>OZ020308.1:21138064-21693028 GCA_963971305.1 Arcuatula senhousia | reverse complement strand
AAGACGAAGGGTTATATGGCCAGGGGGGGCCCTACTTTGACCATGGATTGTGGAACAATGAAAAATTTACCCAGCTGGGGATTTTGGAATGGATTATGCTAGCATAGAGCTAGCAAATCCCAAAAGCTCGGTCCAAACTTTGCCGTAGGGGGCTAAGCATAGGCAGTACCAAGACGAAGGGTTATATGGCCAGGGGGGCCCTACTTTGACCATGGATTGTGGAACAATGAAAAATTTACCCAGCTGGGGATTTTGGGAATGGATTATGCTAGCATAGAGCTAGCAAATCCCAAAAGCTCGGTCCAAACTTGCCGTAGGGGCTAAGCATAGGCAGTACCAAGACGAAGGGTTATATGGCCAGGGGGGCCCTACTTTGACCATGGATTGTGGAACAATGAAAAATTTACCCAGCTGGGGATTTTGGGAATGGATTATGCTAGCATAGAGCTAGCAAATCCCAAAAGCTCGGTCCAAACTTTGCCGTAGGGGCTAAGCATAGGCAGTACCAAGACGAAGGGTTATATGGCCAGGGGGGCCCTACTTTGACCATGGATTGTGGAACAATGAAAAATTTACCCAGCTGGGGATTTTGGGAATGGATTATGCTAGCATAGAGCTAGCAAATCCCAAAAGCTCGGTCCAAACTTTGCCGTAGGGGCTAAGCATAGGCAGTACCAAGACGAAGGGTTATATGGCCAGGGGGGCCCTACTTTGACCATGGATTGTGGAACAATGAAAAATTTACCCAGCTGGGGATTTTGGGAATGGATTATGCTAGCATAGAGCTAGCAAATCCCAAAAGCTCGGTCCAAACTTTGCCGTAGGGGCTAAGCATAGGCAGTACCAAGACGAAGGGTTATATGGCCAGGGGGGCCCTACTTTGACCATGGATTGTGGAACAATGAAAAATTTACCCAGCTGGGGATTTTGGGAATGGATTATGCTAGCATAGAGCTAGCAAATCCCAAAAGCTCGGTCCAAACTTTGCCGTAGGGGCTAAGCATAGGCAGTACCAAGACGAAGGGTTATATGGCCAGGGGGGCCCTACTTTGACCATGGATTGTGGAACAATGAAAAATTTACCCAGCTGGGGATTTTGGGAATGGATTATGCTAGCATAGAGCTAGCAAATCCCAAAAGCTCGGTCCAAACTTTGCCGTAGGGGCTAAGCATAGGCAGTACCAAGACGAAGGGTTATATGGCCAGGGGGGCCCTACTTTGACCATGGATTGTGGAACAATGAAAAATTTACCCAGCTGGGGATTTTGGGAATGGATTATGCTAGCATAGAGCTAGCAAATCCCAAAAGCTCGGTCCAAACTTTGCCGTAGGGGCTAAGCATAGGCAGTACCAAGACGAAGGGTTATATGGCCAGGGGGGCCCTACTTTGACCATGGATTGTGGAACAATGAAAAATTTACCCAGCTGGGGATTTTGGGAATGGATTATGCTAGCATAGAGCTAGCAAATCCCAAAAGCTCGGTCCAAACTTTGCCGTAGGGGCTAAGCATAGGCAGTACCAAGACGAAGGGTTATATGGCCAGGGGGGCCCTACTTTGACCATGGATTGTGGAACAATGAAAAATTTACCCAGCTGGGGATTTTGGGAATGGATTATGCTAGCATAGAGCTAGCAAATCCCAAAAGCTCGGTCCAAACTTTGCCGTAGGGGCTAAGCATAGGCAGTACCAAGACGAAGGGTTATATGGCCAGGGGGGCCCTACTTTGACCATGGATTGTGGAACAATGAAAAATTTACCCAGCTGGGGATTTTGGGAATGGATTATGCTAGCATAGAGCTAGCAAATCCCAAAAGCTCGGTCCAAACTTTGCCGTAGGGGCTAAGCATAGGCAGTACCAAGACGAAGGGTTATATGGCCAGGGGGGCCCTACTTTGACCATGGATTGTGGAACAATGAAAAATTTACCCAGCTGGGGATTTTGGGAATGGATTATGCTAGCATAGAGCTAGCAAATCCCAAAAGCTCGGTCCAAACTTTGCCGTAGGGGCTAAGCATAGGCAGTACCAAGACGAAGGGTTATATGGCCAGGGGGGCCCTACTTTGACCATGGATTGTGGAACAATGAAAAATTTACCCAGCTGGGGATTTTGGGAATGGATTATGCTAGCATAGAGCTAGCAAATCCCAAAAGCTCGGTCCAAACTTTGCCGTAGGGGCTAAGCATAGGCAGTACCAAGACGAAGGGTTATATGGCCAGGGGGGCCCTACTTTGACCATGGATTGTGGAACAATGAAAAATTTACCCAGCTGGGGATTTTGGGAATGGATTATGCTAGCATAGAGCTAGCAAATCCCAAAAGCTCGGTCCAAACTTTGCCGTAGGGGCTAAGCATAGGCAGTACCAAGACGAAGGGTTATATGGCCAGGGGGGCCCTACTTTGACCATGGATTGTGGAACAATGAAAAATTTACCCAGCTGGGGATTTTGGGAATGGATTATGCTAGCATAGAGCTAGCAAATCCCAAAAGCTCGGTCCAAACTTTGCCGTAGGGGCTAAGCATAGGCAGTACCAAGACGAAGGGTTATATGGCCAGGGGGGCCCTACTTTGACCATGGATTGTGGAACAATGAAAAATTTACCCAGCTGGGGATTTTGGGAATGGATTATGCTAGCATAGAGCTAGCAAATCCCAAAAGCTCGGTCCAAACTTTGCCGTAGGGGCTAAGCATAGGCAGTACCAAGACGAAGGGTTATATGGCCAGGGGGGCCCTACTTTGACCATGGATTGTGGAACAATGAAAAATTTACCCAGCTGGGGATTTTGGGAATGGATTATGCTAGCATAGAGCTAGCAAATCCCAAAAGCTCGGTCCAAACTTTGCCGTAGGGGCTAAGCATAGGCAGTACCAAGACGAAGGGTTATATGGCCAGGGGGGCCCTACTTTGACCATGGATTGTGGAACAATGAAAAATTTACCCAGCTGGGGATTTTGGGAATGGATTATGCTAGCATAGAGCTAGCAAATCCCAAAAGCTCGGTCCAAACTTTGCCGTAGGGGCTAAGCATAGGCAGTACCAAGACGAAGGGTTATATGGCCAGGGGGGCCCTACTTTGACCATGGATTGTGGAACAATGAAAAATTTACCCAGCTGGGGATTTTGGGAATGGATTATGCTAGCATAGAGCTAGCAAATCCCAAAAGCTCGGTCCAAACTTTGCCGTAGGGGCTAAGCATAGGCAGTACCAAGACGAAGGGTTATATGGCCAGGGGGGCCCTACTTTGACCATGGATTGTGGAACAATGAAAAATTTACCCAGCTGGGGATTTTGGGAATGGATTATGCTAGCATAGAGCTAGCAAATCCCAAAAGCTCGGTCCAAACTTTGCCGTAGGGGCTAAGCATAGGCAGTACCAAGACGAAGGGTTATATGGCCAGGGGGGCCCTACTTTGACCATGGATTGTGGAACAATGAAAAATTTACCCAGCTGGGGATTTTGGGAATGGATTATGCTAGCATAGAGCTAGCAAATCCCAAAAGCTCGGTCCAAACTTTGCCGTAGGGGCTAAGCATAGGCAGTACCAAGACGAAGGGTTATATGGCCAGGGGGGCCCTACTTTGACCATGGATTGTGGAACAATGAAAAATTTACCCAGCTGGGGATTTTGGGAATGGATTATGCTAGCATAGAGCTAGCAAATCCCAAAAGCTCGGTCCAAACTTTGCCGTAGGGGCTAAGCATAGGCAGTACCAAGACGAAGGGTTATATGGCCAGGGGGGCCCTACTTTGACCATGGATTGTGGAACAATGAAAAATTTACCCAGCTGGGGATTTTGGGAATGGATTATGCTAGCATAGAGCTAGCAAATCCCAAAAGCTCGGTCCAAACTTTGCCGTAGGGGCTAAGCATAGGCAGTACCAAGACGAAGGGTTATATGGCCAGGGGGGCCCTACTTTGACCATGGATTGTGGAACAATGAAAAATTTACCCAGCTGGGGATTTTGGGAATGGATTATGCTAGCATAGAGCTAGCAAATCCCAAAAGCTCGGTCCAAACTTTGCCGTAGGGGCTAAGCATAGGCAGTACCAAGACGAAGGGTTATATGGCCAGGGGGGCCCTACTTTGACCATGGATTGTGGAACAATGAAAAATTTACCCAGCTGGGGATTTTGGGAATGGATTATGCTAGCATAGAGCTAGCAAATCCCAAAAGCTCGGTCCAAACTTTGCCGTAGGGGCTAAGCATAGGCAGTACCAAGACGAAGGGTTATATGGCCAGGGGGGCCCTACTTTGACCATGGATTGTGGAACAATGAAAAATTTACCCAGCTGGGGATTTTGGGAATGGATTATGCTAGCATAGAGCTAGCAAATCCCAAAAGCTCGGTCCAAACTTTGCCGTAGGGGCTAAGCATAGGCAGTACCAAGACGAAGGGTTATATGGCCAGGGGGGCCCTACTTTGACCATGGATTGTGGAACAATGAAAAATTTACCCAGCTGGGGATTTTGGGAATGGATTATGCTAGCATAGAGCTAGCAAATCCCAAAAGCTCGGTCCAAACTTTGCCGTAGGGGCTAAGCATAGGCAGTACCAAGACGAAGGGTTATATGGCCAGGGGGGCCCTACTTTGACCATGGATTGTGGAACAATGAAAAATTTACCCAGCTGGGGATTTTGGGAATGGATTATGCTAGCATAGAGCTAGCAAATCCCAAAAGCTCGGTCCAAACTTTGCCGTAGGGGCTAAGCATAGGCAGTACCAAGACGAAGGGTTATATGGCCAGGGGGGCCCTACTTTGACCATGGATTGTGGAACAATGAAAAATTTACCCAGCTGGGGATTTTGGGAATGGATTATGCTAGCATAGAGCTAGCAAATCCCAAAAGCTCGGTCCAAACTTTGCCGTAGGGGCTAAGCATAGGCAGTACCAAGACGAAGGGTTATATGGCCAGGGGGGCCCTACTTTGACCATGGATTGTGGAACAATGAAAAATTTACCCAGCTGGGGATTTTGGGAATGGATTATGCTAGCATAGAGCTAGCAAATCCCAAAAGCTCGGTCCAAACTTTGCCGTAGGGGCTAAGCATAGGCAGTACCAAGACGAAGGGTTATATGGCCAGGGGGGCCCTACTTTGACCATGGATTGTGGAACAATGAAAAATTTACCCAGCTGGGGATTTTGGGAATGGATTATGCTAGCATAGAGCTAGCAAATCCCAAAAGCTCGGTCCAAACTTTGCCGTAGGGGCTAAGCATAGGCAGTACCAAGACGAAGGGTTATATGGCCAGGGGGGCCCTACTTTGACCATGGATTGTGGAACAATGAAAAATTTACCCAGCTGGGGATTTTGGGAATGGATTATGCTAGCATAGAGCTAGCAAATCCCAAAAGCTCGGTCCAAACTTTGCCGTAGGGGCTAAGCATAGGCAGTACCAAGACGAAGGGTTATATGGCCAGGGGGGCCCTACTTTGACCATGGATTGTGGAACAATGAAAAATTTACCCAGCTGGGGATTTTGGGAATGGATTATGCTAGCATAGAGCTAGCAAATCCCAAAAGCTCGGTCCAAACTTTGCCGTAGGGGCTAAGCATAGGCAGTACCAAGACGAAGGGTTATATGGCCAGGGGGGCCCTACTTTGACCATGGATTGTGGAACAATGAAAAATTTACCCAGCTGGGGATTTTGGGAATGGATTATGCTAGCATAGAGCTAGCAAATCCCAAAAGCTCGGTCCAAACTTTGCCGTAGGGGCTAAGCATAGGCAGTACCAAGACGAAGGGTTATATGGCCAGGGGGGCCCTACTTTGACCATGGATTGTGGAACAATGAAAAATTTACCCAGCTGGGGATTTTGGGAATGGATTATGCTAGCATAGAGCTAGCAAATCCCAAAAGCTCGGTCCAAACTTTGCCGTAGGGGCTAAGCATAGGCAGTACCAAGACGAAGGGTTATATGGCCAGGGGGGCCCTACTTTGACCATGGATTGTGGAACAATGAAAAATTTACCCAGCTGGGGATTTTGGGAATGGATTATGCTAGCATAGAGCTAGCAAATCCCAAAAGCTCGGTCCAAACTTTGCCGTAGGGGCTAAGCATAGGCAGTACCAAGACGAAGGGTTATATGGCCAGGGGGGCCCTACTTTGACCATGGATTGTGGAACAATGAAAAATTTACCCAGCTGGGGATTTTGGGAATGGATTATGCTAGCATAGAGCTAGCAAATCCCAAAAGCTCGGTCCAAACTTTGCCGTAGGGGCTAAGCATAGGCAGTACCAAGACGAAGGGTTATATGGCCAGGGGGGCCCTACTTTGACCATGGATTGTGGAACAATGAAAAATTTACCCAGCTGGGGATTTTGGGAATGGATTATGCTAGCATAGAGCTAGCAAATCCCAAAAGCTCGGTCCAAACTTTGCCGTAGGGGCTAAGCATAGGCAGTACCAAGACGAAGGGTTATATGGCCAGGGGGGCCCTACTTTGACCATGGATTGTGGAACAATGAAAAATTTACCCAGCTGGGGATTTTGGGAATGGATTATGCTAGCATAGAGCTAGCAAATCCCAAAAGCTCGGTCCAAACTTTGCCGTAGGGGCTAAGCATAGGCAGTACCAAGACGAAGGGTTATATGGCCAGGGGGGCCCTACTTTGACCATGGATTGTGGAACAATGAAAAATTTACCCAGCTGGGGATTTTGGGAATGGATTATGCTAGCATAGAGCTAGCAAATCCCAAAAGCTCGGTCCAAACTTTGCCGTAGGGGCTAAGCATAGGCAGTACCAAGACGAAGGGTTATATGGCCAGGGGGGCCCTACTTTGACCATGGATTGTGGAACAATGAAAAATTTACCCAGCTGGGGATTTTGGGAATGGATTATGCTAGCATAGAGCTAGCAAATCCCAAAAGCTCGGTCCAAACTTTGCCGTAGGGGCTAAGCATAGGCAGTACCAAGACGAAGGGTTATATGGCCAGGGGGGCCCTACTTTGACCATGGATTGTGGAACAATGAAAAATTTACCCAGCTGGGGATTTTGGGAATGGATTATGCTAGCATAGAGCTAGCAAATCCCAAAAGCTCGGTCCAAACTTTGCCGTAGGGGCTAAGCATAGGCAGTACCAAGACGAAGGGTTATATGGCCAGGGGGGCCCTACTTTGACCATGGATTGTGGAACAATGAAAAATTTACCCAGCTGGGGATTTTGGGAATGGATTATGCTAGCATAGAGCTAGCAAATCCCAAAAGCTCGGTCCAAACTTTGCCGTAGGGGCTAAGCATAGGCAGTACCAAGACGAAGGGTTATATGGCCAGGGGGGCCCTACTTTGACCATGGATTGTGGAACAATGAAAAATTTACCCAGCTGGGGATTTTGGGAATGGATTATGCTAGCATAGAGCTAGCAAATCCCAAAAGCTCGGTCCAAACTTTGCCGTAGGGGCTAAGCATAGGCAGTACCAAGACGAAGGGTTATATGGCCAGGGGGGCCCTACTTTGACCATGGATTGTGGAACAATGAAAAATTTACCCAGCTGGGGATTTTGGGAATGGATTATGCTAGCATAGAGCTAGCAAATCCCAAAAGCTCGGTCCAAACTTTGCCGTAGGGGCTAAGCATAGGCAGTACCAAGACGAAGGGTTATATGGCCAGGGGGGCCCTACTTTGACCATGGATTGTGGAACAATGAAAAATTTACCCAGCTGGGGATTTTGGGAATGGATTATGCTAGCATAGAGCTAGCAAATCCCAAAAGCTCGGTCCAAACTTTGCCGTAGGGGCTAAGCATAGGCAGTACCAAGACGAAGGGTTATATGGCCAGGGGGGCCCTACTTTGACCATGGATTGTGGAACAATGAAAAATTTACCCAGCTGGGGATTTTGGGAATGGATTATGCTAGCATAGAGCTAGCAAATCCCAAAAGCTCGGTCCAAACTTTGCCGTAGGGGCTAAGCATAGGCAGTACCAAGACGAAGGGTTATATGGCCAGGGGGGCCCTACTTTGACCATGGATTGTGGAACAATGAAAAATTTACCCAGCTGGGGATTTTGGGAATGGATTATGCTAGCATAGAGCTAGCAAATCCCAAAAGCTCGGTCCAAACTTTGCCGTAGGGGCTAAGCATAAGCAGTACCAAGACGAAGGGTTATATGGCCCCTACATCTTAGTATCCTTATGGAATGAGCCCTACGGCAAAGTTTGGACCGAGCTTTTGGGATATGCTAGTACTATCCTAGCACTATCCAGCCGTTTAGTCCCCTGCTGGGTAAATTTTTACTTTTTCTTGATTGTTGGTCAAAGTTTGGTACCCTCGTCCGTCTGCCCCTACATCTTGGTACCCCTATGGAATGACCCCTACGGTAAAGTTTGAACCGAGCTTTTGGGATTTGCTAGTACTATCCTAGCACTATTCAGTCCTTTAATCCCTAGCTGGGTAAATTTTTACTTCATTCTTGATTGTTGGTCAAAGTTCGGTTACCTCCTACCTCTGACCCAACATCTTGATACCCCCTATGAAATGAGCCCTACGGCAAAGTTTGGACCGACCTTTTAGGATTTGCTAGTACTATCCTAGCCCTATATAGTCCTTTAATCTCTAGCTGGGTAATTTCACTTTTTTCTTGATAGTTGGTCAAATTTGGGTACCCTCGACCGTCTGCCCCTAGATTTTGGTACCCATATGGAATGAGCCCTACGGCAAAATTTGGACCGAACTTTTGGGATATGCTAGAACTGTCCTACCACTATCTAGCCATTTAATCCCCTGCTGGGTAAATTTTTCCTTTTTTCTTGATAGTTGGTCAAAGTTGGGTACCTTCGTCCCTCTGCCCCTACATCTTGGTACCCCTATAGTCCTTTTTAGAAAGTATTTTCCGGACGTGCAGACCTGAGAAATCTTTTACTTATGTACTACAGGTTAACGACTTCCGGGTAGGCCTCTCCATTGAAAATCTGTTGAAATTAACTAAATTCGTCAACTTGTTAAAACATTTTAAATCTGATTGCCAAAGTCTAAAATTACTAAAACATACGTTAACATCCAAGACTTCACTCCAAACCAGTTTATTTGAACCGGGAATGGGAAATTACGCCAAAATCGGAAAGGGATAAATTGATGTTTTTCCTTAGCTCAACGTTGTTCACATCATGAGGCCGACCCACAAAGGGAAACTACTCTTGCAAAAATGAAAACAAAAGAATCGGAATCGGAATTCCGGGTGACTTTTTGAAAAGGGCTATGGAATGAGCCCTACGGCAAAGTCTGGACCGAGCTTTAAGGATATGCTAGTACTATACAAGCACTATTCAGTCCTTTAATCCCTATCTGGGTAAATTTTTACTTTTTTCTTGATTGTTGGTCAAAGTTGGGTACCCTCGTCCGTCTGCCCCTACATCTTAGTATCCCTATGCAATGAGCCCTACGGCAAAATTTGGACCGAATTTTAGGGACATGCTAGTACTATCCTAGCACTATCCAGTCCTTTAATCCTTAGCTGGGTAAATTTTCAATTTTTTCTTGATTGTTGGTCAAAGTTCGGTACCCTATTCCGTCTGACCCTACATCTTGGTACTCCCTATGGAATGAGCCCTACGGCAAAGTTTGGGCCGAGTTGTCGGGATTTGCTAGTACTATCCTAGCACTATCCAGCCCTTTAATCCCCTGCTGGGTAAATGTTTACTTTCTTGTTGATTGTTGGTCAAATTTGGGTGCCCTCGACCGTCTGCCCCTACATCTTGGTACCCATATGGAATGAGCCCTACGGCAAAGTTTGGACCGAGCTTTTAAGATATGCCAGTACTATCCTAGCACTATATAGTCCTTTAATCCCTTGCTGGGTAAATTTTTACTTTTTTCTAGATTGTTGGTCAAAGTTGGGTACCCTGGTCCTTCTGGCCCTACATTTTGGTATTTCCTGTGGAATGAGCCCTAAGGCAAAGTTTTGACCGAGCTTTGGGGATTTTTTTTCTACTTTACAGGATGCCGAACAAGTATTTGACCTTTAAGAAAAAGTGGCTATTGGTTTCTATTATTTAACATTTGGTCTTTTGATAAAAAATAGCTACTACTGGTTTTGTTTCTGCATTGTTTCAATGTGTGTTATCTAGTCACTATTTAATGGATACGAAAAACCTAATATTTATTTGTTCAAACACATTTGCAATAAATGGTTAGGACACATATATTCAAATCAACCATTCAACAAACTTGTACCACAATAAAATGAATTAAACGTAACTAAAACGTTTTAAATACATGTACGTTGATAGGTTTTTCCTTAAGTATAGGTGGTCTAGTGGTCTAGGGCGCTGGACACCGTGCAGGCGGTGTTGTCATAGATGACAACCAGTATGGGTTCGAATCCAGCTATAGACCAAGGTGGATTTTCTGATGTCAACAGCTTTAAAAATATGATTTTTATCACTGTTGGCATATGGATATACTTTCTACCTTTGCAACTAACCTACAATATCTATATATTTACTATACCAACATTCAATGGTCATGCACAGTGTTAACATTTAATTGAAATTTTTTTTTAACTACAGTAGTAAACCACACCCAGCAAAACAATCACTTTTACCTTCAAAGAGAAATAATTCTATAATAAATTGACCCAATTACATTTTTAACAATAATTAATAAAGTTGAAAATTAAGAAAAAAATCCAAAAAGCACAGTTCTTAATTCCTACATGGCTTTTTGGGTCTTCTTCAAAAAATTCAGGGTAGATAAATCTTGGCATGCTGACCACTTTTACCTGTTTGCGGGAATTTCGATATGTGAGGCCTTTTTTGTGTTATTTGCAAAAAATGCAATTTACCTACCCCTATGGTCTATTTTTAGCCACGACGATTATATTTTTCCTTAAAAAAGTCTAAACTCCACATCATACACTAAAAAGAAACACGCCATGCTTGACTTTTAGTGTCAGAGCAGTTAAAGTGTGAAAAAGTTAACAGACGGACGGACGACAAAGATTAATGCTCGCATGACCCTTCGGTTCAGGTGAGCAAAAATGTATATAGGAAAATTGTACGACATTGCGATTTTTTGGTTTTTAGATATTACCATTTTCGCGCGTTTTCTTATTGTTCGCTAGCTTATTGTTCGCTAGCTTGATTTTTGTTATTGTTCGCTGGCTTATTGTTCGCTAGCTTGAGTGTAGTGACATCATGTGCTTGTATACAAATACGGGATTTCTATCTCTCAGATGAGCACAGATGTTGGTTTGACATAGAGTTTTGTAATGTCATCCTTTCCGGATTTGACCAACACATAATCGATCTTTGGCAACGTGACGGGTGTGCTATAGCAAGCAGGAACTGCTTACTCTTCCGGAGCACCTGAGTTCACTCTCGTTTCGACTTGAGTTCACGTTGCTGAACGCGGTTTTGTTGTTATGTGTGTTTGTGTTTTATGTTGTTATGTGGTTTGTTTTGTTGTGATGATTTTTGTCTGCCGGTTTTGTCTTTGTCTTTACGGTTTTATGATACTGATTACCCCTTTGGTACACATCTGCTTCTTGTAAGACCTGCTTCGATAAAAATAAAGAAACTTATACAACAGACAAATGTCATTATGATTCTCACAAGTGGAAATATTTTACAAATATTTTACTGACATAAAATCATGTTTTTGACACATAAATAACGACATTGTATCTTCAACTGTGATATTAAAGAGGACTCGCAACTCGTTATCATATCTAATTTAGAAAAAAAATGGGAATACATGTAACCTGTATAAATCAAGGCAACTTTAACAACCCGGCACAATGGACAACAGCCAGCAGCCTATATTGTGATCGACTATTTATTTTAATCCGGTTTCACAACTTTGTAAAAGTATGAACATAACATATCTATTCAAATGCCAGAATTTAAAGGCAAAATCAAATCAGAAGAAATCTAGAATTACCTTTACAGTATAAAAATGTAATATTTTAATGGAATAAACTCCATACAGACAATATAACTATTAGCTGACTCCCAAACAGGCTCTAACCGTCCATTCAATCAATAAAACCCCACTTTCACAATATTATAACATAACATGAACTTTTAAATTTTTGATTTCTGTTTATTATACCAAAAAAAAGTGTTGAAACCTTTCACTTAATGTAAAGATCATACAAAAACTATGTTTCCTTGTCAAAAAAGTCATCCGAAGTTGCCAGTACACTGCACACTGTTGGGTGCCTTTTCATTAAATAAAAAAGGTAAAACTATTCGTCTCAAGTTCAAGTTGGAAATGTGCTCAAATGAACATTATTTTGCTTAACATTTGTTTTGTGTGTGAAAAGGGGTTTAGATTTCTATCAAAAAAGATATATTTGACATATTTTTACAATAGTTTTCGTATTTTACACTTAACACTTATAAACGACTCGCAAACAAACCCATCTGCCATATAGCCTGCATATTAAAGTATATCAACTGACCGAGTTCTCAGTTAGCAGAGTGAAGCCGGTAATAAAGTTGTACTTGACACAATAACAGATCCGTTTTTATGGCCCGACCACGTATGTGGATCGGACATATAGTTTTACCCTTGTCCGTCCGTCCGTCCGTACGTCCGTCCGTAACACTTTGGTTAAGTTCTTGGTAAAGGTCCATTACTGGGATAGTAGATGTTGGGGGTCAATGATATTTCACCACCAGATGGGTCTTGGGTAGGGCTACACCACCCACTAGAAATTAGGTCACTGTGACCTATATTTTATGCATGAACGACTTCGGTTAAGTTCTTGGTTAAGGTCCATAACTTGGATACTAGATGTTGGGGGTCAATGATATTTCACCACTAGATGTGTCTTAGGTAAGGTGACACCACCCAATAGAAATTAGGTCACTGTGACCTATATTTTACGCATGAATGACTTTGGTTAAATTCTTGGTTAAGGTCCATTACTCGGATACTAGATGTTGGGGGTCAATGATATTTCACCACCAGATGGGTCTTGGGTAGGGCTACACCACCCACTAGAAATTAGGTCACTGTGACCTATATTTTACGCATGAATGACTTTGGTTAAGTTCTTGGTTAAGGTCCATAACTTGGATACTAGATGTTGGGGGTCAATGATATTTCACCACTAGATGTGTCTTAGGTAAGGTGACACCACCCAATAGAAATTAGGTCACTGTGACCTATATTTTACACATGAATGACTTCGGTTAAGTTCTTGGTTAAGGTCCATAACTTGGATACTAGATGTTGGGGGTCAATGATATTTCACTACTAGATGTGTCTTAGGTAAGGTGACACCACCCACTAGAAATGAGGTGACTGTGACCTATATTTTACGCATGAATGACTTTGGTTAAGTTCTTGGTTAAGGTCCATATCTTGAATACTACATGTTAGGGGTCAATAATATTTCACGTATCCCAGGTAATGCACATTGAGGGTCGATGATATTTCAAGAACGGGAGGGCCATCCTGTGGCTCATAGACACATTTTCTAGTTTGTTGTTGTTTTTTCTACTTTGATATTGTCAGTATTTTCTAGGCTTATAGCCGCAAAAACTTGGTTTAAAGTGTCGACTTTCAATCTATTTATTACTAACACATGGTTCCAAAGTATTGCAAAAAATGTTCTAACATGGACGTCTATTAAAGTTTAAAAGGAATTTTGTTAATGTTAAAAAATATACTTCCTGTTTTTAAGCGAAAAAAAACTGTACTTCCACTAAAACTCGAAACTGATCAAAGAAAGGTAAGAACCCGTATGTGTTGATTCTCTGGATAAGTCTAAAACATGGTAAATCTATTTTTTGTTGATTGATATTCAGTTATTTTGTGTTTCAATGTTTTACATGTTATCTGTTTTAAAAAAACAGTTTTTGTCCCGTTCTTATTTGTGTTTACTGGTTTTGTCTCTGCCCTTTCGGAGGCCCAATTGGTACCTCTGCTTCTCAAGTTTCAAATCGGTGCAGAATAGTATTTTTCCATAACTTCATTTTGTGTTGGTTTTGTTTTTGATTTTTTGTTTTGCCTTTGTTTAACGACCTGTTCTATTGTTAAAACAGGCAATAAAAGAGGGTCCAACCAAATATCTTCATCCCCCTTTTTGTAAGTTCTTTATATATTTTATTGAGTTTTTAGTACTTTTATTTAAAAATGCGAATTATTATCGTGTTATTGGACATTCCAGACAACCTTAAAAGTAATGTTCGCCTCTTTACCGACGACACTATTGTGTATCTGACCATCTCCTCCATATCGATTGTCACACACTACTGTCACGACATAAACTTGAAAAGTGGGAGAACAAATGGCTGATGTCTTTTAACCCAAATAAGTGTGAGATAATAAGAATATCGAAAAAAACGAACACCCATCACTTACGACTATAAACTACATAACCAAATACTCAAAACAACAGACAAAGCTAAATATCTGGGAATTACAATCACAAAAGACTTAAACTGGAATAATCACATCAACACAATCACAAAGCAAAATTTTAATGCATCATTACAATTTATTAAAAGGAACATCAAAACAAATAACATCAAAACAAAACAAGACCTATGTAAGACCAAAACTAGAAAACTGCAACATCATATGGCAAAAAGCTGTCATAAACAAACTTAAAATGACCCAACGAAGAGCAGCAAGATACACACTTAAAACCAATACCACTATCAAAGTAGCGTCAGTGCCATGCTCCAACAACTTGAATAGCCTACATTACAACAAAGAAGAAATTTAACAACAAATAGCAATGCTATAGAAGATCATCAACTAGTCAACATTATCATTCCACCGAACTATATGATACCAACAAGAGACCATAAATTCCTTCTACCCGATTCTCTCCCACAAACTACCATGCACACTCCTTCTTTCACAGAGCAATAAAAATTATGGAATTCACTCCCTTCTGAAAACATGAATATTATCACAGAAAAGACGTGAGAAGTGGTCACATAAAAACGTGAATTAAGGGAGCAACCATTTGATTTTTATGGGGGGCTATCGATATTTTCTTTGTCCTGCCTTTTTATTTTCGTAAAAACGGAGCCTTGCTTTTTTGTCACGCGCGCCAATCTTTTTATTTTTATAGCTATTAAATAAAATTTTCAGCCAAAACTACCATCCACAGGCGCGGATTCGGAGGGGTGTGAGGGGCGTTCCCCCTCCCCCCGAAACTGTCAATTTTTTTTTTACATAAAATCCACGTAAAACCCCAAACTAAAATCCTGGATCCGCCCCTGATTCTACCTTTTTTATTTCCCCGCGACGACATGTCAGGGGCATTAAGTTCTACTCATGTCCGTCCGTACGTACGTCCGTACGAATTTCCGTCAAGCTTTTCTCAGAAACCGTTGAAGAGAATGATTTGAAACTTGGTAGTATGGTTCAGAATGACAAACTGTATGTCCTAAGCAACTTTCAGACCTGTTGTACTTCTTATTCATGTTAAGGGCCAGCGGGGGCATCTGTGTCCCATGGACACATTCCTTCTTTATTTATTTCAATCAAAGCACTTTCCTGCCTTTTGATTTCTGGATTTTTGCCATCCTGCCTTTTTATTTCAAATTTCACCATAGCACCCCCCCCCCCCCCCCAATCAAATGGTTGGTCCCAATTCAAACCCGGAAATGAATTGATATGTTTCCGATGTTGGTCTTGTTTTATAAACTTGGTCTGTTTTCGTCTCTTCACAAAAGAGTTCTTACCACGATGTTTTTTTCACACACGTTCTTCGTTTAATTAAGTCAAATTTAACCATTTAAACAAACAAATAAGATCAAATAATTGTTGAAGTACCTCCCTGTATAATTTGGTTGGAATTACATAGCTTTTACAGCCATTTCAAAGAGAACATCGTCAACCGGCGATTGCACAACATCCAGCATGGCGGAGCATGCGGGAACTTCGGTAACTTTTTCAATATCATAAATGAAAATATATTTATATGTCTGCTCTACATAATTTGGGCTTTAGGTACTTATGTGTATTTTTTCTATTTACAGAGTGCTGAAGTATTGAAAAGATTTGCACAGAATGTTACAAATCCCAGTACCAAAGAGCGTGTTGAAATTTTGAATGATGTGGCAGTGTGTGTCAGAAAAACAGGTATTTACTTTGCTGTTCAAAAACTTGAATCAATAAGGGGTCCTCTTGAATGCAAGCTCCTTTTTGTAGAAAGTCTGCCAAATGTCACAAGAATCAACCTTTAGATGATGGGCAATAAATTTTCTGTCACTTATCTCGATCCTTGAGGCTTGTGTGATGACACTTCACTAAATCATTGTTTGAAGTGTTGTGTCGGATTAAAAATTGATACGTTTGATTTTTTTTACATCAGTCGATTGATGATTCTCAGCTAGCTGTCACTAACAGCGAGTGTTCTATAGAGAGTTCCTTTACCGTCCTTTTGTTTGTTCTTGTTTTTTGTCTTAGGTTCTCTCTAGTGGAATTGGACTTTGATCGATTTGATTTTTATTGCGTGTTTAGTTTTTGTGCTTTGTCTAGGAATATTGATAGGGGGAAGGTTGGGCCCAAAAAACTAGTTTAACCCCGCCACATATTACATAAGCCAGGAATCTTTGACAAAGCTTTCGTTTGTACTTGTCTTTTTGATGTTTTCTGTTCCTTGTTTAAGAAGGGGGTCTATCCGTGACTATTTCAGGGCTGGATTTGAATTATATGCATTTTATTTAGACCATGGGCCAATTGCAGAACCGCGAGCAGTGCCAAATGGCCTTGTTGAAGGCTGCTGGCGGTTGTCCATTGTGGTTTTTCTAAATTGCTGTTTAATTGTGGGCTGTGTCGCGTACACTTACACATGTATTCCACATCTCATTATTTTCTATTGATACATATTCATGTAAATTCAGTCTCTCATACTACATGTAGTTTGAGATCAGTGAATGGAGCAAATAGCTTCTCAATGTCCTATAGCAGTGTATAGGGAGCAACCACTTGAATTTTATTGGGGGGGGCCTTTTGATATTTTCTTCGTCCTGCCTTTTCATTTTTGAAAAAAAATCAACCCTGGATTTTTTTAGCGCTCACTTTTAAATTTTTAAAGGTAGTATAAATTTTCAGCCATAAAGGCCATCCTGCCTTGTTTTTTCAAAGTACTGTCCTTCCTGGAGTTTTGCCATTCTGCCTTTTTTTCAAATTTCACCATATCCCCCCCCCCCCCTAAAAATCAAATGGTCTTTCCCTTATCATCTTGTTGAAACAGTCATGTTGGTCAAGGGTCAATTATTTCGGACTTTTCCGTTTAAATCTTATTTAGAAGACTGAGTAAAGTAGGCTTCACCCAACCTTGGGAATAGAATAGAGTAATTATACCCCTGTCAAGTCAGCAGTCAAATCTGGTAATGGACAACAAAATAGAAACTGTATGACAAACCCACATCTACATACTCATCTTAGAAGAAGCAAAGAGGCACCTATGGGGCATTCAAGTGTCAAAAGTCTGAAAGGGCAACGACAAAACTGGTAAACCTGAACAAGAACAGCACGAAGAAACACATTTAACACATAATCAACCGAATGGAAATCAACAATGAGAACTCTAGTCGTAACAAGAGTGAACTCAGCCGCTCTGGAAGAGTAAACAGTTCTTGTTTGCTATAGCACACCCGTCGTGTTGCTAATTTCATTTTCAGTGTGTCAAATCTTGTAAAGGAAGACAAAACAAATTTCTATGACAAACCAACATCTGCACTCATTTGATAGATATAAATCCCATATATATCTACTGTAGAATTTCTTGAGTGAAGACAACAACCGTGGAGCAACATAACCCTGTGGTAGCAATTTATGTGTCAAACTTGACGCTCTTCCAAGGAAATCCATGTAATTCCTGCAAGCTCTTTGAGTAACGAATCAACTGTGATACAAAAAATCCATAAGTAGGAGCGGACAGATTTTTGCTACATGTACATGATGTACATAAAAAGGGAAAGTTGAAGAGATACAAATCTCTTTTGTCTACATGTACATGTCATCTAAATTTTATATTAAGAAGACAGCTACCACAGAGTAACATAAAAGTCCAATCTAATTAAGTCTTTTCATACAAGATTTAAAAGGTTTTAAAAAGTAATACTGATGCATGTTAACATTGGCAATCCAAGTGAGTGTTCCTGAGCTAGGACATTTTTACCATAAGGGCTTGAATTCTGGTTATTTATATCCAACTTAAAAAAAAACGACCCCCTACTCTATGATACCGTATTTTCAAATCCCCCTGTTGCCCCTTTTGATGTTTGTAAAAATCCCTATTCCTTTTCATGTCACTAAATTATCATTTATTGCTTAATTGTTATAAAAGTTGTGTGTTTAACGACTTTCTCCCTTGCATGTTTCATGCTTTGTTAAATTGTATCGATATAACCCACTTTGAATCTGTAATAGGCATATACATGTAATAGGTCATTTTGTAAAAAAAACTAAGGAATCTTTGTGCCCTGTTTGGAATCAGTTCCCTGCCCTTTTGAAAATCTAGCTGGAACACTGAGTTAAAATCGCCTTATTTTGTAAAAAGTGATCAGTTATTAATATGCTTGATATGTATTTATACTAAATTGTTATTTCAGATTTGCCAGAAACTGCAGTTAAAGGAATATTGAAGTATCTTGTGCTGGCCATAGGAACTTACCAAGATGCCAAGTCTAGAAGATTGGTTATCAACATTGTGGAAACATTGTCCAACAATTTTCCATCAACATCTGTCAAAGCTACTGCATCAGTTTTGGAGGCTAAATCTTCTTTTCATACAAAACTAGGACATGCGAGGTGATTAATTGATTTTGATTTAAAGTCTTACATGTTATGAATCATCATATTTCAAATTGGATAGATAGAAGGCTCATCATTTATATACAACATATGCTTGTATATTGTGGGTAAAATGTTAATTTCTTGCATACAAATAAGTACCCAAAAAAAAGAAATGTATTGACTGTGATGGCACTACATTATAAAAAAATGTTGGGAGTGTTTGTGAATAATACTGCAGGTATTGTCAGTGGAACAACAAAAAATCACAATACGATACAGTTGATTTGATCGTAAATTAATAATATTAGTAAAGAGACAAAGATGGTCATGAAAATTAGCACAGGACACACAGCCCAAGACCTGTAAAATATATTTTCAATGCTGTAAATTTTAGCAACTTTTGTAATACAATCTTTTATGTGTAAATACATGTACATAATGCCCAATCTCCCAACATTTGGGTTGATTGGACCTGGACATCATATGCCCCCCTACCTTCATATATGGGGCATAAAAATATTTGAAAATCATATATTTGGTCCTGTAAATGCCAAATCCTTAATTCAATGACTGCAAAGTAAGTGCATGGTAATTAATAGTTCAGTACTTTGCTTTCACAGTCGGATCAAACCTAGAATTGAATACAACTGTATTTTATTCTATACAAGTTCTAGTGTTAGTTCCAAATAGATAGGTGGACAAATAGTTGTGAATGTAGGATTTCACTTTGTCCATTGGTCCACTGATTTTATGAATGGTAAAACTCCATAATTTGATATATACGATTTTCCTCTATTGTAGCCATGGCTCATCAGGAGAAGCTCTGTTTGGTCTGACATGGATCTGTGCTGTATTAAACACAGTTTACAAGAACAAGGCTAAAGTAGATGACAATGATGTCAAGGCACTTGTAAGTATAAAATAGTAAATGTCAGCCTTGTTGGGAGAATTATCTTTAACTGTTTCCTCAGATCAGCATCTATCTTGTACTTATCAAAGCCTTAGTATTTGCTTTGAAACATCAGCATGGAGCCCCTTATTAAAGGGTTTGTTCGTTTCTTTCTGCTAACAAAGTCAAGCCTTTTTTAACTTGAACAGATTTTCAGGTCTATGTAATCTTTTCACTGGAACATAATAATAACATATTAAAAGGCTTTTTATTTCCAAATCAGGAACCTAGACAAAGTAAAAAGAGGAGTTGTTCACTAACACCAGAACTAAGAACATGATGTAAATTAAGTAACACTACATGTTTTCATTACTAGGTGCTTGAAAATACAAAACACACTTTAACAAAATTGTCTGAATGAATAGACTTCTACATTGAAGGATTTCAAAGATGTTCCATTGCAGATGATTTAATTGATGTTATTTTATAGATTTTGTGTTTGAACAAATACTCCACATCTTAGAATTACATGTATCTATTTGCACAGGATTAAGTTGACCTTTATATAATATTTTTTGTAGATTTCAGTACAGTGTGGTTTCATCTATGGCGCTTTGGCAGCTGAACATAAGATCATCAGTAAATCTGTCCATAGAAAGATGACCAAAGTTTTCAAGAGTGTAGGTTCTTTTTTGTATGTCATAGACCTATAAGTCTTCTTTATGATCATGATGATAGGCAAACTAAATATTTGTTGATACAACTGAACTAGAAATGATACTCACTATGTATTAATAAATTATTGTATCAGATTGTTATGTATAACTTATATCATATCTATTTTAAAGTAGAAACTCTCTTGGGCTTGCAAACATTCAAAAATAAAACAAAATATTAATATTTAGTGAATGATTGGTAACCAGCATTTTATATTAAATGAAAATTCAGCCTCCTTTTAATAGATAATAATGAGATGTGGAATAACTGCACACAGCACAGCTCACACAAATAAGGTGAAAATAAGAAAGACCACAATGAAAAACAGCCAGCAGCCTTCAACAAGACCAGGAGGCACTGTTCATAAGTCAAATTATCTGTCATCCTCATCAAATAAATTTTTAGAGTTTAATACAAGAACATTAATCATTGATGAAACCTTACTCTCAAGTCAAAATCTATAGGTTTTGTCCACACAGAGGTGGATTTGGATATTTTTTACATACATGTATGAAAAGGTGTTTCAGACCAAATTTACCAAAAATCTACACATAAATAGCAAAATATAGGAATAAAGTATGTGGCTCCAATCCCATGCTCAACACCTCTTGATCTACCACAGCCACTGTCCTTTTTGGCCAGATTTCACGGCCATGCGGGAAGGGAAGAAATTTTTGTAACAGTTTTCTCAGCAACTACTTATCACAGCCACTTGATATTTGGTATACAGCATCAGGGTAGGGTAGGGTCCAATAATGTGGGATTCAATTTCAGATCTGTTGCTCACGAACTTCCTGTTTAACAAAATCTGGCAATTTTTGACTTTAATAGATGTTTTTACAGGCCATTGAACCATCCATGTATAACCTTTCCAGAGTTCGCAAAATGCGTCCAACCTGTCGGACCTGACTGGTAAAATTTAAGCAGGTCCAGCATTTTTAACATACTTATTGGACCCATGTCCGGTAGATTTTAGAAATTTTTTACAAGTTGTAGTAGACAGGACCAGTAAACAAAAATTAGGTCAAATCAAAGATTCCATTTTGGCGGACCTATGTCCGGCAAAAAAAATTTAAGTTTCGCGAACTCTGCCTTTCTTCAGCTAGTGTATTGATGAGATATCTGTATAAACTTTTAATTTGTATTACAGTCAGACAATGTTCCAGAGGAGTATGGGAAGTCACTACAGGCCATTGAACCATCCATGTATAACCTTTCAGCAGCTAGTGTATTGATGAGATATCTGTTTATAAACTTTTAATTTGTATTACAGTCAGACAATGTTCTAGAAGAGTATGGGAAGACTGTACAGGCCATTGAACCATCCATGTATAACCTTTCAGCAGCTAATGTATTGATGCGATATCTGTTTATAAACTTTTTAATTTGTATTACAGTCAGACAATGTTCCAGAAGAGTATGGGAAGACACTACAAGCCATTGAACCATCCATGTATAACCTTTCAGCAGCCAGTGTTTTGATGAGATATCTGTTTAACATTAGGAACAATGAGTTGATAGGAAAGTTTAAGGTATTTCATAGTCATGTTAATTGTTAGAGGGAAAGGCTTAATATTGTTATGTCCCCTATCAAAACTTAGATAACTCAACATTCCAAACAAATGTGTTACTATTTTCCCTATTACTTCATGATTACTGAAATACTCTGCCAAACTTTGTGTAAGACATTAAAATATTATGTGTTTGACAGTAAGCATTACATGTCATTATGAATTTGCTTATGAGGTTCATGTATAGTTTCAATATGTAGGTATCAAAAATATTTCATTTGACGTAAGATCAAAGCAAAGAGATAAGTTCCCATCTGAGAGTAAATTGAATTTTAACGAGGTTCACACAGAGGGCAATAATTGTCAAGTGTTGTATTTGAACACTAGTAATAGTGACCCAAAAAGCAAGAAGTACTAACGAAGCATACAAAACATTTATAAGTCAGAAAAAGACCGAGTCAGCTGACACCAAAGAAGGATATCATGTCTTTCAAACCACTTCTTTAGGATTAAATCTAGGATATGGCTATTATTTTTTTCACAGGACCAGTTCTTAGATGTATTTGTCAAGCAGTTGTTGGGAAGCAGAACCAAGCCACCAAAACAGTTATTGGTAGGTAGTTACCATTATAGAACAAGTCACAATAGCATTGTGCAATGACTCACGTTTCTAACATGTTACCAGCTATAAAGATTATATTCAAATGATACTAACTGTGATGAAATCCATCCAAAAACAAAATGTCTTTTTTCTTTCATCTGCAAGTAACAAATTAATGATAATACATTCTTTATTTCTAAATGATTTACGTGTTAGCAGATAAAATTTTATGAATGGTGTTATTTTATTTTCATTCATAAATTGACGTGGAAGAACATAAGAATGTATAAACACTAATGCATAGTAATGTCACTTGTCTCCTTCAAAGTTACCCGTTAGTTGTGTCACAGCCAGTAATCTCAACTAATTCCAAATTGCTGATAACTGAATTTATCAGTAATCATTTCCTTTTTCCTTTGATGTTTGCCGCTGATAAATCCTGTATCATGAATAGTGTGTATATCACTGAATTAATCAGGTCAGTCATGTCAGTAGGTGACATGTTTAATCAGTCTGCACACAAAAAAATCCTTTAAAAAAAAAACATTTAAAAAAACCTTTTTAAAGAAAAATGACATTTTTTCACTCAATGATTCGATAAATGGAATATAGGACTATTTAAATCTTGATATCAAGTTTCTCACTGGTTCATGGTTCACCCTTCGGGTTCATCATAAACCAGTGATAAACTTGATCTCTAGATTCAAAAGTCCTATATTCTATATTTACATGCATTTCAAAGTAAATTGTTTATATATCCTAGTTTTCAATGTTTCTAGTTGAATTGTAAAGATATACTTAGACACTGTACCCATGATGACATGAAGAATCAAATACTACCTGCTGCTCAGAAAGTGATGTTAAGGAACCCTGAAATAGCCTTACAAAGTATGTAAATTATAGAGGGAATGGGTATTCTTATATGCTTATAGAAAATAATGAGATGTGGAACAAGTGTAGATGACTTTACCTACAATGAACTACATAAATTATGGTAAGTTAAAAATTTATGTAGTAAAACAGCTTGCAGCCTTTGATGTGACCAATGTTGCACTTGAAAATTTGTATTGGGCTCAATTAAAGATATAATGCAAATGATATTAAACAAATCATAAAAATTGACTAAGAAAGACCCCTTTCTGGACGAGAGCAAATAACATAAAGACAGCAAGTACTAACATAAGCTTTGATAAAGATTCCAGGTGTAGGATATGCTTAAGACATATTTTTAAATTGTTACCACAGTACCAGGTAATTTTCACTTTAGTATAACTAAGTTCCAGTCTTGTTTTTGTATATTGTTGACTCTGTATATACATGTAGGTTTATCATTTACCAGGCAATTTTCTTGAAGCACTTAACTCAGCAACAGTACATCAGATTTCAAGATACTTAAGTGAGGCCAAATAAAATGAAAAAAAGTATACCTAGGTGCCGTTTCATAAAGCAATCACTAATTAACCTGCTTGGTATGCCATTTATTTTAATTAAATAATGTGTAAGCATCTGATAAAACTACACCTTAACCTGAATTTGTTCAAAATTGAACTTTACCTAATCTGTTAATTTATTTGATGTATGTTTGTAGGTGTTGACTATATGATGTCTGGTCTATCTCTTGACCTTGGACAATATGTTGGTGATTTATCAAAGATGATTGGAGGTAGGTATAAAGAACTTAATTTAGGCTTGTGTGTGTGTTGGTGTTTATTGTCCTTTATCACCCCACCTGGGCCAAATCAATTTAGGCAAAAGTGTACTGCTTTACCTGTCAATTTATATAACATGTATTTAGATTTAGAATATCTATTCCTCTGCATTCTGATACAGAGCATTTTAGGGCTGTTCCATTTAAATTGATGTGGGGGAGGGGGACGCACTTTGTTCAAGAACCCCCACTAATATAAAAAAAATCATACCACATCCACAAAAAAATGCATTTTAACCCCCCACCAACAAAAAATGATGATGAGATGTTGAATATTATAATATGATACAACAAACATAAATCAGCAGCCATTTAGGTATTTACATTGGAAAACTCTAGTGCAAGTGCCCATGTCTTTAGAATGAAATATTGCTTTCAGTTCATACTTAAGGTGGAGAAGGACAGTGGTCATGTGACTTGCCCAAAATAAAATGAAATTTGAAAAATATTTTGAGATTTTTGTGTTTTAGAATCTTTATTCCAAGTTTAGACACATTTTATCTATATGATTAAAATTTGTATTCTAAAAGTAGTATAAATTCTTAGCTAAAGTATGGTCAAGGGAGGTAATTTGGCAAAAATCATGGAAAATCATCGTTTTGGGCGTCTATTTTTGCTTGTACATAAAAATCAAGGGAAGAAACCCCACTTTAAATTGATTTAAGATGATGAATTGTTGCAAGATCTATAAAATGTCAAAAAATGAGGGAATTCTATTGACAGGAAAAAAGTAATAGAATATTTTGTGTGTTTTTATGGCTTTTCCTATATAATTCATAGTAAAATATTGATACGTTAACTTGATATAACTCGAATGTAGGGAAGAAACCCATGAATTTTGAATCTAATTAAGAAAGAGTACATTATTTTGGACATTTATACCAATTTTGAAAAAAATCTATTGACAAATTTATTTTTGATCCAAGTGCCACGCTCTACCTTAATAATATGTATGTACTCCAATATTTAGCTCAATTTGGCTCCAAGGATGAGAATACCAGATTAGAGGCAGCTCATGGGTTTCAGAGTTTGGCAGAGCAATGCAGTGATCATGAAGCTATAGAGAAGATAGTCACACATTTGTTTGGTGTTCTGAATGGCAAGTACATGTATATGTATGAATGATGGTTTTTAAATTATAGTATTTTTATAAAATTTAATGGGATACCAATTTTAGTGGGTAACAGTCGGGCTGAGTCTGCCATGGAAAAAGAAGGAATGTTAATTTTATTATGCCTCCTTCAAGCTATACTGTACATGTTAAACCAAAGAAATTAAAACATATTTTTTGTAGGGAAACCCTGATTATTGATGCCCTAAACATTGCTGAATTCAAAGTTAATGAATATTAAAAGACTTTAATTTCTAAGAAACTTTTACTGACTCAAGAAAAGCTAAGCAAGTCAGAGTTCCTTGAGCCATTAAGAATAAAAAATTGAGAAAAAGCTTATTTACATATGTAAAAAGAATTTAAACAGTAAATAAAAAGTCCATGATAATTTTACAATATGTTTCTAACTTTGCAGGTTCTGAAGGAAAGTTAAGTATGGCAGATCAGAGAATCAGTGTACTACAGGCCATTGGGAATGTCAGTAAGAATGCTGTCAGTGGTGCTAACACACTACAGAACCTTAGTACCAACATAACAGAGAAATTCCTGACACTACTACAGTCTGATGGTAAAGCTTAGTGTTCTTCTGATATACTCTGGTTTCATTATTATTCGTTGGGTATCAATTTTTGTTGTTTTCGTGGGTGGCCTTGATCCACAAAATTTGATACCCAACGAAAAGGAAATTTATCATTGATCTGTATGCCGTAGACTTCCTAACCACGAATTTTAACAATCCAAGAACTGATCACTGATACCCACAAAAATAAATGAATTCACAGTATTTCCTGAATCCAAACTTTATGTCCCAAGCAATTTTCAGACCTTCTACTTCCTGTTTAGGGCCCTAATCGGGGGCATCTGTGTTCCATGGATACATTCTTTTTTTTGCAGTATAGAGTTCATTATGACGGGATATCTTTTTGTAGATAGAATCTATTTGAATATTGTATTTTGCTCAGTATTAACCTTAAATACATGTAGATAAAATGTATTTATTTCTTTTTTCAGTGCATGAAGGAACTCTTGTTCATTCCCTACAGATGTTGGCTTTGTGGTGTAGTAAATTCTATACATGTGTTCCTGATAAACTTATCCAATGGTTTAAGGTGAGTCTATATGAAATTGAATTATAGGCAACAATTTACAGTGTACATGCATGATTTTTGGAAGGATTTCACGGAGTGAAAAATCCGGGTTATAAAATGGTAAATGTCGGGCGGCGGGTGGGCAAGAAACCTTCATAACCGTTTTCTCAGCAACTACTTATCAAAGCCACTTAATATTTTGTATACAGCATCAGGGTGGGGTCCCATAACATGGGATTTTATTTCAGATCTGTTGCTTATCTTCTTCCTGTTAAACGAAATCCTGCCATTTCTGTCTTTGACCCATTTTTTTGAAGTTCTAAAATATATAATTTGGATGATTTTACAAGAAATTATAACATTGTAAACAAAAATGAGAAATAATGGTATGCATTGAATTAAAACAAAGTCTTTTGTCAACGTGAATATATATCCTCCATATCACTAATATAACTAATACAACAAAATTGTTATCCACGTATATAGAAATAATTTCTCTTCTTTGCTGGTTTTCTTTGTTTTGAATTTAATTTAGATAGATTATCTTGAATTCCCATTGATTATTTTTACTTTTAAAGTAAGTTTGTGCATGTGTTTGTGCTTATTCATTTGCAATCTATCACTAAAGGTCGCATCTATCAACACTAACCTCTATCAGGGTTTCCTCTGGGTGTATTTTTCTTTGGGCCATCCCTTGGGCCAAATGCATATTTTTTGGGCCAACATAAATGACATTGGGCCAATATTTTTTTTAGTTTTGGCCGGAAATCATTATTAATATTATATTTTCAGTACCAAGGAAAGCACACAGATAACAACAGTTATTAATATATATTTAAACATTTGTTGAATTGATCATAGTTAATCATATTAAGATTTAACAAACTGTCATAATGTTTTTTTAATGTACTACATATTTGTCTAGAATTTTTTGTTTTTGTTATAATGGGCAAAAAAATAATATAATAAAAAAAAAACTTCTTTTAACAAAATAAATCAATCATTGGAACTCCACTAAACCACAGTAAACCGCTGTTATGGAGGTGCTCCTATCAAAAGGAGGGTATTACAGAGGAGACAGAGATCGTAAATATGTAAACAAAGTTCTTTCATCTGATCTCAATTTGATGCATGAAAAAGGATGTGGTTGGATTACAGGATGTTCTTGATAAAATAATTTCATGAAGGTAAATCTTTTCATCTAAGTTTACTTCCAGTTTTTCTGATATTTACACAAGAATATTTATCATTTGGTCAACATGGTCAGAGCACGTGAATTGCCATTTGAATCAGCTGATATGAAAATAAACTTACTCCTGATTGGTCAATTATATTGCATTCATGATTGATTTCTATCAATTAACCAAATCAATCAGCGATGGTCAAGCACCCTTTACACAATTGACAGTTAATTAACGGTGTTAGCTTGAGTCATAAATCAATATATAGGGCTTCATAGTGAAATTTGTTGTCAGTTTGAATGACACGAAAATGACATTGTTGATCAAAATACGGAACCAACATTTTGGGCCACTTTGTTGGGCCAAAATTATATTTTTGGGGCCAGAATTGAAAAAATAGGGCCAATGGCCCAAGTGGCCCACGCCAGCGGAAACCCTGCTCTATACTATTGGGGGGGGGCGAGACCATTTTCGGGACGCCGGGATCGGCCGATTTTAGCAA
The DNA here is from genome assembly GCA_963971305.1 of Arcuatula senhousia. Classification (NCBI taxonomy): domain Eukaryota; kingdom Metazoa; phylum Mollusca; class Bivalvia; order Mytilida; family Mytilidae; genus Arcuatula; species Arcuatula senhousia. Next base: position 21,664,989 of record OZ020308.1, on the reverse strand, counting down.
CGGGAATTCGGGAATGCCTTGTTTAAAGATCGGGAATTCGGGATGGAAAAACAGCGGGATACGGGAATATCACATTTTTAGCCACGGGAAATCGGGATTTTTATGTTTAATTATAACGGGATTGGCATAAAACTGTACATCAGGCAGATAAAAGTGCCATTTTCATTATACGTCAATCAGAATCTGTATGCAATCTTTACATACTTTTATAAGACAACCGTCACGACGTTACGACGTAAAACAACCCGCCACCATAAAACGGGTAGGATGTGTTCTAGCATTGGTAACGCTGACCCAAGCGCATTGGTACAGATTTCTGTGTGTCTAAACTGGCTCCCTTACCTGACGCGTCAAAACTAAGAAGAGTAAAAGGACTACTGGCAGCAGGAACCACCCTCCCTCCCGTTAACTTTTCCCGTTGCTCACTGGTAACTGGCTATGTACAAACCACCGGAATCGCATACTTACACCAAAAGATAGTCTAAGACCAAAATGTAAAGATGATAAAGAGCGGGAAATGGTTAGGACAACTGATCTATCCTCACCGACATCCTGCCCGACACATCACTTACTCGTAGGCGAATTCAAGAATGGCGGAGGAAAGCGGAAAATCTGTATTAACAGATCTCCGAAAGAAACCATTGAACTGTCAGGGGGCGACCAAAACCCATTGACATCGTGTTAATGAAAGGTCTGTTAAACTTTCTATAGTATTCATTATGAACCAATATAGAAGTCGACTGACAGCCTCTCGGACTTCCATGTCAATGGCATAAATATGAACCCAGGAGAAAGATTAGTCCATTACTACAAAGAATGGCCAATTCCAAACAAATAATGCAATTTCTGAAAATGGATGACACTACTTGGAAAAGATGTAGGTGGACTTATCTCCTGAAACAAGAGTAGATCCAGATCAGAGTACATGTAAGATCGTGCATCCAGTTTCTTATCAGGCCAAATAAAAATGTTACTTCCGCGATACTAATCGCTCAAATGTGTTTCTGGACAAGGATCTGATTTCATACGGAAGAAACAATGATCAAAAATTATTTTTTTTGCTTATTGTTAAAAAAAATATTGACAAAATTCTTGTGTCCATTGATCTCCATTGCCAAACTGATAAATACATGTCCAATCGACCCAAAACTCTGCAGTCACCAGGGTATACAAGTATTGCATCTTATTACAGCTAACCCAAGAATTTTGGTAAGGAACAGAAATTTCAATGCCGTAAAAATCGCCGGTTTGCTAAGTCCGTAAAGTTCTCGGTAAAATTCTACATTAAAATATCTGTTCCTAAATTAAACTACAAATCTGTTACTAGCTGCTGCTGAAAAAATGTACCATGTAAGTAAATAATCGATGAAGGTGTTTTAAAGTAACACGTGCGGGACCTGAAATAAAATAAAAACTGTCCCAACTAAATATAAAACTTAATCCCATGCCTAGAATTCCTTCCGTTGAAATTCCTCTAGATTATTTTGATGATTTGGTATAAAACTGCCGTGACACGTAAATAAAGGTCATACATAAAATTGTTGAATAAAATCAAATGAGTGCAGCTGCGGTATGGGTCTACTGAAGTTTTTGGCTTTGATTTCTTGGCATGGTGGTTATGGTTTTTATTCGTGCAACGATTTGCCATTTTTAATTTACAACCTTCCGTGAAAAAAGTTCGTGCTTCACTGTGAAATTCATAAAGACGGCAACGTTCAAGCATTTTTTAAAATTTATTCGATCATCGTGAAATAGTAATTTTATTTCGCGTTTGTCCGTGCACAAAACGCCACTTTACGACCATTTTAGTTAAGGTGGGATGTTACGTTAAAAAGGGCGTTACTCTGTTGCGGATCCATAAATTTTCCAACGGGGGGGGGGGGGGGGGGGGGGGGTGCAAATATATCCTTCTGAGACCCCTTGTTTCCTACAGTTCCTAACCATAGTTTTTTGTAAAACGGGGGGGGGGGGGGGGGCGTACGCCGGTCCTAGATCCGCCTTTGTTAAATACAGATAAAATTTGCCTGTACACTGATAAATCCGTCTGAACATCGTGATACCCAACGTCAATTTTAATTAGATTCTATTGCATTTTTCACAATGTTCACGTAATAGTACCTTAAAAACAAAGTCCATGACATATTCTTTATCTTACATCAATGCATCTCAAATTTTCTAAGGAATGTTGTTTTAGTTTTTGGTAATAATTTGGATGTCCTTAGTTCATTAAAAAACGAGGTCCGGGACTCCCGTTTTTTTATTTTATTTATGGGTGTATATCACTAAAATCTGGATATATGTCATTTGGTATCGTCCAACCTTAAGACTAGATCGTAAGCATTGAAACTGTAAACTTTAAAGTTGGAAATTTTTTTTATCGAGATCGGGATTTTTAACAAAAATATGTCCGGGATTTCGGGATTTTCTGAAACTAAGACCGGGAAATCGGGATGAGACCCCCTCTCGCCCCCCCTCACTATTGTGATAAGGATTATGGGAAATATGTAAACGTCATTCAATCCCTAAATTTTGGGATATTACCCACAATCCTTAGAGCAATAGTATTGAGGTTAGTGTTGATAAACGTGACCTCTAGTGATAGATTGTATTCATTTGTATATTTAGAAAGGAATAGCACTTAAGACATCTACTTCAGCAGTCAGGAACTCTTATTTGCAATGTATGAATGCAGCATTTCAAGGTAAACTTCATATTTCAATGTATTTTCAAAACTACAATGTATGAACATACAATTTATGAATGCAGCATTTCAAGGTAAACTTCATATTTCAAAGTATTTTCAAAACAGTAATAGATCAAGTTGCACACGATGCAAAAATAGTTATACTGTGGTAAAAGTTGGCAGTAAATAATTGTTTTAGCTTTTTGGTTTTCTCAGGAGCTACTGCTCACAGCTTCTTGATAGAACAAAGGAGTTCCAATGGTATCAAATGTCAGAATCAGAAAAAAGGCCAAGACAAAACTAAATTAAAAAACAAAACACGCACACAAAACAAATAAACTTCACTCTAAGGGCAGGTTTGACATTTGAATACTCTTCTAGGGTCCCTGGGTAGATTATTTTTCCCATGGCTAAAAATAAATCTAAATGCGGGTAACCTCTGTTTTGCATGGGTCAATGATCTTTTTTAACAAATGAAAGTGTATATTCAGAACAACCTAGGGTTACATATTACATTTCCCAGGTTGATCTTGTTCTACCCCAAGTGAGCAACTTTTTCCTACCTGGGGCTCCTGGGTTTGAATGTCGAACACACACATAGTCTCATGCTTTTGTTTCAGGAGATACAATCCCACAAGCTGTAGAACTGATTGATATTTTGGTATCTACCATCACCAAGGCAACAAGTCAAGCAACCCAATCAAATCTTGTTTCTGAAGCAGTAACAGCCTCATGTTTGTTAGTCAAGCTGTCATTGGTTGACATTCAAGCAGGTAAATTGTTTTTTTCCACTTAACTTGATTTTCGTAAAGAAATATGATATGATTATTGTCTTTCTTAACTTTTAATACTACTGCGACCACAAAAATTATGGGCATACCATAAAGTGAGTTATTTGTGTGATGGTTTAAAATTCGCTTGGTGACAGAAATCTCAAACATTGAAAAAATACCATAAATCATATATAAACATATTCACAGAATGTGAATATAAAACCAGCAAGAATTTTTCATGTACCGTAGAACACAAATACCATGAACTATTTACCCTTGACAAAATAATCTGCTATAAAGTATTATGGCACGATTGCAAAATATATCGCATAGTCAAATGATTTTTTTTGCCATGACAAAAAAAGACGGATTATATTTAATCACACATTTTAACAATGTTATTGAGTTACTACTCTTGCTTCAAATGTATTTTCAAACATCAAACGGAGATGATCCTGACCAAAAGAAATTATGTATTTGTTTAATTACTTTGCAAGATTTGTATGTTACTTGTTGGTGGATACCCCACACTTGTAAACTTCAACACACATGTATAGCCTTTTTTTAACATTTACCAATTCTGCAAAATGGTGCTAGGGGAAGTCCTAATTTGCATTAGATGCAAGTGTCAGCTCCGCTTACCGGTGCTAGGGGAAGTCCTTATTTGCAATGAGACGTGGCAAGTGTCAGCTCCACATTAAAGGTATTCCTGTGACTGAAAGATGAAAAACAGCAATAAAAGTGCTATTCTTTTGCTTTGGTTTACTTCAATATTTTTGCTATGATTTTTTCATGCATATATACCTCATACCCTTCATTTTCAGATTATGTCAGACAACGTTATGCACCCAGAAGGATGAGTAATTATTGCTTAATCCAGGTTCCTTTTTTTTTCAGAATCTAAACTTGGTCCATTTTGGAGTGTTGTATTAGATCACCAAAAACAGCTGTTTACAAATGAAAAATTCCTATCACAAGTTGGAGAGGACAGTAAGTATGATAAAAGGGGATCTTATAGATAGAGTGATAACGAAGATTTTTCACTGAAGATAAATAATGAGATAATGAGATGTGAAATGAAGTGTATGTGACAAAACCTAAAATATAAGCAATAATTTAAAAAGTCTGCAATGGAAAACAGCCAGCCGTGTGTGACCAGTGGTATTTTTGAATTGCAACAAATTTCTTAGTTGAAACACAAAGATTTTATTTTGATTTTTATTTGACTGCAAAATTGCTGTTTCGTCTAGTGACATTTTTGAAAATGGATGAAGTCTACATTTTTGAACTTTGAGTTATTTCTTTAGTGCATATTGATTAGAAAAGAAATTTATATTATTATTGTTGTTTTCCCACTCATCCAACCCTGTCTGACTACAATACATAATATTTATACATATATATCCCATTTATATTGATTGCATACATGTTATTCTGTGCCTATTGCATTGTTGCAAATTATGATTGTTAACTTATTTTGCCCCCCTTGGGGACCTGATTAAGTTTAATAAAAGTTATCTTATCTTATCTGTTTGATATAATACTTTTCTTTTGCCCAGTAGAATGTGACAATGGTTAAAATTTTAAAAATTGAAAATTTTATTATACGCATAACTGGTTATTTTTGCGTTGTGAAATTTTTGCTGATAAGAATGAATATTCTATATAAATTTTATTTCTGCTGATTTTAATTTTTGACATATAACACCTTCATTTACAAAAAAGAATACTTGATACCTTTTTATGCAATTTTAAATTTTGCGATAAAGTTTCCACTGCGAATACCACAAAAATTTAAATACCATAGAAATTACCAGTTAAACGATATTAGGTACTAATTTTACCCCAAGTGCGATTGAATATTGTCACCAATTTTCCATTCCAGTTTTGATGAATGTTGTTACTCTGTCTGAGAGACTGATTCTGGAATATCCACAAAAGATGACAGAAACTATTTCCAAGTAAGTTCACTTTGACATTTTTAGCCCCTTGCTGTTAAAACTCCAAGGGGATTTTAGGTTAGCATCCAGTCTGTCTGTCTGTCCCCCTGTTTCAGTGAGGTCTATTAGGCATAAAGAACTTCACCATATTATGTTTTAAAGAATTGAGTAGAATTGTAAATATTTGATTTATTATAAAGTAAATAATTTATGAAAGGATATGGAATAAATGAACATGAGACTATAACACATATGTTTACTCCAACTGCAATTAATTTTTATGATGTGTCGTTTCAATTTCATTGAAAACAGCTAGCCAATACTATCATTTTCATAACTATTTAAAACATTCCTGTTATTTCTTCTGTCTTTGTATCTTCCAGACCATACTACCGAGCCCTTATTTACTGTCTGACTTATAAGTCTCGATCGTTAAGACTCCACACAGAACAGACAGTAAGACGTCTCCTGTCCCTTCTGGGTGGTACATCCATTGCTCTTGCCCTGATTTCTGAGTTTGAGGAGCTTCTGTCAAGTCAGGTGGTAAGTTTATATCATTAGAATCTTATAACAATACCCTGTACTAAGGTAGATCAGGTGTCTAAAAGATTATCCAAAAAGATTATTTTGTAGAAATGACTTTGAAAAATGCATGATTTAGTACTTTTAATATAGGATCAATAGGGATAATTCAAATTTCCTTGGATCATCAAAGAATTTACTACACTAAAATTTGTGAAAATCTTTGCTTTGTATGAATTTTATAATATACTAAATAAAAAACAAGTTCACAATCAAAATTTTAGAAAAAAATGACAAACAGACTTCAACTTATTGTTTGGTGCCAGCGGGGGAATCCATGTCCCATGGACACATTCCTTCTTTATTTTGAACTTATTCATTCCTCCATCATCATAATCATGTGCAAACCCTGAAGCTAAATATCCAAGAAAATGTCTTTTTAGTACAAACAAAAAATATTGATTTCTAAGAAAATTAATTAATCTCAAGTATTCAAGTGCTTTCTTACTGTTTCAGTTTATTGACCCTGAACTGATAGATGCAGATAAAGAAAACAGTCCAGAAATGGTGAAATACATAAAACCCATATTACTATCCCGAGCCATTTCCTCAATCAGTTTTGTAGAGAAGGCTGATAACAAAGATGCTGAGGCCATTGCTAAGGCATCTCTTGTACCAGCTCATCATCCTTGTATAGGTAGGAATTAACATACTGTGGTTTCATTATTATTCGTGGGGTATCAATTTTCGTGCTTTTTGTGGTTAACTTGACCCTCGGAATTTGATACTCAACGAAAAGGAAAGGAGTATGTTAAAAATTTTCAGTATTTTATCTTGAATATTACTTTTATTTGTTTTTTAAATGTTTTGTAATTCTTAAAAAATTTTCAGTAGTCATGCATTTTTCCATTGAAATCTACTATTTACCATTTTTGTATGGATTTTAGATATATGTATATATTTTTAAAAATCATATATTGATGTTTTTAATGCATGTTAAGCGCTTAGAGTAATTTTAAATTAGTTAATGCGCTATACAAATATTGTTAATAATAATAATAATAATAATGTTCACAAAGGCCCATAATCGGCCCTGTAATTTGGCTGATTTTTCATGTTTAAGAAATCTAAATGAATGCTTTGGAAATAACCCATTGAATACCTATTTTTAACAAATATAACAGTTTTCTAATGATAAAATTGTACTGTTTCCTTCGATGACACCCTAAATATTAGAAAAAATAGGAAAATCTTCATTTTTGTCGATTTTTCACCCTTTTTCAGCACTATTGTGCCAAAATCAAAAGTGGCCGCATGCTCTGACCAACATATATTTTTGTTTATTTATTTATTTCTTAAAAACGAATATTTAACCAAAAAATAATTTGGGTCAGAATATGCGGCCAACATTATATTCATCATTTTTTACAGAAAAGGAGGCTAAATATGTCAAAAATGGCGATTTTTACAGAAATTCACTAACTTTTAAGGTCCCTGTTGTTCACAAGAGTAAACAATTCATGCACAATTTATGACATTTTATAAAGTATAGAGTCTTATGACCATTCTAGCAGCATTATTTAGTAGCAGTTTCGAATTTGAAATTTAGGGCCGTTTTTGGCCCTTTCCGAACATACTTCTTTAACATTGATTTGTATGCTGGAGACATCAGAGCCATGAAATTAAGAATCCAAGAACTGATCCTTTTTCATCAAACAACGAAAATTGGTACAGACGAAAATTAATGAAACCCCATTGGTTTACAATATAAATCAAATGTAATCATATGTCTAAGAAACTTAGTTACATGTACATGGAGCTTTTAAATTTTTAGCATTGAGAATCTGTAAGCATAATTCTGTTTGGAACATACATACCTTATAACAAAATCTTAGTAAAGCATTGATTAAAAGAAGCAGAGGTACCAATGGGGCAATTTTTCAAGAGTCCGAAAAGGGCAGAGACAAAAACAGTAAACACCAACGAGAACAGGACAGAAAAGAGACATGTTAAACATGGAAACACAAAAAACTACTGAATATCAATTAACAATGTGAACTCTAGTGGCTTTTAGTAATCCAAATTTTTAATGATAATCATCCCTTTTGCACATGAAGTACCTTGTCTATGAAAGAAGAAAAATATCTGGATATGATTTCAATATGATTGAAAAAGATATGATGGGAATAAGCAAATCTACTTTGTGATTTCAAATGGCCTTTGACTTTGAGTTTTTTTCTTTTTCAGTATATGCTAACTCAGCAACCTGGACTGATATTGTAGCCAAGCTAAAATTAGATGCTAGGAACTTCATTAGGAAACAGCTATCAGAATGTTTATCTCTTGTCACAACTGGTAAAGAACTGCCTGAGGTAAATGTTTTTCAATTAAGAAAATATGGATTGGTAGTTGTTTTACAAAGGATTGCCACACATCCTTGAACCTTGAAAAAACTCTTGATTTCATTTTGAAGTTCAAAGTCATAGACAGGACCTTGAACTTCAATTTTAAATATTCTTAAAAAACCCAAAGAATTTGATAGTTCGAAAATCAATGAATTGTGAACTACAGCAATTATTCTGTTCGTGAGACAGATAGCTAACCAAGTGTAGTACGGGGCTAATCGAACGACAAATTCCGGGGAACTATCATTTATTAACCACATATACAGCAGGGTAAATTACTGAAACATAATTGAAACGAGCATAAATACAGATAAAAATATAAATTCGAAGTTAATTAAATTCAAAAAACATGAAAGTATACAGTTAAATCGAAATAAAAGATTTCTAGAATTTATAAACAATTAATGAAATTATTAAAGTTCGAATTGTAGTTTAAAAATCATTTCCGAAGAAGAAATCCAATGCCGGGATGTGCTCCATAATTTAGCCAATCCAAAAACGAAAGTAAAATTTGATATTGAAACTTCCACAGTTTGTATTTAAATAAAACAATAATTTAACGTCTCAGGAAGATTATCGGAATATAATATAATGTCTTACACTGTGCGTTTGGTCGATGTTTACTCCAAATGCGAGAATGAATCTTGAGATACGTGTCAACACGTAGAAATCCAAGCCGGAAGAGAGACTGAAAGCGTTAAAACATGTGGAACAATCCCGGGGGAGTTACATAAAAACAGCAATACGGAACCGATCAATAAGAATAAAAAGACGTGTTAAATTGACACACTCTAAAAACGGTAATTAATATCCCATAAGTCCTGGATAAATATTTGAAATGGAATTACAGTACAGCAATCAATTAGGTAAGCTTTTACTTTTGAAATATTTTTCAGGGAGTAAAGAATGCTCTATCTACACTGATTAGAATTGCACCAGAAACCATGCTGCCTCCATTGATTCAATACATATCAAGGTTGCTAAGCAACGGTGAGATGTTGACAGTTACCAGAGAGGATTATGGGATATTTTTAACTCCAGATGGAGAACTCTTTGATAAGTCTATGCTTGAAAAGTAAGTGATATCAGTAGAAGAAGAAATAAAGGATGGTCACTCTTCATAATTCCAAATTTCAGCCTAATTTTGGAACTCCTCTAGACTATGCCTTTAAATACTAATTTTTTTGCATACTGACCCCTACTTTTTATGACATTTTCTGATTATATAGACCTTAAATACCAAGTGTAATATGAAATAGGCATTACCTAAATGTGAGCACAGCATAATTCTGTAAAAGAAATGTAATGTTAACATGTTTAGTGCCATTGTTAACATTGTTTAATGAAGGAATAAAAAAGAGATTTTATTTCGAATCGATACAGTCAAATAAGATTTGAAAGCATCGTAGATATTTTTCTTTTGGTTCATTTTCTAGAACGTTCAATTTGGGACGAGATGCTTGGGACGATTGAACGTTAAATAGAAAAGCAAGAAAAAATCAATTAAATTTACATAGATAATTTTTGGAATGCGACTAGCAAAATGGGTAATTATTTTCAAATTCACTCCGTTCCTGTAAAATTTGAGAGCCCTTCCGGACCATGAAAAATCAATATCAGCATTAGGCAAATTTCTGGCGGGAACAAATACCGTAGAGCTCTCCGCTTGAGCGGGCTGTGCTTGCTATAATTTTATTTGAAATTTTTGATACAACGTCATGGCTTTTGGGACCCAAAACATCCCAATGTTGAAGATATGTAAAGTCTAGAGGAGTCTGATTTCCTGCCAAATTTTTGGAGTCATATATCACGGAAACTAGCACTTGGACCTTTAGTTTTCTTTTTGTCATATGATTAAGTGGACACTTATCAATCATTTCCATCACTAATCATAAAATCTTTGATATGAAAAATTTCACGAATGACCATCCTGAAAAGCAGGTGTTCAAATACAAAGTACAATATATAGCTGGTATCAATAAACCTGCTATTGAGTAAGAATGAAAACAAAATTATCAAGTAATCATACCAAAAATTTGAATAAGAAAGCCAAATCTAGCACCAAGGATATTTATCCTGTGTTGTATTAGGAAAGAAACGAGATGTTAAAAATGATTTTGAATTTTTAAAATAAATTAAGAAAATTTAGACCGCTTAAATGTTTTGAATAGCAAAGCTTTGCCCAAATAAGCATGTTTATTTTTATTAGAATTTCTTACTTTCAAACAAATGAATTATTTGGAATTCTTAACCCTAGTAAATAAAAGTTATATTCTGTATGATAATTTTTAGATTTGAGAAGTCTGAAAGTTCAAACCAAAATATTAAGAGAGAAAACAAGCTTTATTCATATGCTGAACAGATGGCTGAGTTAGAGTTGAGAAAGGTTTGCTTTCTTAGTTACATGTAAACGACAGTTTTAATTCTATGTGTTGTTTTGTCACCAAAACTTACTTACTTTGAAAAGATTTATGATTTTATACAATATTTACATTAGATGTCTTTTTTCCCCCCAACATCAATTTTCATGCCAATTTTTTTCCTTGATTTTTTACTGAAAATTACAATCTCTAGAATTTTTATACACGATTGTACATTCATAATAGAGGTAAAATATAGTTTTAATTGATACGACCAATGATCAATTATAGCATTTGTGCATGTATGTAAATTGAATAAAGGGCAAGCAAAAAATTTACATGGCAAAATACACAATAACAATAGCATAAAAAAAAACAAACACAAGCCTTTAAAAAGTTGACAAAATGTATTTAAAACAGTTTTAAATTTGTAAAAATGACCTATTATATTTCATCTAGGAACTTGAGAAGAAGAAAGGAAAGACAACCAAGGCTGCTCCTAAACTATCCAAGAAACAGGAAGAGATGTTAGAGCAACAGAGGCAAAAAGAGGCTAAGATCAGAGACAATCTTAAAGTGGTAAGAACGGTGAAAGTATGACATTGTTAAAACCACGAGTTTAAGAAGTTGAAATTGAAAATGTACTTTATTCACAATCCCTAAAAATTGATATTCATGAATTTAAGTACTTTTACTGTAATAGGGAATCATAAAGAGTTTAAGATTTGATTGATCTAAAAGTGGTAAGAGTGTTTACTCTAATTCACAGAAAGTGTATTAATTATGCATGCAAATTAACTTATATAAAGTCTGCTTTTGAACTTTCATTCATTATGCTATTTGTAGCATAAAAATTGTGAATTTGTATATCCACAAAAATATCCTGCTAAATATATGTTAAAAGTACAGACTTTGCCTGCTTTATCTATCTACTATAGATTTATATTAACCAAATCAAATTGTATATTTGACAGTTGAACCAGGAGATATTTTGTGGATGTCAGATACTGGAGGCTGCTCTATCAGGAGATAGACAGTCTGTTTGTCAATACATGAAAGACATCTGTAAAATTATCGTACCATTACTAAGTTCACCCTTGGGAGCCCCACATGCTAGTCAGATATTTCTAAAATTAGGCAGTGCATCGTTTGAAGACAAATTGCTAGGTAGGTATATCATTTAGGAAATAAGATATTTTGCTTTTAATGTCATAATTATTAAGTTTTTATAACCCCCCTCAAACAAAGTTTTTTTGGGGGGGAGGAAAACTAGATATGCTTAAAGTTTATACCTCAACACTGTATAGGATTTTCAATCTTTTGATTTTGCCAAAAATATCACAATTTTACTTGTTATTTTGTGATGTTGTTAATTTTAAAGATAGTATTTATTTATTATTATTTACCAGGAAACTTAGTCAGCAATGTCACACTGAGACTTCAGAATCCAGAGTGTCACCTTGACACTGAATGGACAAAGGAGGTACCAGCAGAACAGGGAAAGAGAGTAGTAAACCAGCTGTACCAGTTGTCAGTAGCAGACGACAGGACTGGAAACCAGTCAGAAAACCAGTTATTCCCTGGATACACATTCACATTCTTCTATTACTTGCTGGGCTGTGTGTTAAGGAGTGGTGGTGAAGTGGTATCCAAGGATATAGACACTCAGTCGAAGGCTATCGTGTTGATGTCTGCTCATGCTGAGATGAGAAAGGATGATGATGATGATGATGTAGGTCATAGGTAAAATAGAGGTCATTGTCATGGCAACAGATGTGTTGCAACAAAGAGGAACTGCTTATTCCACCAATCAATGGAGTAAACTTAAATCTTTAAGAGAAAATGCCTGTTGCTGTTTGCAGTTTAGTTTCTGTCCATTTTATTTGTACTTTTTGTCTTCAGTAACAACTGAATCTGTCTTTTTATGTTGCCTGCAACGTGTTGCAGAAGCGACATATAGGGGTTACTTTTGCACCATCCGTTGTCTTGCGTCGTCGTGTGTCCCAGTATCTGTAGTCTTATTCATGAATAACCAATGTTTGCTCTAAATTCTATGGAATTTTATGGAAGATATTATGGATGTTTAAAACTTGCAACTTCATAAACTTTATTCAGTCTACAATGGATATCTTCTTTTGAAATGATCTTTTTTAACTTGATAGATGGATCCTTCACTCCTGCCCCAAGAGGACATGTTGAGACTCCTCCTCCAAGTGATTGGTACTTCAGTGTCTAGGTTGCAACAGATGGCAAGTGTGGGCCTTACAGAAGTTGCAGAGAGTATTGCTGGTGATGAGGGCTGTGCACGGGCGTCAGATAAGGAGATAGAAATCTTGCTGGAGGCCTTGAAATCACCATGTACTGCTGTGAGGGATGCTGCTATTCAGAGTCTGAAATGTTTGGCTGGAATCCTACCTAACCTGGATGATAATTACGAGTTAGGGTTGAAGGTGGCACAAAGAGTTTGGGTGGCTTGTTTTGATGGAGATGAAAATGTCCAAAGAATAGCTGAAGAGTAAGTCCTTATCATTACATGTAGTTCATCACTTATAATTAACAAGTAACAAATGGTTTCAGTATTGGCTATTACATTTACCCAACAGATTACCACTTTCTTTTGAATGGTACTTCTGATGTATTTGGGTCTTTTAAATACTCTAAATAATATATGTTTTTAATATATCTGTACTTTATATATTATTATGTCACATGTATATCATGCTTATATTGATGCACTTTTGAACATGATCTTAAAGTACACTCTAATTTAATACTTGGAGTAAAAGACCCCTGAACAAATAACCATTGAAAGCTCATAATTCCACAAATACATGAAAATCATGTTTAAAGTATTTAGATATTGTTTTCTTTTTTACCAGAATTTTTGCTGCTTTATTTTGCAGATTGAGAGAGAAACTCAGCTTGGAGGAGCCCCATGAAGACCTGTGTAGTCCTTTGACAGATGATGTTGTCTTCCCTGAGGAGACAATACAGAAGGCTGCAGCTAAGGCCCTCCATAGAACTCTGGAATGTCACCAGGAATATGTCACACCTACCATAGAACAACTCAAGATCAAATACGAGGATAAACTATATGTAAGACTTAGTTATAAAACATATCTTTTTGCAGGCTTATTTAGTTGAAAAAAACTTATATCTTTCTGTATAGGTGAAAGTAATACCAGTGGTTGACACCAAAGGTATTTTGCTGTGTCAAATTGTAAGATACAAATGACTACATCACAAGAAAATACATGTACACATTTATGTGCAAGAAAAGTATAAGAATATGACAAAAATACAGAAAGAATGTGTTTGTTTCAACCTTTTGTAACCTATATGTAAACCTTTGTTAACATTGATGGGTGTTTTTTCATTGTGGATATTTGTATTGTTGCTGATTTCTGGAGATTTTGTTGTTAACACTTCTTACACATCTTCTTATTTTCTACATACATGTACATTGAAAAAGATGGATTTATCCCTTATAAACAAAATCTTTGCTTTTAGAGTTTACATTTGCTCACTTTCTTATTATCTTATATTCTTCAATATTTACAAATTCATCCAAATTTAGATGGCACCTCCAGAGTTAGATACATTTGGCCGTGTGATTGGAGAACCACCACCTGATAACTGGCAGTCTCGGTGTGGTATAGCCTTTGCCCTACAAGACATGGCTCCACTGGTCCCAGAGGAACAGATTGAAGACCTGTTCTCCTTCTTTGTACCTGATGCTCTAGGAGACAGGGCACCAGGTGTCAGATCTCGTATGAGAGAGGCGGCTTTGGCGGCTATCAATACCCATGGCAAGGTTTGTTATCTTATTTATCAGCTATTTTCTACATTTCCTTTTTACGTTTGCTGGTCATGATACAAAAAAAAATATCAGGCATTTATGACATCTCTACAAATTGTCATATGATTGCACAGGTGTTACACTTGTGGTCTTGGGGCCTGGGTGGCTGCGTGGTCTAACATGCTGGTTTAAATACCAAACAATTGATCACTAGTCGATCCCCACTCAGATGGTGTTTAAGTCCCGCTTGTAATTTAAAAAAAAAAACAGGACTTCCAAACTTGTATGTGATAAGGTTTGTCAGTGACCTGCCCAAGGTTGTGGTTTTCTCCTGGTACTCCGGTTTCCTCCATCAATAAAACTGACCGCCTTACATGGCCAAGGTGCGTCGATAAAAAGTGTTAAACACCAAAACACACACTCTTGTGGTCTTAAGCATCACTTTATGCCTAGAAATGATGGAACATCATTTATAAAATTGCTGCAACACTGTTTTGGCTGAAATAGATGTATTTACTGAGTTTAATTATTGTACTTACAAGATGACATGTTTTGCTTTCTGTTAAATTATCTTTTCTCTTGGAGATGTCCGCTTTAAAAATACCAGGCACTGAGTTAAGACATTTTTTTAATGAATGAGCCATATTTAGATACATGTACAAATAGAATAATTTATTTTCTTATTTTATAAATTTCAGGAAATGATAACAACTAACAGTTGTTTATAATTATAAAATTCCATGATCTGGGTAACTTGTACTGATTTAAAAACTCTATGGTCAAGAAAGCATAAAAGAATGAATTAAAAATTTGTCTATAAGTTCAGTATATTTTAACCTGTTAAATTTTCTTGTTTCAGGAACATGTCAACAAACTGTTACCAGTATTTGAGGAGTTTTTGAGCAGTGCCCCAGACACAGCTGGCAATGATGCTGTACGACAAAGTATTGTTATCCTGATGGGATCTTTAGCCAAACATTTAGAAAAAGACAACCCTAAGATTAAACCTATTGTAGCCCAGCTGATTGGGGCATTATCTACACCTTCTCAAGAGGTAAAGTTATTATGTTTAAGTTATAGTGTCTGTCAGGCCTGCCAACCTATCTAAAGTATGTATTTCATTGTGAAGTTTTCAAACCAGAAAAGTTATGATGTTGCCAGTTTATCTTGCATGGTGAATTAATGTTATGATAATGTCATTTAAGTCCAGTTAATCTGTGCCTTTCCAGCGCTTCTGATGAGGAGGTATGATAATTAAGCTTACATATAGTAAGGCCTGCCAAGCTTCCTATAAAAATTTTATAAGTTAATTTTCAGACAAGATAATTTAATAACACATGTATTGTTGTTAGGTTATATTTCATGTTATTTCATCAAAATGTAAATTAACTGTCTCTTTCTCTCTGTCTTTAAATGTAATGTAAAATCTTTTGAATTATTCTAATTTTTTTTTAACCTGTCTGATCCTCCTTTAGATTTGATTTATGAAAACTTGACAATGTATACTTTTGTATTGAAATGAATAGCATATTAAAATCTTCTTTGATCAACTTGGTCAGGTATTTCATTTGGTATCAATATACAATGTTCAAAAATTGATAAATTACAATTAGGCAAAATAAAATGATATTAAATATTATTTTATTTGGCCTAATTGTAATTTTTGTGTTTCTGTTTCCCCTACCTATGCTAGTTTTTTAATTCCGACCCTAGGTTTTTAGTTCACCTGGACTGAAGGTCCATGTGAGCTATTGCCATCACTTGGCGTCCGTCGTCGTCGTCTGTCTGTCATTGTCGTCGTCGTCTGTTTTTTTCAAAAATCTTTTCCTCTGAAGCTACTGAACAGGATTCAATGAAACTTGGTATGATTGATCCTTAGGGTGTCCTGCATAAAAGTTGTGTTTCGATTTTTGATTTGTCAAAAAACATGGCAGTCCTGGCTAAAAATAGAACAGGGGGGGTCAGACTACTGTTTTTGGCTTGTTATTCAAAAAGTATAAGAGATAGATGAAATCTGATGCCATGCTGCTGCTTAAGGATCAAAAGTTCTACTAAAGTCTCCATTTGGTGGAAGTTGTCAGATGACCCCTTAAAGGTGAAAAATTGCATTTTTTTTCATGTTTTTGCCCTATAGTATGAAAAGTATTGCAGATAGAGAAAAGCTGTTGCTTGCTTAAATGTTCAGGTCATTTAGCTCTACAAAAGTATCCATATGGTGGAAGTTGTCAGATGACCCCTTATAGGGGTTACAGCCCCTTCAAGCCAAAAAATAGTGTTTTTGGCCTATAGAATGAAAACTATTGCAGATATAGAAAAGCTGTTGCTTGCTCAAATATTCAGCTCAATAAGCTCTACAAAAGTCTCCATAAGGTGAAAGTTGTCACATGACCCCTTGTAAAGGTTACAGCCTCTTAAAGGCAAAAAATAGTGTTTTTGACCTTTAGAATGAAAACTATTGCAGATAGAGTAAAGCTGTTGCTTGCTAAAACATTCAGTTCAATAAGCTCTACAAAAGTCTTCATAGACTTGAAGTCGGCAGATGATCCCTTTAAGGGGTAACGGTCCTTAAAATAACATTTTGCATGTTTTTGGCCTACAGTATGAAAACTTGTTGAAAGAGAAAAGCTGTTGCTTTCTTAAATGTTAAGTTTATTTAGCTCTACAAAGTTCCCATAGAGTCAAAGATGTCAGATGACCCGTAATAGGGGTTATGGCCCCTTTAAGGTGAAAAAATAGTGTTTAGGCCTATAGAATCAAAACTATTGGAGATAGAGAGAAGCTTTTTCTTGCTTTAACATTCAGCTCATTTAGCTAAACAAAAGACTCCATAGATTTTACATCAATACCAGGTGAGCAATTCAGGCTCCTGGGAGCCTCTTGTTTATTGACTTTTTGCTGAAGCATCTTAAAACTTGAAATCTATTTTCATTAACTCAAGGTAAAAATTAAAATTAAAAATGAATGCCTTCTTGCCAATAGAAAATAATGAGATGTGTAATAAGTGTACGTGACACAGCCCATAATCAAGCGGCAACTCAGAAAAACCACAATGGACAACCGCCAGCAGCCGTCAATGAGGCCAGTAGGGGCTGCTCGCAGTTCTGCAATTGGCATATGGTCTAAATAAAATGCCATTTTTTCAGGCATGAAAAACACATACTTTTTTGGCCTTGCATGTTATACATGTACATGTTTTATTCATTTCCTTAAAGGGGAAAGAACACCATTGAAATTATCAGAATAACATAAACATTTTTTAAAGGTACAACAAGCTGTAGCTAACTGCTTACCTCCCCTTATACCTGGAATTAGAGCCGACGCCCCTGAACTGGTACAGAGGCTGATGCAGCTGTTACTGGACTCAGATAATTATGGAGAGAGAAAAGGAGCTGCTTATGGGTTAGCTGGTCTGGTTAGAGGACTGGGTATCACTGCACTTAAACAACAAGATATAATGTCAAGGCTGGAGGATGCTGTGAAAGACAAGAAAAACCCTAGAAAAAGAGAAGGTGAGGTCAAAGTTCTAAAACTAGGAGGATGAATGTTAGTTTATTCAATTTAAAGCCAACTAATTTCTTAAAATAGGACTTAAAAAACAAGTTATATGTACAATGTATATGTTGTTCCCTCATAAAGATGTATTAACACGTAGCACCCATTAATATTGAATTTACTTATATTGAACTCTATAAAGGGGTTTTTAACATGTACAGAGTTTTACTCTAACCTGTGGGACAACCATGTTTCATCTCATTCAAAGGATTATCATTGTTCCTTGAGACTAAATGGTACTTATTGGAAATCTACAAATAATTCATACATGTATTAACTGTTTCTTACATTTCATTCAAAAGTGCAATCTTTGCATATAAGATCAGTGTCTTAAAGTTTGTGTTTGCATTTTTGACTGGATTTCACGGAGTAAAAAATCTGGGTCATAAAATAGTGAATTTTAGGTTGCGTTTGTTTGGGGAATTTTTGTGACAATTTCTCATCAACTATTAAATGCAGCCACTTGATATTTGTTATACAACATCAGGATGGGGTCCCATAATGTGGGATTCCATTTCAGGTCTGTAACACACCTACTTCCTGTTTAACAAAATCTGGCCTTTTTGACCTTGACAGATTTTATTTATAATTTACAGGTGCACTCTTTGCCTATGAGATGATGTGTACCATGTTAGGGAAGCTTTTTGAACCATATGTTGTCCATATCCTACCACACCTGTTATTGTGTTTTGGTGACAGTAGCCAGTATGTCAGAGAGGTTTGTTATCAGACAGTGATATTGCAAAGAAATGTTACACTTTTATTTGACTTACAGCTAAGCATTTTTATGGACCAGAACAAAAGTTGTGAGACAAATATATTTACAGTGAGCTAATCCATCTCATCCAATTTACCATACCTTTGCAGTTTATCAGATTTCTCTAAAACTGTTAGTTGGATGTTCATGAAATTTTAAACACTTATAAATCACAACAAGGGGAATACATTTCAGCAACACAACTATACATTGTCATGAAAATTGTCACTGTAAAAGTATTAATGTTTACAGGGAATTTAAAAAAAGCCAAATTCTGACATTACACAAATTGAGATTTGTATCCCCTATGCACCAAAACTGATATCCTTATTTATACCGGTAAGTGCTTTTGCAGTAATACTCATATTTTTTTAGGCTGCAGATGACACAGCAAGAGCTGTTATGGGCATGCTCACAGCTCATGGTGTAAAACTGGTGCTGCCCTCTTTATTGAAAGGTCTAGAGGAAGATGCTTGGAGAACAAAAGCTGGTACGTTTGTTACCCGTTTTGAAACTACATTGCAACTTCTTTCCTATGAAAGAAACTAACAGTTAATATAATGAAAATATCTGCAATGCCTACATCATTTCACATTTTTTTAAACCTACAACTTCTAATGACACTAATAGTTGGTATGTTAAATTTACAAATTCTAGAGAAAGGAATAGCTTCAGGACCATTGCGATCCACCAATTCTCCGGTATGACTGATTCGTTTTTGTCATTTTCTCTGGACTATGAGATTGATTATTCAAGTTAGGTAGTTTTGTTATTACCTTTATTTAAAGCCTGTAAAACCATTGGATGAAGATGTGATTTATAAAAACAAGTTTGAGGCAAGCAATGCACCTTAGTCTTCTTACTTGCTATTTCTTCTTAGATTAGAATTTGTGTTATGTTGTTCAAAGGTCTATGGTTCTCTAGTTCAGTTGCACTCTTTTTATATTTGCTTATAACTGAAAGCAGGGGTACCACTATTGAGCATTATCACAAATTTCTTGTTCATTTTTGTTAGAACTGGATTTCATGATTTTGATGACCCACAAAAGTAGTGACCGGTTCCATTCAAAGTTAAGGAACAAAGATTTTTAAATAATGATTTTACATCATCTTGAACTTTCAAAGTGAAGGAACAAAGAGTTTTAATACTAATTGTATATCATCATGAACATTGTTATTCAGGTGCAGTAGAACTTTTGGGTGCCATGGCTTACTGTGCCCCCAAACAGTTGTCAGCCTGCCTTCCTAGCATTGTACCCAAACTGACAGAGGTTCTAACTGACTCACACACCAAAGTACAGAAAGCTGGAGCACAAGCTCTTAGGCAGATTGGAGATGTCATTAGAAACCCAGAAATTCAGGGTAGGCATTTCCCTATAACACCCATCATCAGAAATTCAAGAGTTCTAATAAGTGGCTTGTGTACATATACACTTTACCTAAACTATAATAGAGATATACTTTACTATTTCACATACTAGGAGAGCAAGCTTAAGAAACAGTATAAATTGAAAAATTATCATTTGCAGTAACCTACAATGGCACAGTCATTGTTCACCAATTATGCAAGAGAATAGCATTTTGAACTTCTTAATAAGAAACTACATGTATTTGTTTCTGTTTTTCAGTGATTGTGCCAACATTATTAGATGCCTTACAAGATCCTGCCAAGAAGACATTAAAATGTCTGAAATCTCTTCTGGAGACTAAGTTTGTCCACTTTATTGATGCTCCATCCCTTGCCTTAATCATGCCGGTGGTAGAACGAGCTTTCCAGGACAGACAGACGGAGACTAGGAAGATGGCTGCTCAGATTATAGGAAATATGTCTTCTCTTACTGATCAGAAGGTATGGTAATATGCTGTAAAATTACCGATGTTGTAGAGAACCAATCAAACAAAAATGATGATATTCATAGGAATATAAGCCAAAGAAAATCCATTTAATTAAAATGTGACAAGTCCAAGGCACAGTTGTAAAATTAAAGGCTTCAATTCTACGATGGGTTGTCAATAAACATCAAAGTTTTTAAACGATAGAAATCAATGTGAAATTCTATGTTATTTAGGAATGACAGTTTGTGGTTTGCCTCGCCCGTATAAACAAGTAGTTGGTACCACACAATAAAAATTCTTTCATAGTAATACTGTAAGCGTACATATTTTCGGGAGGTATTTATTTTCACTGATTTTTAGGTCAAGCATTTTTCGTAAAAATTCAATACCCGCAAAATGAAATAAATTGTATGAAATGAATAGAATATTGAGAAGAATTCGTCAAATTAAGTACCCGTGAACTTGAGTGAAATCGTAAAATTGTGAAAATAAGTACCCGCCAAAATAAGTACTTTTACAGTACATGTAAGTGACATAACAAATCAAGAAAATATTCAACAAAAGGAAAAAGTAATTTTGTTTCTTATAAAGATGCTAAATAGGATGTTTGGTACTAACACCAAAGTTCTTTCATCAATGAAAATTGATATCTATAATTATATATGTAAGAATGAGAGACTGAACTATAAATTTTTTCAGACAGGTTGTTCATCATTCATCACCATTCATGCATTCAATGTTTATATTTTGTTTATTTTCATGCATCTCAAAACAAGTGATATACATGTATGTGAAGTAAAAACAATTATCTCACTTTATGATACATGTATTGTTTTTGTCTTTTTAGGATTTGGACCCATACATAGAGAAGGTTATACCAGGTCTAAAGCAGTCCTTATTGGACCCTGTCCCAGAAGTAAGGTCCGTATCATCTAAGGCCCTTGGTGCCATGGTTAGAGGTATTGGTGGGGCCAAGTTTGACGAGCTTCTAAAATGGCTGATGGATACATTAAAATCAGAGGCTAATTCTGTAGACAGATCTGGTGCAGCACAAGGTAAGACAGATCCATGGTTCATTGGCTTTAATCATTACATGTAAGAATAATGTTCAAATTTCTCCATAAAAACGGATTTTCCAACAGAAATTGTTACAGTCTGACTTGATACAGGCATTGCCACTGCACTTTGTAATGGTCAGTAATAAATATGTTCAATATTTTCACAAATGGCAATAAAAAGTAAAGCAGATTAGCTTAAACATTCTATCATAGTTCTTATAGGCTTTTGACATGTAAAGTTCTTATATAAGTTTAAGATTTTGTCCTCCCAAAGAAGCAAAGGTGTACCAAAGGGGTAATCAATGATATCATAAAACCTAAAAAGACAAAGACAAAACTGGTAGACAAAAAATCATCATAACAAAACAAACCACACAACAACATAAAACACACACACACATAACAACAAAACCCATTCAGCAACATGAACTCAAGTCGAAACAAGAGTGAACTCAGGTGCTCCGGAAGAGTAAGCAGTTCCTGCTTGCTTTAGCACACCCGTCATGTTGCCAAAGATCGATTTAGTGTTGGTCAAATCCGGAAAGGATGACATTACAAAAATTTTTGGGTAATTTACATATATCACTTCATGACACTAAATTGATTTTAATTTTCACCATTTTATTTGCAGGTATGGCAGAAGTGATTGGTGGTCTAGGACAACAGGAGCTGAAGAGGTTGATGCCTGGTATCATCCAGACGGCAGAGAGAGTGGACATCCCACCCTTTGTCAGGGATGGGTACATCATGCTGTATATATACCTGCCAGCTGTCTTCAAGGACGATTTCCTGGAATATATTGGTCCTATTATTCCTTCTATTCTACAGGTAAAGCTCAAAACATGACCTGCGGAATTGACAATAATAATAATGTCATCAGAGATGGGTTCATCAATAAGTTATGTTTTTGTACATACATATATCAGCCATCTGTGTTCAAGGATGAATTCCTGGAATATGTTGGCCCTTTCATGTCATCTACATGTATATGACAATAAATGACATACTTATTTGACAGTAAGTAATTGTAAAGGAGTAGGAGTGACAGAGTCTCTGTAATTTTTTTACTTTGAGCTCAAATTTCTTCACTTTAGTACTTAAAGGAAAAAAAATATTATATAAAAATCCATGCAATTATTTTGATTTATAAAAAGAGAAATTTGGAAGGAAAAGGGGCTTCTGTAGACTCAAATTGTGGCCAGTTTCACAAAATAATATAATAAGCAATATTTTTTAGATAAATGACTTTAAAAGCTGATGCATTAAAGTACATGTATACAAGACCTCTTGTATTGGAGGCTTAGCAGCGTGAAAAATATTTCTTTCTCTAATTTTCCTATGATTTATCATACTCTCAACTTGAGTTGTAGAAACAATGATGCATCTCTAAAGAATTTTAAATATAACAATGTAAAAATTATAATTATCAACTACTTAGGTGTTCAACTATTTTTAATGGAATTTCTAACATCTGGAGGAAATAAATTTGATTTTTTTAATAGCAAACCTAGCAACTGATATATTCATGTTGTAGAAACTATACTTATAGTATTAGTTAATGAAGTGCATGTGCTGTGTTACAGGCTTTAGCAGATGAATCAGAGTATGTAAGAGAGACAGCATTATTAGCAGGACAGAGGATTATAAATCTGTATGCTGACACTGCCATAGAACTACTACTACCAGAGCTGGAGAAAGGATTGTTTGATGACAACTGGAGAATTAGATACAGCTCAGTACAACTGCTTGGAGATTTGCTGTATCGTATCTCAGGTAAACCAAACAAAGACTACATGTAAGTGTATGTTTGTCAGAATGGATAGGGTTGAACTTTTTTTATGCCAGTTTCATGAATTGAAAATGGTGATAATTGTATGGCTGGCAGGAATGGAAAACAGTACTGTAACACTTCTCTCATCAACTACTTATATTAATAGCCTGTTGTTATTTGGTATGCAACATTTGCATGGGGTTTTTATTTCAGGTCTGTTGCTTACACAATTGCTGTTAAACTAATTCTGGCCATTTTTCACTTTCTTTTATTTTATGGTCTTTTGTAAAGAGAAAGTAAATTTCAAGTTTAACATGTCTAACCAAAATAGTACTTTGTACTAGGTTTAACATGAAAAACAAGGAAAATCTGATTTTAGAAAGCATATAATTATCTTATAGCCAATGTCATTGACTTCAGAAATAGAAAACACAAGAATAAGATAATGACGTTCTTTTAGAAATGATTTTCTTTGATCATTCCATATCTAGTTAATGTGGTGTCATTTGTTTTAAGGTGTGACTGGTAAAATGACAACGGAGACAGCCCATGATGATGATAACTTTGGAACAGAGAGTTCATCTAAAGTATGTCTAGATTATAACTATATATGTATTGTTTTTCTTGCAGTTCAATGATTTTTTTTTTGATTGTGCTAAAAATGTTTATTTTTTCAAGTGAATTATTGCAAATACATGTATATGTATCTTGGAAGAAGATCTTGAAAGCTTGCTAATTCATTCATTCAATATTTCAGATCTTGCCATTCTTTTGAACTTTATTGAAAAAACAACTGAATAGAATGCATTGTATTAAACATGTACATACAAAGATAAAGTATTAAGTTCAATACTTGATGAAAGAAAACTGTTTAACAAATCAAATCTGTCATGACCTAAACTTTACCCTTTATTGCATACAGTTTGCATAATTAGTAAGTAAGTAAGTAAGTAAGTAAATTCTTTATTTCAAGAGGGTTACACAGTTAGTTTTACAACCAATCTTCCCTGAGGCCCTCAATACAAATTGCAAAAGTTCATTTATAATATAAAAGTGAACATTAAAATATTCATAATGATAAGAACAATACAATCAATCAGCTTTATCATTCAATGCAATACAAAAGTTTTTCCCTAATGTCTAGTTGTAGTATGGTTCCCAAATCAAGAATAAGGATTAATACACTGTTAATTTTTGATAGCCTTCAATATTTGTTGGAAACCACTCCATAAAGCATTAGATAGATGAAATAAAAAAAGTAGAATTTATCCTTTTTTAAAACTCATCCATAAAATATCATTTGATTTCAGCTCATCATGGCAGCCCTAGGTAAAGAAAGACGAGCTCGAGTCTTGGCAGGTCTTTACATGGGACGATCTGACACAGCTTTACTTGTCAGACAGTCTGCCCTCCATGTTTGGAAGATAATAGTTTCCCACACCCCACAGACTCTGAGGGAGATTCTAAGTGTTCTGTTCCAGCTGTTACTGGGATGTCTAGCCAGTACTAGTCACGATAAGAGACAGGTAATTATATAATGCAGCTCATCAAGTTCATATGAATCAGTGATCTAAGACTACTTTCACAATAGGTACTTAAAGTAGTATCAAAAATAGTTGTATAAGTTAAAAAAAAAATAGAAGAAGAAATATAAAAAAAAAAAAATTAATCTCCCTATTGCCTTTGGGAGCTTGAGACTTTTTGAATGAGTCACATTCTTTGGAAGAACCATATTGGATATGTAATTTAGTTTTTACATTTTTATGTAATAATTTCAATGCATGTAAATGTACATGACACATCCCTGAGATAGGTGTGGGATAGATGCATAGACAATAATGAGATGAACATGACACAACCTACATAATCAAACAACAATTAAAAAAATCCGCTATGGAAGTCTGCCAGCAGTCTTCAATATTACCAGCAATTGCAGCTCACCGTCTTGCATTGGCCCAAGACTAATAGTACATTTCATAAGATTCAATACCAATCCAAAAATTATCACTGAAAGACCCATTTCTAGATTGATTGATTGATTGATTGTTATCTGCTTAATGGGCTTTAATCGGGACATTAACGAGTTGAAATACATGTATATAACTTTATATATTTCAACTAAAAGTTCGATATTAAACAAAGTCAAAAGACAGTAAATATCCCATTTCTAGACATAGGACAATTAATTTAAAAAGCACAGGTACACATAGTTATTGGATGTTCAAGTCATTTAGAGAGATTCTAAGCATACAGTTTAAGTTGTCTAGCAAGTATTAGTCATCATCATAGAAGACATAGAAAATTAATGTAGAAATTATCAGTGGACTAAAAAATGCAGCTCATCAATTTGCACCTAAAAAGTTTATATGAATCAGTGATCCAAGACCACATTTAATCTCCCTATTGCCTTTGGGAGCTTGAAACTTTTAAAATGAGTCTCATTCTTTGGGTATAACCATATGTGATATGTAATATAGGGTTTTTACATTTTTTATGAACTTTCTTTGCCAGGAAACATACTTTCTTGTTTCAAATGCTGAAAAACCTTTATTTAAACTAAGTAGTTTGATAACTTAATTATATTTCATCCTTAGGTTGCAGCCAGGACATTAGGAGACATTGTTAAGAAGTTAGGAGAGAGGGTTCTGCCAGAAATCATACCAATCTTAGAGAAAGGTTTAGACTCAGCGCAGGCTGACCAGAGACAGGGTGTGTGTATAGGTCTTACAGAGATCATGGCTGCCACCAGCAGAGATCATGTAAGTTATGTATGTCAGATACTGTATAAAATGGTGGGCAGTAAAAGTAGGGGAGGGAACTGGGAATCTTGACTCAGAGCAACCTGACCAGAGGCAGGGTGTGGGTATAGGACTTGGCTGCCACCAAAATATAGATCGTGTAAGTTATATACCATATGTCTGGTTCTCAATTGAGGTGGGGGCAAAGAGGGTGTGAGAGTAAAGGGAATGGTAACTGAGATTCTAAACTCAGAACAATATAACCAAAGGCAGGGTGTGTGTATAGGTCCCACAGAGATCATGGCTGCCACCAGCAGAGATTGGTAAGTTATATATACCAGATACTCTATGAGATGGGGGCAAAAGGGGGGGAGAGAGTGTAGGTCTTACTGGAATCATTGCTGCAATCAGCAGGGATACTGTGAGTATACATGACTGTATGTTTAGAAAACGGAGTTCCAACATATAGATCAAATGTAGTTGCTGTTTTTCTTAAAATTCTGATACACTTAGGTTGTTACCCAAGGCAAATTTTGAGGTATTACTAACTTACAGGTTTACTTATTTGAGTTGTTATTTATATCACTTGTATTCTTTCAGGGGCTATACAAAAATCTTATTCATGATTCATTAGATAAAAGTGAATATTTAGTTCACTGATTTTAATATTTTGTCACTCAAAAAAACTAAAGTTTTTTGTTTTTGTAAAGATATATTACATAAAAAAATCACATCACAGGAAAACTAATTTTCAGAGAGAAAAAACACACTTACTTTATATACAGTGTATCTGCTTAGAAGCAAAGAAGCACCAATGGGGAATTAAAGTGTCAAACGTCTGAAAGGGCAACAACAAAACCGGTAAACACCAACAAAACAGCACAAGGAAACACAAAACACAAAATCAACCAAACGGAAATCATCAACGCGAACACTAGTTGTGACAAGAGTGATCACAGGTGCTTCTTTTAAATTAATCTCTAAAATATGATTGATCTTTTATTTCACAGGTATCTGTTTATTCTGAGATTGATCTTTTATTTCACAGGTATCTGTTTATTCTGAGAGTTTGATTCCTACTGTTAGGAAAGCCTTGATTGATCCATTACCTGAGGTACGAGAGGCTGCAGCTAAAACGTTCGATAATCTCCACGCTAACACAGGACAGAGGGCACTTGATGAAATTCTTCCTCATCTACTAAACAAACTGGTAATTTAAATGATAATCGCTATATATGCATTTTCAAGGAGTCACCTTTATGTATTTTCAGCAGCATTTAAATTAAGAATTGGAAGGTAGAAATACTCCTACCCAAGAAGTTAAAAAGTGCTATAAGAATAACAGTCATATAGAACACAAGGAAATAAACCTTAAGATTTAGAACTTTAGCAATCAGAAAACTTTATATTGTTAAAATTCATGTGCAAATATAAGTCATGACAACTGATCTGGTAATTATTATGTCGCCTGAAACATGTTGCAAGTTGTATTTAGGAGTCACTTTGACACTTTCCGTTGTTTTGCTGCATCTTGCAGCGTCACAAAAATTTCCCTTGCAGTTTGCGGGCAACTGTACTTAGGTTCATATACATGTATGTAAACCAAAATGAAATTACTATGAGGATATGACTGGAAAGGAAAAGGAAGTGGATCTTTTGGTTATGGTTTAATTTTCACTTATTTTTGCAGGTTGATGATCAGCATGAAAAAAGAATTCATCAAATGCAATACATTTTATATACACATGTTCACAAACCATGAAACTAAAACCTCCATTTGTGTCAGTTTATTATGTGTTCTCCATATTTTATTTCACTGTCTTTAGTGATTTGGTTGATTTTTTTCCCTATAGAATGATGATAGTATGTCAGTGAGAGCATTGGATGGTTTAAGACAAGTCATGATGGTCAAGAGTTATGTGGTATTGCCATATCTTATTCCACAGGTAAGAAAGATGCCACTTGATTTGATACGGATAGGGTCTTCTACAGGAAAAAAATGTATGGGTTGTATTAGTAGTTAAGATAATGTGGAAGAATTTAATGATCTGTTAACCCAGCAACTCACTCACAAGCTGAACAAAGTCTTGTCTTCATTTAGTTTGTGATTGACTCAGCAGGTTTACATGCCCATAAATTTTTTCAAAAGGTCTCTTGATTATAATACCCCGGTAAACTGTTTTGCCTGTATCTGTTCATGTTTCCATAGTTCCATTATTCCCAAAGAGGGGGTATCACTAGTTAGCATTGGCTCACAGGTTTCTTGTAAATTGATTACTTTTCATTCGATCTTAGGGCTATTCCAGAAATAAATGTATGGGGGGGTTCGGAAGGCACTTTTTATTTATACCCACCATGCATAAAATTTTAATTTTTTTTCCTTTATGTTGCATTTGAGAAATGTCTAAAAAATACCACCACCCATACAATTTTAATTATAGTGCCTTCCAACCCCCCAACCCCCCAACCCCCCAATACAATTAATTCTGGAATAGCCCTTAGTAAGGCATCATTAAATTTATTATTTTAAAAGATTGGGACATTTTTTTGCCTTGGTGTTCTGCCCCTTAAGCCACACCAAATTCATTCCTAGTTCTTCAAGCAATATGAAGAAAGATTTGGTAGCAGTGAGCAAAATTTTGTTTTATTGTTGTTTCATTTTTTACAAAAAGGGATTTTTAGGCAAACAGTTTTGGTCCAGTCCAGCCATTATTTTTTTTCAGATTTATTAAAAAAAATTGAAAACATAGTGCAGTGGATTGAATTTTTTTTTCAAAACTATTAGTATACATGATTATGTCCCTTGAAATTTTTTCTTTTTCAATTTTGAGAAAACATATCAGGATTTTCATTTTTCTGGAATGTGGAATGATTCAACGCTAGACATCAGATGTTTGATACAGATGAAGTTTGTAATTTTGTAATCAATCTTCATTTAAAACTAATTCGAGTCTTTTTACGCTATGATAATATCATTGGTATCAGTTACAGATTATAAGACAAGTTTTAAGGAGATAACATGTTAATTATGGATTATTATTGTATAGATTTCACTGAAGGCTTTTCAATTTATGGAGAATATGATCATGATGATGGTGGTTTTAAGGTTACCAGTTTGCATATCGATGATATGTTTTGAGCAGTTTTAATTTCTTTATTTAGTTTTACTTCTCTCCACTGGTTGTTAGCCAGTTGGAGAATGAGAGTAATGCACGTGGGAACGTGCATTTGATATTTGGGATAGGCTAGCCAGGCTGCACACGCACATCGTGGCAGCAGGAGATAACACTCTCATATTTTGTTTCAGTGTTTTGCTTCGTGTGCTTATGAAATCTCCAATTTTATATAAAGATATATTTATTTCTATTTTGCTCTTAAATTATTACATATAGACCTTTTATGAAACATTTAAATGTATTGGTTGGTATGAAAAGTATTTCCATGTTAGGGTATCTACTAATATTAAGATTAACAATGACATGTAGTATTTATTTTTAACCAGTATAATATTTTTTTTTTTTAATTTCATTCAAGGATGCTAGAACAGGTACCTGTAAGCACATGTCCAATTAAAAGTAAACAAAATACATGTAGATTCTTAGGCAGTGTTGCAAAACATCTATAGAATATATTATATGGCATTCAGTTTAACCATTCTGTTGTTAACTTATGACCCTTCCAATGTCAAATAGCTTATAATTCAGGCATTTAAGTCAGGTGAGCAATTCGGGCTCCTGGGAGCCTCTTGTTTAATATCGTTTGTTGTTGAAAATAAAGGTGTAAATTTGTATATGAAAATAGTTTTTTACTGTTGACATTTCCATATTTCACTTTTTTTTATATATATCATTTTGTTATTTAATTTGTTGTGGAAAATGAAGGTGTAAATTTGTATATTAAATAGATTTTTTTACTGTTGACATTTCCATATTTCACTTTTTTTTTAAATATCGTTTAGTTATTATGTTCCCCAAACGAAGTGTGGGAACATATTGTTTTTACTCCGTTTCTTATTATTCTTATTATTCTTCTTCTTCTTCTTCTTCTTCTTCCGCACTCTAAAAAACGCTTGTCCGGGTATAGCCGAAGAGATGTGAAGACTGAGCTTTATGAAACTTTCCACAGTGATAGGGCACATATCAGAGGTGTGCACAACTTTTTCGGAATTTTCAAAATGGCCACCGTTTCCGAGTAAACAGCGAAAGTTCATTATATAGGACATTGCTATATCTCGGTAACCTAGGTGGTCAGGACCTTGAAACTTGGTAGGATTATAGAGCTTTATGAGTACTACAGAAATATCAAAAAAAATTTTGAAGCGATATTTACGGTTTTTCCGCAAAATGCGAAAATGTGAAATTTCAAAATCCAAGATGGCCGCCAAAATTTAAAAGTGCTTGGATTTTTATGAAAATTAATATTCTGGTAGATTTTGATGTTGCGAGTAATGCTCCACATCAGAGGTGTCCATAAGGACTGTAAATTTTTTTAAATGGCTGCTTTTTTTTAATAAATAGCAAAAGTTCATTATATAGGACATTGCTATATCTCAGTAACCTAGGTGGTCAGGACCTTGAAACTGGGTAGGATTATAGAGCTTGATGAGTACTACAAAAATATCAAAACAATTTTGAATCGATATTTACGGTTTTTCCGCAAAATGCGAAAATGTGAAATTTCAAAATCCAAGATGGCCGCCAAAATTTAAAAGTGCTTGGATTTTGATAAAAATTAATATTCTGGTAGATTTTGATGTTGCGAGTAATGCTTTACATCAGAGGTGTCCATAAGAACTTCGAATTTTTTTAAATGGCCGCTTTTTTTTTTAATAAATAGCAAAAGTTCATTATATAGGACATTGTCATATCTCAGTAACACAAGTGATGAGCACCTTGAAACTAAGTGGTATTATAGAGCTTGATAAGGACTACAAAAATATTTTAAAAGTTCTAATGAGATATTTACAGTTTTTCTGTCAAATGCAAAAACGTGAAATTTCTAAATCCAAGATGGGCGCCAAAATTTATCCAAGATGGTATGTTTAAACACATCATTGACAATGCCATGACCATTATACATATATATTCTATATTTTTACATCATTTGCACATTCTATAAAACTGAAAAAAGGCAGTACTTTTGCTGCTTTAAGGTACATCTTGTTCGTTTGGGGAACATCTGTGACGGCTGCCGTCACAATCAGTACTCGTTTAATTTGTTATGAGAAATGAAGGTGTGAAGTTGTATATCAAATAGTTTTTTTTTACTGTTGACATTTCCATATTATAAATATTGGTTTGTTATTATACCCCCCACTTAAAAAGTGGGGGGTATATAGTGATAGGGGTGTCCGTCCGTCCTTCCGTCCGTCCTTCCGTCCGTCCTTCCGTTACACTTCAGGGTACCCATCTCTTATCCACAACTCCTCCTAAACCCCTTGGTGGATTTTCATGAAACTTACACACAATCTTTGTGACATAATGTAGATGTGCACCTTCTATTTTAAAATTTGATCAGAATGATTTTTGGGGTTTCCCATAGCAAAACATGGACTTAGCCATTCGACTACATGGGGGTACCCATCTCTTATCCGCAACTCCTCCTAAACCCCTTGATGGATTTTCATGAAACTTACACACAATCTTTGTGACAAAATGTAGATGTGCACCTACTATTTTAAAATTTGATCAGAATGATTTTTCGGGTTTCCTATACCAAAACATGGACTTAGCCATTGACTACATGGGGGTACCCATCTCTTATCCGCAACTCCTCCTAAACCCCTTGATGGATTGTCATGAAACTTACACACAATTGTTGTGACAAAATGTAGATGTGCACCTACTATTAGAAAGTTTGATCAGAATGGTTTTGGGGTTTCCCATAGCAATACATGGACTCAGCCATTCGACTACATGGGGGTGCCCATCTCTTATCTGCAACTCCTCTTAAACCCCTTGATGGATTTTCATGAAACCTACACACAATCTTTGTGACATAATGTAGATGTGCATCTCCTATTCTAAATTTTATCTGATTAATTTTTGGGGTGGGTGGGGGGTATTTATTTGTGAGCTGCAGCTCACAGTTTTTCTAGTTTAATTTGTTGTGGAAATTGTGTAGGACATCAGTGATAACTTGTTCAAAAGAAGTATCAAGCATAAAAAAGGTGTGATGATAGAGTAGTCTGAATTGAGTTATGGCCCTTGAGCCATCTTGCAAATTGTACTACACTAGCTGGTAATGAGCCTTTTACAACTAGGACTGGGGTACAAGCATCAGTCTGTAGACCTCACATGCCAGAAGACCCCAGCCTGGTGTATTTCTGGTGACTCACTCCTCCATCAAGAGGACCCCCTGCTGGAGGGTTAGCTACCATAGTCTCAGACCTTCCCAAGGGTGGTGATAGACAACACTGTGTCAGTGTGTCACCCCTGAAGCAAGCATTACCACCACACCATGTGAATAATGGAACTCAGTTGTATTTATACCGTGAATGTTTCTTGCAAAACATAAATGTGGTGTATAAGTAAAGCATATATTGCTAAATTTTGTTTAAAACAATTAAAATTCTGTTTATATCACCGTTGAATTATGTGTATTTCATATTCTATGTTCCTATTTAAGAACAATTTTCAAATAAGATATGAAAAAAAATCCAAAATAACTTTTTTACAGAAATTTATATGAAGGGAGATAATCACCAATATGATTGGTATTTCATCAATCCAAGCAATTTTTATACAAGCCGAAATTATAAATTTAATCTATTAACATCTGCTATCTGTACAAAAATCAATGTTAGCTCAATTTTTGGGTTTTTTTGTCTGTTAATGCTTAAGTCAGGGGCGGATCCAGAGGTCCGTGAAAAGGGGGGGGGTAATTGCTAAAAATATCAGATTTAGATAAACATTTGAAGTCGCATGGTCAATTTTAAACAGAAAAATTTTAAATTTCTCAATTAAAGGGGGGGGGGGCTTACGCCCCCTCCGCCTCCCCCTGAATCCGCCACTGTAAGTCATGCCAAAATTATCACTTTAATTAATTATCTGCAATACTGTATCTACAGTGATTAATAAGGAATTGGAAGAAGGACGTTGTTTGTCTGACATCTACATATATATTTAGATTGATATTCAGCTTACAGATAAACAACATTTAAAGCAATATGATACATTATGCTAGTTATTGCCCAAAACACATTCTGGACCCAAAGTGTGCCACTCATTAGGATTTCGGAAGTTTTGGAAAAATATGGACATGGACAGAAAAACCGCATGAAATAATAGCACATCATGCCTTCATCCTCACTCCATAGTTCCATATTTGATTAGGCTGTTGGATTTCTTCTACATGAGCTTTAAATGTCATGCTTTTCCATATCACGACATATAATATTTACATTGTAAAGTGAAGAAAAACAATAGATGGTACTTGTTTGTCTTACATCATAGCTTACAGCCAATCCGTTGAATATCAAAGCACTATCCTTTCAAGGATATGAATTTTTCGATTATTTTGTAGCTAACAGCCAAGCCAGTGAACACCAAGGCCTTATCCTTCCTTTCTTCTGTAGCTGGTGAGACTCTGACCAAGTACCTACCTAAGATCCTCCCAGCATTACTGTCATCTCTTAGTGGGAAGTGGGACACACCAGATGAACAGCAGGTATACAATACAGTAGTTTATCGGCAATAAGCACCTTTTTCCTTTGATCTTAACTGTCTTATATTTTTTAGTATCATGGACAGTCTGTAATACAAGAAGATATCAGGTGGGAGCACCTGATAACTGTGACGCCATGCAATGAAATGTGACATAATTTGTGACTTCGTGTGACGTTATTGCACTTAAAACTTGTTTCAAGTAAATGTGTGTGTATTTAATTACCAATAAAAAGAATATTATATACTTTCCTTTTTGATACTATCTTCACCTAGTCTTGTATTGCCTAGATATAGATAATATCAAGAAGGAAAGTACATAATATTCTATATTTCACAACTAATTCTGGGGTACCAGTTTGCATCGTAACAGGGGTGGAATTTAAGCCTGAAAAAAACATCTAATGATGTGGTGGCATGATTTTGTTTAACTTAAGCAACATACACATGCAACCTCAAAATAAAAAACTTCCAAGGATATTTTTTGGGGGGAACCATTAAAATACATATATCCACAGTAAGTGGAACTTACAATGTGGGAGTTATGTAACTTTATATATGATAACAATATATTGGAAAAAAAATACTCTCAACACTAATGGTTTATTTCATATGTATAGAATATGAATGATCAGAAAAAAATAAGAATCTATTATCTGAAGAAAAGGTAAAAATCTCAGAAAAAAATATTACCCTGTGAAAATTTTAAAGTTTTAATACTATATTTTATATCTTTATTTTGGAATGCCAGAATTGATTTCATAAAAAATACCTTATTGAGTATTTTATTAAACAGTACATTGAACTTAATCCAATTATCTAGATGTAGAATTTCTATAATAGCTGACAAATTAAAGTTGAAAAGTTTTTCAATTTAGCCACCACACACTGAGATTCTTTGATTTTCAATTAATTTCTATTTATCACCTAGCTGTGTAAAGAGCAATTATTATCTCATGACATGTGAGAAAGTATTGCCCACAAACATTTATTTGTTATTAGATAATTAGGTGTCATCCATTTGTCGCACCTACATTGAAAGTAATCTTTGTGATTTCTTTAAACTGACATCATTATCTTCATGAAATTTTGTATGCGTATGAACATAAAAGCAAGACATTTTTGCAAAAATTTATGAGGTTTCAAACAGTTCTTTGTGAATATGTCTGTCACACCTTTAATTCAAAATTTGTTGGATTTGCTACTTGCTAGAAGAAGCCACTGAGAAAAGAAGAAGTTTATTTTACCGCCCCATTTCTCATGCCTCCCGTGCCTAAAGATTTTATTACGTTTACATTTTAATGTTAATCTACAATGGGTAAAATCAATTTATTTTTAAATTAACAGTTTAAAAGTTTGTAAAAAATGTACAATTGCTCCTTTTTGTAAAACTATCAATATTTAACAAGAATTCTTTGAAAACTGCTATCCTGCACATGCATACTCTTCTTTTGAAGAGTGACCTTCATCAACATGCTTCTTTGTGACACAGGGCCAACAATAGCTTGACTAATTTCAATTTTCCAGGAACTTGAGTACTGTAAGCAGGTAGTCTTGTCAGTGGAGGATGACCATGGTGTGAGGATCATCATCACAGAACTCCTGTCAGCCTCTAGTTCAAAGGAAAATGATCTGTGCTGGTCAGCCATTACTATTCTCCATCAGTTCTGTGAACATTCAGATGTTGATTATTCTGACTATAGAATTCAATTGTTTAGAGGACTTATAGCATTGTTTGTCAGGAAAAATGACAAGATTTTACTGGCATCATGGGAATGTCTTTCTGCAGTGACTAAGGTAAAAAATTTTACTGGCATCATGGGAATGTAGTTTATTTTTGAAGTTACTAAGGTAAGATTTTTATTGGCATCATGAGAAAGCCTTTTATTTCTGAATTTGAAGTCACCAAGATATGATTTTACTGGCATCATGGGAATGTCTTTCTGCAGTGACTAAGGTAAAATTTTTACTGGCATTATGGGAATGTAGTTTATTTCTGAAGTTACTAAGGTAAGATATTTATTGGCATCATGAGAATGTCTTTTATTTCTGAAGTGACCAAGATAAGAATTTTTGCATCCTGGTAATGTCTATCTGCAGTGACTATGGCAAGATTGTACTGGCATCCTGGGAATGTCTGTCTGCAGTGAATAAGGTTAATTCACTTTTGATACATATGTAGAACTTATTAAACTCTTTGTTGAGAAATCATGGTTATAAAATTGGAGATGTGTGGAACTGTTTTCTAAGTTATCTTAGCAACTACGAGTCACAGCCTCTTGATATTTGGTATACATCACCAGCAAAGTGTCCTATATTGTTAGAATAGAATAATGTTATTTTTAATATTTTTGTCTTTAATAAAGTCAATAAGTGAACAACCTAGTGATAAACATACATTTGATACATAAATTGTTAATATGACTATTGCTATGTCTGATGTAAACTTGTATATATTTTAACAGAAGTTAGATGCTACAGAGATGATACAGTATATCAGTGATATTCGACAGTCTGTGAAGTATGCTGTATCGGACATGGAGGGTGACCAACTTCCAGGATTCAGTATTCCTAAAAAGGTGGGTGGGTTAGAGCTAATGCAAAGTTAACTAGATCTTTTCCCAGATCTTACACTTTTTCATTTTAGGTATATATATATATAAAAACTTTCTGTTTTAAAAAGCGTGTATTGCCACTTATGTAATTCCGTTTTGTCTCTCTAGCTTCCTGTCCTGCCTTATACAATAAGCACATTAATTTATTCTTAGAGTTTTATGAGACGATAATTATTAAAACTATGATTGTATTTCAATTTTGCTAGATTTATAGAAATTCACAACAGATTATAATTGTTTAACAGAACAAATGTGTAAAAGATGGTACTAATATGACATGTGCCTAACATGTGTCAAATTACATTTTGATTTGTTTCACTTATAACATTTGATGTCTTTGCAGGGTATTACTCCAGTGTTGCCAATATTTCGTGAAGGAATTTTGACTGGTACCCAGGAACTGAAGGAGCAAGCTGCTATAGGATTGGGAGAACTGATTGACATCACAAGTGCTGAAGCCTTAAAAGTGTCCGTCTTAAACATTACTGGTCCATTGATCCGTATCCTTGGTGACAGATTTGTTTGGTCCCTTAAAGTTGCTGTCTTGGAGACCTTGACCAAGTTATTAACAAAGGTAAGTTGATATTTTTGGCTAGATTTGACAAAGTAAATCCAAGTGAAAATGGTGAAGGTTTGATGGCAGTCAAAATATTTTTGAATACTCTTTTATACAACCACAAAATGTTTGCGATCGTATAATGTTATGGCAATGTTGTTGTCTATTTTAATCGACTTAAATTGTCACAGGGTTATGATTTTTGGTGTTCAGCATTTGACAGCAGAAGGGCCAAAAACCTGGGATTTAATTTCAGATCTATAGTTCACCTCTCTATTGAATGAAATACAACCATTTTTGTCCCCTGCAACAACACAGAGCAAGGACACATTTTTTCTAACAAATTTCTCAGCTACTATTTATAATATTAATCGTAGGCTGTCTGTATTTGGTATGAAACTTCTGACAGGTAGAGGTCCCATATGGTGGAATACGTTTCCAGGTCTGTCGCTTGCCTACTTCCTGTTTGCAAAATGTGTGATTATAAATAATCTGCTTATTATGTTACAAATTTATGTTCAATTTCATCAGAAACTGCTAACCTATATTTAGGTAAAGTATTTATGTTTCATAAAGAAATGTGGAATAAGTGTGCATGATACAACCTGCATAATTTTACATGCATACATATGTTGAGCAGACATTAAGTCCTACCAAGAATGTATTTATATGTTTAGTATACTATCATTTAATAGGGATCATATAAATGTATTTTAAATATAAGTATGTGTTCCATCAGATGCATTTTAAGATATTTTTACTGAATTCTAGGTTGGTGTTCAACTGAAGCCATTTTTGCCACAACTACAGACTACATTTTTAAAGGCTTTGAATGACCCCCAGAGAGCGGTGAGACTAAAAGCTGCCTCTGCTCTAGGAGAGTTAATTGTCATACATGTTAGAGTAGATCCTCTCTTTACAGAGTTACTCAATGGAGTCAAGAATGCTTCAGAAAGTGGTGTTAGGTATGTTCAAGTCACAGTTACAACTGTTTAAACTGAACTCCTGATTGGGTCTGAAGAACTTGTACATTATAGGGTTTATGCAACACACTTGATGATGAGTCACATTTATTACTTTAATGTAACTGTCTTTTTGCAATATTTTTATAATATTTAGGATTTTAATACACTAAATAAAACTGAAGAGACAAAAAAAAACTGGTCTCTGACAGTATGATTTACTAATAACAATCAATCTGAAAAAAAAAAGATTTGTTAATGCAGGGTGTTTTAATATACAGGGTTTGGTAAAGACAGGTTTTACTGTAAAATGTATATGTCTTCAAAAATAAGGAAAGAAAAAACTAACTTTTCTATTTCCTTGAAAAAAAAAAATGAAGCAAAAGAACCATAGTTTCACAATTGCTTATCATTGATTCATGACAGAATTTCTATCTAACTTTAATGAACAAAATAATGAACAGTTTAGCTATGGCTCTACATCCAGTGGTGGATTAAGAGGGGGTTGCAAGAGTTTCATCCTTGAAAATGGGTAGAATCCCCTCATCCTTTCAAAAATGTTAGATTCCAACCTTAATATATCTCTATTTTATTTCTAGGGACACAATGTTACAAGCCCTTAGGTTTTGTATAACTGGTGCTGGTTCAAAGATGGCTGAACCTTTAAAAAGACAGATTTCCACGACATTGCTAAGCATGTTGGGAAGCCAGGAGGAGACAACTCGTAGTGTGGCTTCAGCATGTTTAGGAGCCCTGTGTGGATCCCTACCAGATGCAGATTTACAAGATGTAATGATAAGTCATTTGTTAGGTAAGTTTAAGCCATGTAAAAATACAGTGTAAATAAAGGTAATAACAAAACTACCGAACTTGAATGATCAATCTCATAGTCCAGAGAAAATGACAAAAACGAATCAGTCATACCGGAGAACTGGTAAGATAGAGAGAGAATTTAAACTTGTTAGCAATAATTTGGATGACATAAAATCGGAAATGTCTTGCGGGTGCAGGAGGGGGGGGCAAAAGTTCTGTAACGATGTTCTCAACAACTGCTTATCACAGCATCTTGAGATTTGGTATGCAGCATCAGCATGGGGTCTCATATTGTGGGATTCTATTAAAGCTGACCTAATTTGATTTGTTTGTCTTTGACCTATTTTCTTGGTTTGATGGAAAGAATTGTTTGTGTAGACATTAAAACAAACTCTTCTGGCTTTTATGTTTGTAGTAAAGGATATAAAAAAAACCACTCATTTTATGTTTGTAGTTAAGGATATAAAAAAACACTTATTTTGTATATTGTGTAAAATTGTCAGGAATAGAAATTTACATAAAAATGATTAAATTTAGATCATCTTGTGTCCAGGTATAAACTGTGCGAAACTCATCGATATGTGTTATGATTTATTGATGGAATTATACATAGTTTTATGGCTTCTGAATTATGGATTAAAAATTCTGATGGCCAACTGCAAGGAGTCATTAATATTTTTGGGGGGTTTTTTTTATCAGCAGATCAGCAAAAAGCATGTAAACCATCTCTAATTTCAAAGTTTTTGAAGGCGTAAAAATTATTAAGATTCTATCTTAAAATATCACTGTTTTGGCAGGATTACTATTTAAATATCTTTTATCTAGATACTGACCCCAGCCAAGACTTTGCCATCAGACATGGGAGGGGAATAGCTTTAGCTGTTGCCCTAAAAGAAGCAGCTGACAAGATCAGTAACCAGTTTAAAGGCAGTATCTGTAAAACAGCTTTGAATCTGACGTCTTCTGACAGGGTAAGCAAATGTAATACATGCACCATTAGGTTTGATATAAACCTAATGTACTGTGGATTTATTGCTATTTGTGGGATATCAATTTTCATGGATTTCATGGGTATAGGTCACTTTAGGTGATAAAATTTATTCAAAGATGTCAAAAAATTTTATAGGCTTATATGCAGACATTTGCAAAACCACAAAATCAAATATCCATGAGACACACTTTTCCACAATCCATGAAAATTGGTGCCCATGAAAATAAACGAATCGACAGTAAACCTCATATTTGATTTTCAGCACCTTCTTCAAAACTCATGATTTGCACCAGGCTCTTTAGGGGAAAATTTATTTTTCCATTTAACTTTACGCTAAAGCGTCTCTGATGAGTCTCTGATAGAGGAATCGAGCTTTAAACACAGCTAAAGATCATATGTATGGGATTTTGGTGTAATTTTGTTTCGACTCAATAAAGATGATTTACTACCAGGTGTATGGGATCTGGATTATATTGTTCTACTTAGATTGAAACCCTTCCTATGATGAATTTGTAGTCACATCTGTTCATATGTATTTATTTTTTTAGGAAAACCCCTTGTGTCACCTAATCATTACATTTTATCATGTAACCCTTTGTATTACTAAACCATAACACTTCATTATGTAACCCCCTTGTGCCAACTAAACCATTGCACTTTCTTTTGTAGACTCCTTTGTGTCTGTGTGGCTACAGATGTCTTGGATATCTACTGATTCATCAACAGTCTAAAGGAGAATTGGAATCAGAGCTCATCTCAGCCCTTGCTAAGGTAATACCTAGGTGACGTTTACTTCCTGTCAGAAATCCGTTGATTTCTGTTGTTTAAAAGCTTGTCTGTGTAAA
The DNA here is from genome assembly GCA_963971305.1 of Arcuatula senhousia. NCBI lineage: Eukaryota > Metazoa > Mollusca > Bivalvia > Mytilida > Mytilidae > Arcuatula > Arcuatula senhousia. Next base: position 21,624,349 of record OZ020308.1, on the reverse strand, counting down.
AACTATATAAAAAACGTCTGATGCAATGTTATTTTGGTCGAATTACAAAATGGATAGCGGCTGGGGGGGCAGGTGTGGAAGATATTTTGGTAACAGTTTTCTCAGCAACTTCTTATATTTGGAATACAGCATGGGGGTGGTGTCCCATAATGTAAGATGTTTCAGGTCTGTTTCTCACCTATTTTCTGTAAAATATTCCCAAAAAAAATGCCACACCAATTTTGATTTCCTAAAATATATTTTGCACAAATTAAACCTTACAAACACATTTCAAAACAAATTTTCATCACCCATAATACTGTCTTACAACTTTGAATCGTTATACTGTATCTAGATAATCTGAACTGTTTTAACTAGCATGTGTTTATTATTTTAGGGTATGAAGAATGATTCTAATGATGTGAAGCACCTGATAACCCAAATTGTGCCACATCTGTGCCACAGTGGCAACCTGAACGAAGACTATGTGAAAGTTTTGATCCCTCCATTAGTGATGGGAACGAAGGAGAAAAATACTCTGGTCAGGTCTAACAGTGAACTAGCTCTTATATCAGTCCTACAGATCAGGAGAGATGATTCTATTCTAAAAGTGAGTGTTATTGAAAGAGAAGAGATTAAGAAAAATCGAGCAGCCAAATTAAAGTCCAAATGAACAGAGAATTAACATTGCTTTTATTAGAGAATTTGTTAAAACCATGAATTTGTGGCTCCCAATCCATAAAAATTGCTTACTTTTATACTAATACACTTTTTGAATTACCATAAAGCATATTATTTTTGTGCACATAAAATTTGGCAATTGTACAACGAAAAATGAACACAATAAATTTTTAAGCATCTGAATTAATAGTATTTGCTTACTTCAATTTTATCCATTGAATTGCATTTTATAGCAGAATTTAATTTGTTGGTTTTCCATTATCTGCTCAAATGCACCTGAATTTTCACCCTGTCAAAATAAGTCACTTTGCTGAATATGGTACCCCATATAAAGTGTGACTTCTTTTTCTTAGAATAAAATGTCAATATTAAACAGCATTGTTTTACAGTTTTATCTTTTCATTTCAGAATATTTCTGGCAGTCTTGATGCAGGAATGAGGGAGTCGTTGAATGAACTAGTTTATAAATCTCTGGTCAAACAGTGTAAACAGCCTGAACCACCATTGGAGTCCATTGACGACACTATTTTGAAATAGCACCAGCGATAACAAAAGATACTATCTTTGAAATAGTAACAGACTTTACAACAGTGACTATTTTGAAATAAAGTGCTGGGTTAAACCAAAATATTATTTATAAATAAGTTTGTTGTGTTAAGTGAACACTTACTTTAACATGGTTTTAACATGTTTTATTCAAATGAATGATCTGCTAATACAAATGATATTTCCGAAATTGGCTTTGACAAGTGTAAACTTTTATGGTGATTCTATCATTGGGACTTTTATATTCGTGATTGTAACATCTTACTTGAAACTGTCTATTTATTTGACATGGGAAGCATCTAAATCATTCTACTAATGTTTTAACAAGATTTTGATAAGATTAGAATCTTGTATAATTTATTAGTGCATATATTCTCACCTTTTTCCAAGTTTACATATGTCTTTATCACATTTTTTATTTTTTCAATTCAAAATTTAGAGAAAAATAGCTTGATTATATGAGGTACATGTAGGCATCTTTCATTGTAAATGGACATGAATTAACTGTTTGAAATGAAATGTCTGTCCTATACATTTTTCCTCTTATCTTTTGTGTCTTATGAGTTTTCCCTTACATGGCTCTTCTTGGTGTAAGGGTCCCCATGGAGGATGCATTACTTCTTTTTATTAGTCCACCCATTGAGGACCCATAAGCTTTATAGTCTCACAATATCCAGCCATCCACATTTTTTTTCTTGTAAACATAAAAACTTTAAAACAATAGCAGGTAAAGTGATAAAGTGCCATTTGAGGATTTGCTTTCCAAAAAAAGATTTTTCGCCAAATAGGCCTTTCTTGACTTTGTCATTATTCTAGAGGAGCTTTAGCTATTCATGTACTATAATCTTTAAAGTGTGGCTATCTAGATGATGTTTACTAAGAACAAATAAACAGAGGATAATAGTTTCTCCTAGAAATAAAAAAAATGCTTAAAACAAAGGAAGAGTGGCAATAAGACCCATATTTGGCCCATTAAAATGAAGTTGCTTAAAACAAAGGATGAGTGGCAATAAGACCCATATTTGGCCCATTAAAATGAAGTTGCTTAAAACAAAAGATGAGTGGCAATAAGACCCATATTTGGCCCATTAAAATGAAGTTGCTTAGAACAAAGGAAGAGTGGCAATAAGACCCATATTTGGCCCATTAAAATGAAGTTGCTTAAAACAAAGGAAGAGTGGCAATAAGACCCATATTTGGCCCATTAAAATGAAGTTGCTTAAAACAAAAGATGAGTGGCAATAAGACCCATATTTGGCCCATTAAAATGAAGTTGCTTAGAACAATATGATATTTATGGGATATATTTACTTTTATGTGGCTACATTGAAAATATATTAGATAAGACGAATTTCTTTCATTATGACGTCATAGTGACATCACAATGCACTGTCTTTTGGAAAAAGATCTGCAATTTTGAATGTTTCCAGTACACAGTTTCCTTTAATTAACATAGGGCACATGAAAACAGCAACTTCAAACTTTAAGAAATGATGCATTACAACATTTTTTTTTCACATTTTTACCAAAAATGAAGCCTATCATTTTCTTAAAGCCCCATATTTGTAGAATGTTTGAGCAACATAAGACATCTGTTGGCCCAGTTTTAGTTTCATAGTAAATCTTGGGCCCAAAATGGGTCTTATTGCCACTCATCCTTTGACTTGAGATGGATATCTGTAACACTGATATTGTTTTCTTTCATTTAAAATGCTATTTTAATAAAGAGTTATGAGTGGTGCATTAAACAAATATATTAATGGAATTGAATTTAAGTTGTTTTGACTGATCATGATTTAACTCTGATCATGTTTAAAATGTTATGATTTTGAATAAATTATTCATTACGTTTTTGTTGTTGTTCTATTTTTTTCCATAAATGATGAATACTGCTTGCATTGCAATGGTAACGAGTACATATATATAAATAAAACATAATATGGAGTATATATACATGACAAAAAGTCACATTACAAATATTGAATTAATTCAAAGAAAAGGAACAGTGCTTTTGTATGCATGATATTAACCATTTTTAGCTGGATTTCATGGAGTGAAAAATCTGGGTTATTGAATGGTGAATGTCGGGCGGGTGGCATGCCAGTGGGGAAAAAATTTTCGTAACAGTTTTCTCAGCAACTTCTAATTGCAGCCACTTGATATTTGGTATACAGCATCAGGGTGAGGTACCATAACATGGGATCCCATTTCAGGTCTGTCGCTCACCTACTTCCTGTTAAACGAAATCTGGCCATTTTTTACTTTGACAGATTTTTATTATACCCCATGGAGCAAAGTTGTCAGATGACCCCTTTTAGTTTATGGCTTATGCCCCACAAATGTTAAAAAATAGTATTTTTATCTAATAGTATAAAAACATCTAGGGTCACAGAAAGAGAAAAGCTATTGCTTGCTTAATTGTTCAGCTTTTTAAGCTATATAAAACATTATGTTTTGGGGTAATGCTCCTTTAAAGGTCAAATTAGACCATTGCTTTTACATAGAAAAAAACTGTTAACACAAAACTTTATATAAAAGACCTTTACATTTAAATATAAGGGGTATTAATAATTCAGGCTCAATCCTGACAGCCTTTTGTATAAATGAATCCAGCTTTTCTTTTATCATTTACCCTGAAAAAACAAAACATAGTAAGAACAAAAAGTCCCAAGATGGATGAAAATTGGTGTGCTCCATTAATTAAATCTCCATCTTTTAACCTAGACTTTCATCCACCAGTTAAGTAACTTTGAAAAATATTTATATATAATTCCAAAAGCAATATTATTGAATTTGTATGAGCACATATGTCATCTGTTGTATAAAGAATAAAAAGTCCAAGGTTGAAAACTTGATAAGCATATGCCCTAATAGTTACTTAGCACAATTGCATACCGGTCTTTTTATCTTGACTTTGATTTTATGGTTGAGTGACTTTTATTATTTTCAATAGTGTAATATTTTTTTAAGTTCACCTGGAAAGACCATGTGAGCTTATGCCACCACTATTTGTCAGTTGCCCTCTGTCGCCAACCTTCTCTCTTAACCATTCAAAATTCTTCTCCTCTTAAACAAATGAACCAATTGGACTTTATAGAAATAATAAATAATAAATGATATGTTGACAACAAACAGTACAATATGTACAACTCATTTTAAGGTATCGATATAAAACATGGCCGCTATTACTAAAAATAGAACATAAGGTGAAATCACTTAAATGACTCATATCAGCATACTATAAAAGATAGAGAAAATCGGAAGGATCATAGGCTGTTAGAATTAAAAGCTCTGCTAATGTCTTCATTGGATGGAATTTGTCAAATGATCCCCTGGTGGCCCTTTTTATGTAAAAAAAAACGTTTTTAATATTTTTTGCCCTTGAGAATGAAACTTGCAGATAGAGAAATGATGTTGCTTGCTTAAACATTGTCTCATTAAGCTTTCCATTATGGCCCCTTAAAGGTCTTTATTTCATGTTTTGGCCTATAAAATGAAAAGTATTGCAGATAAAGAACAACTGTTCAACTTGCTTTAACATTCAGCTTATCAAGCTCCACCAAAGTCTCTGCAGGGTTAAATTGTCAAATGATCCCTTATAGAAGAAACCCTTATGACCTCAGTGAAGGGTCAGATGTGCGATTCATTTTCCTGTGATCCTCTTGATTATGAGCACCATTTAAAATATAGAAATATAGATTGATGAAACTTTGTAATGATATCCCCCCAGTGTAGCTTAAGTGAATTGTATGACCTTTGCCTTGATTTTCTGTTAGAGAGACTTGCATACACTTATATATAGCAACAACAAGTTCACCTTCATATAAGCAAAAAAACATAGATAATGAAACCTGACTTGGTATGCGGAATCCCCGGGAGTAGCTTGTACATGTGCAGTTACATCATCTTTTTTCTGGCGAGAAGGATGTCCAGACCATTTTCAGACCGGAAGGCTTATCCAGATCAAAATCTACACACAACAAGAGCAGGGTTTTCAATCATTGCCTTATTACCTTTAATCCTGAGTGACTTGCAATTTTGATATCGGTACTGTCACAATCAGCACCTTTATATTTTAAGTTCTAGTTTGATGAAACTTTGTATGCAGTTGTCAGTTGTCATTTCCTCGGTCGGTGACACTTATCATCCGGCTTTTAGACTATTAGGTTGCATCTTAAGCAGATATAAAACGGGATTTATATGTGCTTTAATTGTTTTTAATTTCAAGTTGAGCAACTTTGACCTTAATTTCAATAGTACATTTCAGTAAATTTTAAGTTAAAATTTTAAGTTGAACATTTTTTCTCCGAAAAAAAGTTATTTAGTTTAATAATCAATTTCCCCATCTTATTATATTGTTTTATTATTGAAGAAGTTGAGATTCCAGTAGGAATTTTATATGACGTGTTTTATGTTCTTGGTTTGAAATTTTTTATTTAGCTTTATCTTCTATTTCAGTTGCGGAGTCAGAATTTTTTTTGATGTGCAGACTTATTTCAGACCAGTAATAACTGATTTTTTATAAAGTTTTTTTTCAGTTTCGGTCTTCCAAGATTTGAATCCTCCTAGTATTTCTTATCTTCTTCATAATGCCAAACAAAAATATGTGTGCTTCCTATTACATGTCTGAACTTAATACGTAGCTAGGTAGGCATGATTTTTTTTTTACTATTTACTTTACCTTGAGTAAATGGAGAATAGAATTAAAGTTAAACGATGCTTAAGCAAAAATGGCAATAAAAATGTTAGGATAGGCATGAGAAAATAGGTAGGGTAGGGTAATAGGAAACAAGCATGTTTTTGTTTTGGCCTTATAAAGCAACATGATTAACTCGACACTTCAATTCTGAAATTCCTTGACAGAGATGACAGTCAAATGTTGGTGATTTATTTACTATTTCGGGTCTCCTATAGATGTGCAGTAGTGAATTAGGATACGAATACTTGAAAGTCTAATTTTGGAAATTCCAATTACCAAACAATACTAGTATTCTGGTCAATCTGAATAAAGACACTTGGATAATATCTGGTCATTATTTTGTTCAATCTAAAACATTCGAGTCTCAAACCACTTAAACACGTATTGTCGAATATTGACATGTGCTCAAAACTTGCATGCCCGATTACACAAACCATCTCAAATTTGAGGATTTTCTCATCTTTAAATCTCTTGGAGAAACTCTGTAATGTCGTCATCAAAGTTAAAATAGCCAATTTGAGATATATACTCTGCAAAAAAAGTTACGCACAGATAAAAAAAATCCCCGTAGGTTTAATGCAAATCGAAACAATTTCAAAACATTATTGCCGAGCTGTTCTGCAACCGATTTTCACGAAATAAAATCCAGTAAACAGAAAACAAAATAGAGATTGTTTGTTTTATTTTGAGTAAAATCGTAACATCGCTGCTTTTTAAGATATTGCAAGTAGAACTCAAGTGTACATTTTACGATTCAATTTCCCGTTTAAATCAATGTAAAATGTTCCGTGAAAAACATTAGTCGTGTTCTACTCACAATGTCCTAAAACCCATTAAAGTTAGGATTTTGGTCAAAATTAATCAAACAATCTTTATTTTGTTTTCTTTTTACTGGATTTTATTTCGTGAAAATCGGTTGCAGAACAGCTCGGCAATAATGTTTTGAAATTGTTTCGATTTGCATTAAACGTACGGGGAATTTTCTATCTATGCGTAACTTTTTTTGAGGAGTATATTTTATGAAATCGGGCACTAAACAGTATGGCACTTGTGAAAATTTCAAAGATCTGATCTTTTTCATTTACCAACATTTTAATCAACCGGACCATTCCATCTTGTCCATGAAAGTCCGCATTCTTGAAAAAATATACCATACCAGTGACTGATGGGTTTTTATAGGTGTGACTATAGGCTAAAGAGCCTCTGCAGCGACTATTACCTATAAAGGTAAAGACTCGCTATGTGCTAAGGGTCGTCCAGCCCATGACACGCCACCGCCACTGTTAGCTGTTCCATAGTATCTTTTGTTATCGATGGATGCAGGGCCCGTCTTCCACCACGGGGAGGTACTGGTCGGAATTCTGGAAGACTAAATACCATACCACCAACAATCCCACTTTAAGTTCACCATTTCGAAAACAACGAGAAGAGGTTAGGCACCGCTTTACTTTATGGTTTCAGCGACAACATTGGCAGTATAGGGAACTTATCAAGACAAAGATGCAAGGATGTGAATGTGATTGAATCTTTTTGAACAGCAGGGAAGACGCAAACGCAGTCATGGCCATCGGAAGTACAATTCACCGAAGGTACATGTCGTACGTGTCTATCAATGGACTGCTTTCGTCTATTTAACAACCTCTCGGGATTCATCACATTCGCACTAAATTGTATACTATTCCTCTTTCCAAACTTCACACACTGTACAAAGAATGTCTCGAAAATCCAGTGACTGATTTTAAATCCAACCTGTACCGTCTTACAGCCATTGTTCTTGACATTGGATACAACCGATTATTCAAACCAGTCGGTGTTCCACACGAAAACAACAAGGACAATCGCTCTTTCATTTCTCTTCCATTTTTGAACAAAGGTTTGGATGCCATAAATTTAGGAAGCATTTTACACCAGGAATCTGTTACAGAACATATCCCTCCTTATTTCAAAGACGAAAGTTTTCCCTTCATTTCTTATTCCTATACTTCAACCATTGCACCTAAGGTATTTAACAAGTTTTGCGGGATAACCAAATCAACGACCTCAAGGCTAAACCACCAGACTGTTCTTGTGACAAATCCCCATTCAAATATAGTCCCTCTGGCCACGTCATTACCGGGGACCTCAACATCGTGGAAAATTACCAACTCCGCGTTGTTTTGGCCAAAGGACTAAAATATTGTGAGCCTAGAGCAATCAACTGGAACCATAATTTCAAAACAATTGTGGATTCATGTCAGAAAATGGGCCAAAAAAGAACATGAAAAAGAAAGCGATGTTCTTTCTGAGTGGGTAAAGTCTGTGAGGTCGTTAGTTTTGAAAAGGATTAACTCTTTGAAAGGCTCGATGAGCACCAAAGCAACATCTATTTTCAACAACCATGATGTTGCGAAGTCATTGTCCACCTTACATGACAGATATGTTGTCGTACCTGCTGATAAAGCGCCTAACAACGTCATTGTTGTGTGCAAAAGACGCTATAACAGCTGAATTAGGGGTTGGTTGTACTAGCAAAAGCACAACATATACAGCAACAACACTGTCAAGGGAGGAAATAATCAACAATCTTAATTCTGTCATTTCTTCCTTTGGCATTTCTGTTGACAAAAAGAACGATGACATTCCATCCTTGTATTGGATTTCAAAGTTACATAAAACTCCATACAAGCAACGATTTCTTGTTGGGTCATCCAAATGTACAACTAAACCTCTTTCAGTTTTGTTAACATCAATATTGACGGCAATAAAATCAGGCCTGCAAAAGTATTTCGATTGTTGTTACTCTAGAAATGTGGATTCTCGAAAGTTTTAAAGAACTGATGGAAAGTCTCCATTCTAAGTCATTTTCATCATGTAATAGCATTAAAACATATGATTTCTCTACATTATATACTTCAATTCCACATTCACAATTAAAATCTCGTTTGGCACAGTTATCCTAAGGAACTAGAGATAAAGGACACTACAGATTCTTGGAGGTCCGCTTCATATTTGGATCTATTTCTCAAAATTGACACACTAGGAAGGCTTTGTACAAAGCTCTATGATAAACGTGATGACTTCAACTTTCCAATAAATAACTTTCCCTTTCTGTATGGCAACGTTCCGTCTGCTCCTGCATATGTCGTTTAGGTATCACAATTGATTCGTTATTCGAGAGCATGTGAGTACAACGACTTCCTTGAAAGAGCTACACGGCTGACAAGCAAATTGTTAACACAGGGGTACGTTGCTCCCAGGTTGTTGTCATCACTCAAGACATTTTACGGAAGACATCATGTGCTTGTATACGAATAGGGGATTTCTATCTCTCAGATGAGCACAGATGTTGGTTTGACATAGTTTTGTAATGTCATCCTTTCCGGATTTGACCAACACTAAATCGATCTTTGGAAACGTGACGGGTGTGCTATAGCAAGCGAACTGCTTACTCTTCCGGAGCACCTGAGTTCACTCTCGTTTCGACTTGAGTTCACGTTGCTGAATGCAGTTTTGTTGTTATGTGTGTGTGTGTGATTTATGTTGTTGTGTGGTTTGTTTTGTTATGATGATTTTTTGTCTACCGGTTTACGGTTTTATGATATTGATTACCCCTTTGGTACACCTTTGCTTCTCTCTATTAATATATACTAGTCAGTTTTCAAGGGGACTACTTACTGCATTGTCCAAAAGACTACATGTATGCTCATGGGACATTTCTGGCTTTTTTTAACAAAAAACGGACAATAGGGTCAAATGATAGATAAAAGTCTAATAATAAACTGTTGCCAACAATTAATTTGGTAAGTTTGATCAAACAATCAGACATACAATAAAAACTGTGTTCAATTTGAAAAAAAATAAATGTTGATACAAATATGAATTACTCGAACAATATTAGAGATGGGACGACATTATAACACAGAAGAATGTGGCAGAATCTACCCCCACCCCCAAGTTTGTTCAACCTTGTATAGCCCTTTTCAAAAAGTCACCCGGAATTCCGATTCCGATTCTTTTGTTTTCATTTTTGCAAGAGTAGTTTCCCTTTGAGGGTCGGCCTCATGGTGTAAACAACGTTGAGCTAAGGTAAAACATCAATTTATCCCTATCCGATTTTGGCGTAATTTCCCATTCCCGGTTCAAATAAACTGGTTTGGAGTGAAGTCTTGGATGTTAACGTATGTTTTAGTAATTTTAGACTTTGGCAATCAGATTTAAAATGTTTAATATACAAGTTGACGAATTTAGTTAATTTCAACAGATTTTCAATGAAGAGGCCTACCCGGAAGTCGTTAACCTGTAGTGCATAAGTAAAATATTTCTCAGATCTTCACGTCCGGAAAATACTTTCTAAAAAGGACTATACATGTGCTTTCACTATGTGTTTCTTTTACAAAAAGAAAAAAAACTTTCAGTTACACAACGCCTAAAATCCAGTTTTATATCACTATGTTTTTTAAAAAAAAATGAATAGATTTGAATGAAATTTGATTCAGGGATGAATTATTTCCAGTTTGATCATAGACCTGTTTATCAAATTAATATACAGGTCTATGGTTTGATTGAAAAATAATCAGGACTTTTCACAGAATATACCACCCCCTCCTAAATAAAAAAAATAAAAATACCAGACCGTCTTGGTAAATAAATTAACTGCTTTATAGTAAGACATGTTTTACCTTCACGTTTTGATTTTTAATATACTCAATATTAATGAGAAATTGATATTTGTACACCTGTTTCGTTTACGTTTGATTTGTCCACGTACTTGACTGGTTCCCGATTATTAGAGAGGATTACATGCTTTATCTTTTTTGACAAGGTTCAGTAGAAAGTCTGAAAATGGACTGGAAAGGCTGTGTTTTGCTCCCTCTGCTATTTCTAGCCGTGGGCTTTGTGTCTGGTGCAGATGAAGTTGAAGATAAAGTCGTTGTCAGAGCAGTAGTCAAGGTTTGTAGAGATATAGCAATGATTTTATGTTAAAGAGGTGAAATTGATAGAATGTTATAAAAAGGGGGGTGTCTGTTAAAACTTAAATGCAAAAATTTAAGGATGTTTAAGTGGAAATTAAATAAGCATGCATGCATGTACAAGCTAAGTTAAATTGTATAAATTGACTGTAATCATAGACCTGTACATTTAATATATACAGGTCTATGCTGTAGCTTAGCATGCTTAGCTTGTATCATAGACCTGTATATAAATACAGGTCTATGCTTGTATACATGTATTTATTTTTACATTATGTACAATGTGCTTATGCTGTTTTTTTTTAACTTCAATTCTGTATTGTTCATATACATCATGCTATTTATCTATAAAGCCAAGAATGGAGACAACAACGGCAAAAATAGGTACATTTACAAATTTTGAAATTGACCTATATCCTTCATGAACATGTAGACATTTTGACATATATATATGTATATGCCATGTATGCCAGACCAGAGAAATGTCAACTGCATAACAATTTATTTTTAAAGATAAAAGATAATAAAAAAATATACATGTATTGTCTCAAGCTCTGACCTACATTTTATGCAATGTAAAAATTCAGTTGTGAATTACTGGAACAGAATGAAACATGTACTTCATTATACAGAAGATAAAAATCTAAAACATTCATGTATCATTCACATGTATTAGGCTTCTTATGGGTACACTACTGGGGTTATAAGATCCCTATGTTTAAAGGTAGCTTACGGTGTATTTTCATGTAAATGGTTTCAATAAATTTTCAACATGTTCAAAGTAGACTGTTTATTTGAACCAAAATAAGTTCTCAAATTATTTTGGCTATGCCAGCATTGTTATTGGTTCTATGAGTTTGATGAATTCTTATATTTTTTTACAGAGCTGTGGTGGATGACGATTGAACAGATTACCAGAGGTTAAGAGGTTCATCTTTGATGACGTCCCTCTGTAGTATCCTTTAATCAGTCATTGACAATAACAAGCATTTAATTAGAGTTTATGAAATTCTTATTTTGCGGTTTAGAGCATCTTTTTTGTATTTACAAATGTCAGGGTTTCCTCTGGGCGTATTTTTCTTTAGGCCATCCCTTGGGCCAAATGCATATTTTTTGGGCCAACATATATGACATTGGGCCAATATGTTTTTTTTAGAGTTTTGGCCGGGGATCTTTATTAATACTATATTTTCAGTACCATGGAAAGCACACAGATTACAACAGTTATTATCATGTTCAATAAAATATATTTAAAAATTTGTTGAATTGATTTTTCCCCTCTTAATCATATTTAGATTTAACAAACTATCATAATGTTTTTTTTTAATGTACTACAGATTCTTTGCCTTTAAAAGTTTAGGCACAACAAATGATAACACTCCCCCCTTTTATTACAAATTAAGAAGAAATAAGTATAACTCATCAAGTTTTATATCCTCATGGAAAGCTAAAAGCACACATAGAGTCTCCCTTTCTCTCTTATACTGCTTCTCATTTGAAGAAGCAGTATAAGTGACTGATTGTCCCTAAAAGGAGGAATTTACAGACAACAGAACAGTACATCCTATATGACAATTGGGTCAAAGAGCTTCATTCCTTTCTCTCTAGAATTTTCAGTTTTTGTTAAAATGGGCAAAAAAATAATATATAAAAAAACATTTTTTTTAACAAAATACATGATTCAAATCAATCATTGGAACTCCACTAAACCACTGTACCCCGCTGTTATGGAGGTGGTCCTATCAAAAGGAGGGAAATACAGAGGAGACAGAGATCAAACAAAGTTCTTTCATCTGAAATGTACATTGAATTTTAAGTTTTTGTGGTGTACTAGAGTATTTAAAAAAAAATTCAGTTGGAGGTTAAATGAATTTCAAATACACTCATACACAATGTACATGTATGACAACTCATTACATTACTCATTATAAAGGATGTTTTTAAGAGTGTCATTAATTTACAATTTCATGAATTTGGTATTCCATTGATTAAAAGTAGAAAAAAATACATTTAGTCTAGCATGTCTAAGTTAAATTTTTTTGCTTTGATAAGCATTTCCTTGTGTACAATAAGCCATTTTATGTTACTGTATATTTTAGCAAAATATGTATAGAAGTTGTGTTCAGACTTCAGTTTGAAAAGTGAGGCTGGAAAAAAACATTTATAAACTAGAAAATGTGTCTATGAGCCACAGGATGGCCCTCCCGTTCTTGAAATATCATCGACCCTCAATGTGCATTACCTGGGATACGTGAAATATTATTGACCCCTAACATGTAGTATTCAAGATATGGACCTTAACCAAGAACTTAACCAAAGTCATTCATGCGTAAAATATAGGTCACAGTCACCTCATTTCTAGTGGGTGGTGTCACCTTACCTAAGACACATCTAGTAGTGAAATATCATTGACCCCTAACATCTAGTATCCAAGTTATGGACCTTAACCAAGAACTTAACCGAAGTCATTCATGCGTAAAATATAGGTCACAGTGACCTAATTTCTATTGGGTGGTGTCACCTTACCTAAGACACATCTAGTGGTGAAATATCATTGACCCCCAACATCTAGTATCCAAGTTATGGACCTTAACCAAGAACTTAACCGAAGTCATTCATGCGTAAAATATAGGTCACATTGACCTAATTTCTAGTGGGTGGTGTAGCCCTACCCAAGACCCATCTGGTGGTGAAATATCATTGACCCCCAACATCTAGTATCCGAGTAATGGACCTTAACCAAGAACTTAACCAAAGTCATTCATGCGTAAAATATAGGTCACAGTGACCTAATTTCTATTGGGTGGTGTCACCTTACCTAAGACACATCTAGTGGTGAAATATCATTGACCCCCAACATCTAGTATCCAAGTTATGGACCTTAACCAAGAACTTAACCGAAGTCGTTCATGCATAAAATATAGGTCACAGTGACCTAATTTCTAGTGGGTGGTGTAGCCCTACCCAAGACCCATCTGGTGGTGAAATATCATTGACCCCCAACATCTACTATCCGAGTAATGGACCTTAACCAAGAACTTAACCAAAGTGTTACGGACGGACGTACGGACGGACGGACGGACAAGGGTAAAACTATATGTCCGATCCACATACGTGGTCGGGCCATAATGAACATGTTCAGTTATTTCATGCAAAGAAAATTAATAATTTTCAGAAAGCTGTTGCCCACGATTGTCTTCAATCATTTTGTCAACCTGTGGTCCAAACAGATGTTAAACATATGCTTTCATGTTAAAACAAACAGGGACTATTGATTTTGTTATTTTCTTGTCATCAAAAGAGTATATGTACAAATGTTTAAGACTTGTTAATTCTGCCATTCAATCTGATTATCAAATACATGAAATAAGCGAATATAATTTAGCATGCTTAAATTTTTAGACAAGCCCACAGTTCCATATCTTCATCTTCGAAAGTTTGTATGCCCTACCTATGAAAGTAGAAAGGCATATAATATTTTCATCTGTCATGTCTGTTTGGTCATCTGTCCCAGATCAGATTTACCTTAAGTTTGAGCTTGAAGGTCATTTTCAATATTCCTGGAGGTTGTGGCATTATCCCGGGGCATTATACATGTATCTTTTTTAAGACACATTCTTTTTTGTAAATACATTGTTGGATTGTTGGTGCTATAATATTAACAGAGTTTTGGACCTGTAGCATCAGTCATTGATTCATTCATTGCATTGTGACTCAAAAATTAGAAAAACCAATGTTGTTAATAGATTACATTACAATCTTTAAAGATAAATATATATCCTTAACTTGACACAGTCATAATGTAGAATTTCAGAAGGTTGGAGGTGCCCCACCAGATCTCCTCCTGAAAAACAAGGATGACCAAAATGTTGAGGTAATTAATAAAATGCACAACTTGCAATTATATATTATATAAGATGATATATATTACAAATTGTTTGTGGCTGATATAATGCTGACAGGAAATTTAGCAAACAACAATCAATCAAAATGATCAATCATATACAAAAATAAGACATAGAAAATTAAACACATGTAGAAAACGTTATAAACAGTCAAGAATCAAGTATTAGACAATACAATAAACCATCTCCTATAACTTTACATATATGTATATATATTTTAATCCTATGAGTATGACTGTATGTTAAGATATACATGTAATACAAAAACATTAACCAAAACATTCAAGACTTAGTAGTGATTTGGTCAAAACTTAGTAAATATCAGAAATTGGTTTGTAAGTGTAAGTGTGCATTATTTCACAATTATTTTTAAACAGAAAAATGTAAGAAATCAAAATTCGCAACAATGTTTATGCCCCATCTTTGAAAGTAGTGGGGCATATAGTGAGCAGGTCCGTTCTTCTGTCAATCAACATCTGACATGGTTCATTGATTGCAGGGGAAACTGTTGCAAGATGGGGCAACATATTCTTGTTAAAAAATATTTTGATTGATGCAGCTTTTTACAAGCATTAATTGAAAAAAAAATAGATAAGTGCAGAAGCATTAAATACTTTATGCACCCGCAACTGCATCAAACTTGTACTTCCTCTTTGTGACTGGATAGGAAAATTTATGTGTAAATTTCTGTCAAGCTTTTGTCAGAAACTGTACATGTACATGAGAATTATTTGAAAATTAAAAGGGTGGTTCAGTCTAAACCAACTAATTTAGCAAGCAAGTTAATTAACAGATTTTGCGAGAAACAGAAGTTTGTGGAAATAAATTGTGGCGAGTTAGCTCATTGTCACAGAAATATAATTGTTTTTATGAAGAATCGTATATTATATAGCTGCAAAATTGCCCTTTGGCACAGAAATGCCAAATGTAGTAGTCACAAAAATGAATTGGTTTACATTATGTCCTAAAACAACTTAGATACAGCTATGCATGAGAATTTAAAATTGTTAAAATATTTATGAAAAGTGTTGATACTGTGTTTTATTTTCAGGTTATCAACTTAGAAAAATATAACAGACAGGAGTGCAACGATTTATTGAAAAAGTGGAATTTTTACAAAAAGTCCAGTCCTGATGAAGAGGTCCCTGAATCCGCTAATGGTCCATATGAATTTAAAGAAGAATTATAAATTATTATTTGACTTTTATCAGGCATGTTAGGAAAGTGTTTCAATTTTTCATTTATTGACAAATTTAAGTTTTTAATGTAAAAGCACTTGTAAGCACCATTTAAGTTTAAATTAAAAAAAATATTTGGTGTGATAATTTATGTTTTTGAAATATTTATAATTTTGTATTGTTTTGATTGATACATAATGCGATGAAATTTGTAATGGAAGAACATTTTTAAAAAGCTTCTTGTATACATTTACATTGTGCCAAATATTTTTAATGTATTTTGAATTACATTTATATTGCAAATTATTAACCAAATATTAGTTCATAAGAAGCTATAAACATATTACTTGTGTCATTTTTTTCCAAATAATTTTTTAAAGTATTTATATTTTGCTATGCAAAAAAAACTACCCTAAATATTCAACATGTTTTTTTAAGAAGGAACATAATAATATTGTAGATAAAATCAGAAATCCAAATTTTCCATATTTTTTATACCTAATTTATGTCGTATTGTTGTGATATTGTATTTTTGAATATGAAAAATGTAGTGCAATGAGAAGCATTACTTTGACCCTATCAACTTTCATTTCTAAGAATTTTATAAAATCACCAGTATTGATGAAGTCCCTGGTTAAAATGATATGGACTAGGGATGGATAAGGCACTGAGATTTTTGTAAATGTAGAAATGTTATTTCATAGAGTCAATAGATTTATCTGCTGATTTCAATAAAATATAAAACATTTATTTATTCTTACAGGTTTTTTTATGCTCACTTTGTATATTGCCATCACTTGGCCTTTGATGTTGTCATCATCTGTTAACAAAAAAATTGCAAAAAATTCTCAAAAAGGGCAATAACTCCTGCATGAGTTGTTGAATTTTCTTCAAATATATTCATACAGAATTAAAAGAAACTTGTAATGATTGACCCTAAGGGTGTCCTGCACATAAGTTATGTTTCAATTGTTGCTCTGTCAAAAAAAAAAGACCAGGGGATCAGACTACTGTTTTCGGCTGGTAATTAAAAAAGTATAAGAGATAGAGAAAATCTGATGCAACTTTTCTTCTTCCCCTCAAATGCTCGACAAAAGTCTCCATTGAGTGGAAGTTGTCAGATGACTCCTTAATGTCCCTCTTACGGTAAAAAAATGACTTTTTTCATGGTTTTTGCCTATAGAATGTAAAATATTGCAGATGGAAAAAAGCTGTTTATTACTTAAACCTTCAGCTCATCAAGCTTCACAAAAGTCTCAGTCAGATGTCAGATGATGCCTTATATGGTCTAAGGCCCTTTAAAGGTAAAAAATGGTGGTATTTCCATGCTTTGCCCTATAAAATGAAAACTATTACAGATAGAGAAAAGCTGTTGCTTGATTAAACCTTCAACTAATTGAGTTCTACAAGTCTCCAATGGGTCAAATTTTATAGGATTATGGCTTTTAAGCTCACGTGACCTGAAGTGTCATGTGAGCTATTGTCATCACTTGGCGTCTGTCCGTCGCCCGTTAACTTTTTCAATCATTATTTTTTCTGACACCATAATGCCAATTGCAACCAAACTTGGAACAGTTGTTAATGGGCATGGTTGCTTCAAAATTATCGTTTGGATCTTTCATTCATAAAAAAAATGGCCGCCATGGCTAAAATTAGAAGATAGGGGAAAATGGCAGTTTTTTTTTTGCAAACAACTCAAAAACGGTGACAGATATTAAAATTCTGACATAAAGGTAAAAGTGATCAGCATCTCAAGATCTACCTGTCCTAAAATTGCGAAGAAGATCCAAAAACCCATGTATAAGTTATCGCCCTTTTCTGGATTTTTTCTCCAAATGTTGTGCATATTAAGCTCAATATCTTGAAAACTATAAAAGATATTTGAGAAATTTAAATTGCATATTGTTTAGTACATAATGATCTACAAAATATGTAACAGGGTTAAAGTGGTAGGACTGTTATTTTTTGGACTTATTCCCCTTAAAACATCAAAAAGGACAATTTTTTGTAGCAATGATTATATTAAAATTGTTTACTCCTCTGACATTACAGGTTAAATGGCAATAAAACTTGGTATCGGATACAGTTGTTTATTGCTATAGGTGCTTCAAAACTATTGATTGGATTTTGGTTTCGTAAAAAACATGGCGGTCGTGGCTAAAAATAGGGGTAAATTGCAGTTTTTGCAAATAACTTAAAACCGGTGACAGATATGAAAATTTTTATCGGATGGAAAAGTGATCATCACCTGAAAATTAAAAACTTGAAGAAGATCTAACCACCCATGTAAGAGTAAATGCCCTTTTCTTGATTTTTTCCAAACTTTGCACTTATTAAGCTTAGTATCAAAAACTTGACAACATATTTGAGAAATCTTAATTGCATATTGTTGACCTACAAATTATTCAACTGGTCAAAGTTGTAGGACCTTCCTTTTTGGAGTTATTCCTCTTAGAACGTCAAAATTGTACATTTTCTCAGCCGTTCCCTTTTGTATCACAAACCGCTATAACTAAAGAAAAGCTGCTAAACACAATATTGCTAAGTTAATCATGCCCTACAAAATTCAATATTATGGGATTTTTAAATGACCTCTAATACAAGTTATGGTTCCTTAAATGTCAAAATAACTGTTTATAGGTTATCACTGATAAATGTAGAAACTAATAAACAGCTTTTGAGTGCCAAAATGTTCAGCTAATTGAACTCTACACTTGAATGCATTATGTTAATTGATGTTGTCAGATTAGTTTATAACAATTTTATTTGCTCAAAAGAGTACAAAATGGATCAGACACAAGTTTTGTCAACTTATGAAGTCTTCTCCCTAGAGATATATAATACAATACAAGTAAAGAGCATGCAACAAGAGATAGAATGAAACATATATCAATTCTAAATATCACACTCACATACAAACACACATACACACGTAAACCATTCACTCTGCATTCTCACAGTCTTGCATGGTTTGAATAATCATGGTGTCATGACATAGCTATATCATAACTCCATGTTATAACAAAGAGTAGTATCACAGGTCACAGGAGGAAGCGCTTTGAGGATTTAATGTACTCAAATACTTCGTCAAAGATAAGTTTGTTTTGTTCATCGGATAGATTTTCACTACCTTGTAGTAGAAGGGATGATGAAATTTCAAGCGGAATCCAGTTTAGGTTAATGCGCATTTTATTGCGGATAAGGTTATAATTTGTA
This sequence comes from Arcuatula senhousia, assembly GCA_963971305.1. Classification (NCBI taxonomy): domain Eukaryota; kingdom Metazoa; phylum Mollusca; class Bivalvia; order Mytilida; family Mytilidae; genus Arcuatula; species Arcuatula senhousia. The sequence continues at coordinate 21,605,196 of OZ020308.1, read as the reverse complement.
CAGTTTAATAAATAGTGGTTGCAATCTTCGTGTGCAGCGCCACAGCTACATGATGGATTTGTTACAATGTTGACTTTCGATAAATCCGCGTTCAGAAATGATGCACCGCATCTTAACTGAGTAAGAATTATATTTAATTTACGCGGTCCATACGAAGCATACATTTTTGGTTTGTATACACCGATTTCGGAATTGTGTTTTAAAGCTTTTTTAAACTTGTTTGTCGTATCTTGTTCTCGTACTGAAACTTCAAGGTTGTTCCATTGTTTAATTGCGGATGGAAAGAAAGAGTCTGATGTTACCGACAATCTGCAGAATGGGACTATTAAATCTTTGCCATTTCGCAGTGGATAATTTGATACGCTTTGTATTGTGGGAGGGACAATATTTCTCAAGTAGCTTGGTGCATTACCTGCTTGATGACCCCAAATATAAAAGTTATGTCCCTTTAAGTGTTATAAAGGCATTTAAGTCAGGTCAGCGATTTCGGGTCCTGGGAGCCTCTTGTTTAAGGTCAAAATAGCATTTTTTTCATGCTTTTGTCTAACAAAATCAAAACTGTTGCAGAAAAAGAAAAGCAGATGCATGTTTAAACCTTCAGCTCTATGAAAGTCTCTATTGGGTTGATGTTGTCAGATGACATCGCATAGGGTTTATAGACGATATTGAGATGTGGAATAAGTGTACGCGACACAACAAACATAAACAAACAGCAATTCAAAAAATCACAACGGAAAACAGCAAGCAGTCTTCAACATGTCCATAGGTCACTGGTTACCGTCTTGCATTGGCCCAAGACTTATAATACAATACAAAAGTTTCAAAACCAATCCCTAAATCATCATCGAAAGACCCAATTCTTGACATAAAACAGTTAACACAGAATGACAAGGACAAACAAAGGCTTTGGCAAAGTTTCCTGGCTTAGGACAGGCACATATAAAATGTGGCGGGGTTAAACTAGTTTTGTGGGCCCAAACCTTCCCCCTATTGACAATCTCCATCAAAGCTAACACACACTAAAACATAGAACAAACAACATAAAGGTGACAGATACAAACAACGGCTTTGTCAAAGATTCCTGGCTAAGGACAGGCACATATTAAATATGTGGCGGGGTTAAACTTGTTTTTTGGATCCAACCTTCCCCCTATTGATAAGCTTGCACAAAGCATACATATAAAACACACTGTAAAACTCAATCGACAAAAGTTCAATTCAACAAGAGAGAACCTAAGACAAATTACTGTACGAAAATAACAAGACAAGGAGGAACTCTCTTGAGAACACTCGAAGTTACTGACAACTAGCTAAGAAACATTTTTCGATAGATGTAAAAGAATCAAATACATCAGTTCTAAATCCGACATCCCACGTCAAAACAATGAATGATTTAGAGTTGTATCACCACACAGAACCGACATGCCACTTTTTAAAAAAAAAAGAGTTTTTTCATGTTTTTGCCCCCTGTTTTATGAAACCTTACATACAGAGAAAGCTGTTGCTTCAATAAACTCTCAGCTCTTAAAGCTAAACAAATTGTCAAATGACCCCTTGTAAGGGTTATGGCTCTTGAAAGGTTGAAGAAAGGTTGAGAATGAGGTTGAAGGAAGGTTGAAATGAGGTTGAAATAAGGTTGATAATAGGTTGAAGGAAGGTTGAAAAGGCTGAAGGAAGGTTGAATGAATGTTGAGAAAGGTTGAAGGAAGGTTGAAATAAGGTTGATGGAAGGTTGAAATTAGGTTGATGGAAGATTGAAGGAAGGTTGAAATAAGGTTGACGGAAGGTTGAAGGAATGTTGAGAATGAGGTTGAAGGAAGGTTGAAATGAGGTTGAAATAAGGTTGGTAAAAGTTGAAAAAGGTTGAATGAAGGTTGAATGAAGGTTGAAATAAGGTTGATGGAAGGTTGAGAATGAGGATGAAGCGAAAGGTTGAAATAAGGCTGATGGAAGGTTGAAGGAAGGTTGAGAATAAGGTTGAAGGAAGGTTGAAATAAGGTTGATGGAAGGTTGAAGGAAGGTTGAAATAAGGTTGATGGAAGGTTGAAATAAGGTTGATCGAAGGTTGAAGGAAGGTTGAAATAAGGTTAGTGGAAGGTTGAAGGAAGGTTGAGAATAAGGTTGAAGGAAGGTTGAAATAAGGTGATGGAAGGTTGAAACAAGGTTGAAGGAAGGTTGAAATAAGGTTGAAATAAGGTTGATGGAAGGTTGAAGGAAGGTTGATGGAAGGTTGAAGGAAGGTTGATGGAAGGTTGAAGGAATGTTGAGAAGAAGGTTGAAGGAAGGTTGAGAATAAGATTGAAGGAAGGTTGAAATAAGGTTGATGGAAGGTTAAAATAAGGTTGATGGAAGGTTGAAGGAATGTTGAGAATGAGGTTGAAGGAAGGTTGAAATGAGGTTGAAATAAGGTTGGTAAAAGTTGAAAAAGGTTGAATGAAGGTTGAATGAAGGTTGAAATAAGGTTGATGGAAGGTTGAGAATGAGGATGAAGCGAAAGGTTGAAATAAGGCTGATGGAAGGTTGAAGGAAGGTTGAGAATAAGGTTGAAGGAAGGTTGAAATAAGGTTGATGGAAGGTTGAAGGAAGGTTGAAATAAGGTTGATGGAAGGTTGAAATAAGGTTGATCGAAGGTTGAAGGAAGGTTGAAATAAGGTTAGTGGAAGGTTGAAGGAAGGTTGAGAATAAGGTTGAAGGAAGGTTGAAATAAGGTGATGGAAGGTTGAAACAAGGTTGAAGGAAGGTTGAAATAAGGTTGAAATAAGGTTGATGGAAGGTTGAAGGAAGGTTGATGGAAGGTTGAAGGAAGGTTGATGGAAGGTTGAAGGAATGTTGAGAAGAAGGTTGAAGGAAGGTTGAGAATAAGATTGAAGGAAGGTTGAAATAAGGTTGATGGAAGGTTAAAATAAGGTTGATGGAAGGTTGAAATAAGGTTGATGGAAGGTTGAAGGAAGGTTGATGGAAGGTTGAAGGAATGTTGAGAAGAAAGTTGAAGGAAGGTTGAGAATAAGAATAAAGGAAGGTTGAAATAAGGTTGATGGAAGGTTGAAATAAGGTTGATGGAAGGTTGAGAATAAGGTTGAAGGAAGGTTGAGAATAAAGTTGATGGAAAGTTGAAATAAGGTTGATGGAAAGTTGAAATAAGGTTGATGGAAGGTTGAAGGAAGGTTGAAATACATGTAAGGTTGATGGAAGGTTGAATTGGGGTTGATGGAAGGTTGATGGAAGGTTGGAGGAAGGTTCATGGAAGGTTGAAGGAAGGTTTAGAAGAAGGTTGAAGGGTGGTTGAGAATAAGATTGAAGGAAGGTTGAAATAATGTTGATGAAAGATGTATATAAGGTTGATAGAAGGTAGAAATTAGGTGGTTGGACGATCGAAAAAAAGTAGAAATAAGGTTGCTGGAAGGTTGAAATATGGTTGATGGAAGGTCAAAAGAAAGAATCCCTACAAAGCTTTCTTTCGATTGTCCCTGTGTTTTTTTTGGTGTTAATTGTTCTTTGTCTAGAAATTTGGTCTTTTGGTATTAACTTTGGTACTTATCTTGGGCCAATGCAAGGCGGCGATGGGCACAAAGGCTTGAATTATAGTAATTTATATAGACCTAAAAAAAAAATCGAACCACTTCTCTATTATAATAGTAGGGGTTCGAAATAAAAATAACAACAAAGTTCCGGGAGGCGCTCTATCAAAAATATTGAAAATGCCAAATACTATATGATTATGAAGAGCATAGAACAATAAAACCAAAAATACCAAACGGGGGAACCAAATTATAACTAAGATGATCAACCTATGTCTGGGGTAGGAGGAACCTTGGGGTTAAGGCAATTTTGAAATTTAAACGGATAATTTAAAGCCTTGATGTGTTCTCCAACACAAAAGTGTTGGTGTCGGAGCGGGCTAACCTCGGGGAATTAAAACTCCACCAGCAGTGCTAACCTTCACGTGTGTTCGAAATAAAAATAACAACAAAGTTCCACACAGTAAATTAAGCTACGCCTGACGCGCGTTTCGTCTATTCAAGACTAATCAGAGGCGCTTTTCAAAAATATTGAAAATGCCAAATACTATATGATTATGAAGAGCATAGACCAATAAAACCAAAAATACCAAACGGGGGAACCAAATTATTACTAAGATAATCAACCTATGTCTGGCAGTGGGGTAGGAAGAACCTTAGGGTTTAGACATTTTTGAATTAAAACGGATAAGTTAAAGCTTTGATGTGTTCTCCAACACAAAAGTGTTGGTGCCGGAGCAGGCTAACCTCGGGGAATTAAAACTCCACCAGCAGTGCTAACCTTCACGTGTGTTCGAAATAAAAATAACAAAAAAGTTCCAGACAGTAAATTTAGCTATGCCTGACGCGCATTTCGTCTATTCAAGACTCATCAGAGGCGCTCTATCAAAAATATTGAAAATGCCAAATACTATATGATTATGAAGAGCATAGACCAATAAAACCAAAAATACCAAACGGGGGAACCAAATTATAACTAAGATGATCAACCTATGTCTGGGGTAGGAGGAACCTTAGGGTTTAGACAATTTTGAAATTCAAACGGATAATTTAAAGCTTTGATGCGTTCTCCAACTCAAAAGTGTTGGTGCCGGAGCGGGCTAACTTCGGGGAATTAAAACTCCACCAGCAGTGCTAACCTTCACGTGTGTTCGAAATAAAAATTATCTTTAAGTTCATATAAAATGACCAGAATTAAAGCCCCTGTGGAAAATGGGCGGATTAATATGGTTGATTGTTAGTTTAATAAACCCGATTAAATGTTGAAATAAGGCTAAATACTTAAAGAAATTATGCCGAAATGTTCCAACTTACGACTTAATGGAGAAATATGTCCATATTCTGAGATCATTTTCCGTGTGAACTGCTAGCGACATTTATAGATTGGCGTCATTTACCATAATCATGGAAGTGATGAATTTAATAATTTAATGCTATAAATGACTAAACTGTTTCATGCAAAATTGGAGATATCAAGGCGTGTTACAAGACCACAAAACTTTTTTTCTAAAGTTCGAAAGATTTCAGAACCGAAATTGTTTTATACGGACTTTGCTTTTAGTATCTTATGATTTTATAGGGGATGGAGCCCCATTACAGATTTTGACGGTACTTGATAGAAATAATGCTTGCTTGGTAATTTATATATTTATTGTAAAAAGTATCTAAAAGATTTTATTTAATAGATGATAAAACTATTTATACATTTATAACATATTTGGACATACAAAATCCAGTGAAATATTTGGACATTCTAAATCAACATGTTATTTTTCAAAGTTTTGAAATCATCTTTGTTAATTTATAGACTTGTATATTAGATAGTTTGGCAACTTGTTTAAAATTGTCCAGTATATGTGGAAAAAAAAATGAATGAATGACATTTTTTTCTTACTACTTTCGTGACTTTCTCGCCTTTTTTTAAATGAATAAAAATAATTGCACTAAACAGAAAAAAAAGAATTGTACGTGTAAAAGTTTCTTTAATTTGGTTGAGAAGTATATTTATGATGAAAATATTAGATAAAAAGCTTTACAAAAAATTTGTAAAAAATTGTATTTCGTGTAAAAAAGGATGATATAAACGTGCTCTTTTGATACTTCGTGACAACGACAAATGTTGTAGAAATAATATTAACACGTAAAAAACGTTTGTTGTTTATAAGATTTTAATAAATACAGTTTAATGCTGTACTTTTCAAATGTTTATTTTAGACGAAATCTCATTATCACCACATGATATTGTGAGATTTCACCAATTTACAAATCTAATCTATTATACATGTCTATCATGTCTCTGCATGTCTATGGTAAAATCCATTATTTGGATTTAAAGTAAAAAATTCTATTGTAGAAATTACATTCTCACACAAAGTTTTACAGAATTATTTAATAAAATTGTTATTTGTCGGAAATGTCAATTTATCGGTTATTTGATGCGGTAGTAGTTTTTCTAATATTTTGAGACAATTTTTGATAAAATCTATTTTCTATCTAGTCTCATTCAGACATTAATCTTACTAGTTGTTTTACTATGTCTAAAGTGGGACTGTCAGGCTATGTTTTTAGTTGAAATTGACTGCAATTAGCAAGGGTGGCTTGTCAGGTTCAGCAACGGGGCAGTTGAAAAGTTGAATTTATGCATTTAAGTAACAAGGAAGGTTGGTCCCTGTGTAACATTCAGTCTGTATTTAAAACATGGCAGCCATATTGTGCATAACGTCTAAGAAGCAGAGGTACCAATGGGGTATCCGAATATCAAAAGTCCGAAAGGGCAGAGACAAAATCAGTAAACTCCAACAGGAACGTGACAAAAACAGACAACATGTAAAACATAGAAACACAAAATAACTGAATATCAATCAACAACGCGAACTCCAGTCGAAACAAGAGTGAACTCAGGTGCTCCGGAAGAGTAAGCAGTTCCTGCTTGCTAATTAGCACACCCGTCCCCGGGCACCCGTCGCGTTGCCAATAGTCCATTCAGCGTGTCAAATCCAGTAAAGGAAGACAAAACAACACCTTATGACTAACCAACATCTGCACTCATCTGAGAGATCGAAATCCCATATTTGTCTATAAGTGCATGATGTCTGTAAAATTTCTTAAGTAAAGACAGCAAAACCCTGTGTGAGCAATTTTTGCGTTAGACGTTTCGCTCTGCTAAGGAAATCGATATTTATTGCTTCATTTACAAAAACGTCATCCTTCTGAACAGCAAAAAATCTATTTGAAACTTTTGATACAATAAATATATGAAACCTGCATATCATTTTAATTGGGCAAAGTTAATCTTTCAAATTATCGTCAGTATACGATACTCAATCTTTTCGGCTGAACACACAAATGACTTAATTTCATACGCAATGCATCTTCTGAACCTAATGATATAGGTCTTGTGGTCTTGTTACATGTCTTAATCTCACGAAAAATAGAGTATGTCAAATTTTTCTATATAAATTTCGGTTGAACTTTTTAGAATTAAGTACATTTTTACCAAAGTTTTGGTATCGAATGAAAGTTTATTTATTCGGCATTATGTTTGTGGTATATATTTTACATCAAAAAGAGCGCAGTAATAACTTTTTGAAAAAAAAATCTCGCAATTTTTTCCGAACCTATCCTTTTCGACACTTTGAAAAAAAGTTTGGTATACAAAGATATATAGCTTTTAAAAAGTTCAAGCCCTTCTAATACATATATATATACTTAAATAATCACCATCGAACGTTTTTGATGTACGTTTCTGACAAACTTTCCACCAAAAACAGGTAACCAGGGAACTGGTAAAAAAATACCACGAAAAATCGATATTGTCAAGGCGATTTTCTCACATTACGTACATGACGTTTATGGAATGAAAATTGTAGCAGTTTCTTTTGAAATAAGAATATTTTGTTTTTCAAAAAGTTGCAATTTTCGTAAATCATTTTTTCCCATGCCTCAGATTCATAAAACATCTCCAATGGAGTATTTCCTCAAATCCTTCATCAACTCAAAATCTAACCAATCAAAAATGTTGAATTTGGAGTTGAGGAGGGACTTGAGGAAATACACAATTTTAGATGTTCAGTATGAAACCGGGACCTGGTACCATGAAGTTAGAACTTTGGCGACGTTCCAGAGTGCTCAAAAATGATAAAATTTGTAATTTTTAAGGATACACGTTTGTTACGTATAGGATTGAAGTTTTTCTTTGCGTGAAGAATGCCAATGATCCAGTTTTCACACAGGGGAAAAATAGAATCGATCCAGTTTTTCCGGGCGGGACAATCTGGCATATATAACACCCGTCTTTAGTGTCCCGCCGGTTTCATGTACCAAATATCCGACTTGAGTTCTGACGGAGTAAAATCAATCATGCCGAGTCCTCTCCTTGACTCTTACCCATTAGAAGTAATCAACAAATATAATCCCGAGCAAATGTAAATCCAACATTCATAAAAAGGAAAAGGGCAATAAAAAGGATAGCCCTTGCGTTCTACATATTGTGTTAGGGTCATAAAACAGATTATTGTGACATATAGACGTCACTGTCATCTGTCTTACAAGAAAAGTGAATGAAAAAAGTTTGATTTAAGAATTTAAGATGATAGGATTGTCATATCCACGTATAGGGATGAAAAAACCAGCTGTTGTTATCAGATATAGAAAATGTTGCTATATAAATTTGAAGCAAATTCTGATACAAGACCACTTGACAATTCTACGTCTTCGTGCTTCAGATGGAAATGGCGGGCCTCTTGGTAAAGCTTGTGGTTCTCTCTTTGAGCTGCGCGGCTGTGTTTGGGTGTTCATGTTTCCCTCGACACCCTCAAAGTCAGTTCTGCAGCAGTAAATTTGGTGAGTGTTTGTTACAAGTATTTATTCATTCCTCTCATCTTGTAGAAAATGCAGGATAAACAAAATTATCCTGAGGAACAACTTTTAATAAAAACACAAACGCTTGCTTATTTGAACTTAGAATACCCTCGTTAAGGTCACTTGAATGAGTTAAGGAACAATTTCATAACTTATAAAGGGTTCATGTTGGTTAAAGCATGGAGCTATGATATAAATATATCATAGCTCCATGGTTAAAGTTAGTCATTTAAAGGCATATTGTCTACGAAAAAATATTTTTTTGTAAAACCAAAAAATTGTCGTCAGACTATTCGTTTTGTTTATTTAGAAAGATACAAACTTTCAAAATACCACTAGGGTTCTTTATTATTTCAAAAATTGAAAAATAAATAATATTTGTAAAGCTTTACAAAAATTCATATTCATGAGATGTAGATGAGCTGTAAGCATGCGCACTATACTTTCTTTGATTGAAAACTTCAATAGTTCTTGCACGTGGTGCATAATCTGTTTCTCGAAGTTTTAGCTCGGAAGAAAATTTAAACGGCAACCGAATATTAGAGCTACTTAATGAATAAAACTGACAATTATTGCCTGTATTAAGTTTTGAATGTTATTTAAAAGGTAAACACGAAAAATATCGGTATTTTTTCAACATATCAATGTATTCGGGGACAAAACTCGAGATTCCGATTAGTGTCCGTGTTAAAACTACTCAGTCTAAATCTGTGTCAATGTGACGTAGTGCAGGTAAATAAAATATCAATCAATATTGTCGAGCTATTTTGATCAAAATAAACTACTTTTGGGGCAAAATTTGTAGCAAATTTGTTTTTCAATATTCATTTTATTGCATTTCGGTCTAATTGACACCAAAAAATTGAGGGGTAAAAAAAATGAGTAGACAATATGCCTTTAAATGAGTTCCGTTTTTTCGGTTAAAATGTCAACAAGTTTGGATATTGTTTCAACCCGGTTTTTATTTTCAAAATTTTAAATTATTGTATCTTTTCCTGATCCTTTCCCAAATCGTTTTTATGTGAACTCATCTTAATAAGTATACGCCTCCTACAATAATAAGACAATAAATTTCTGACTGAGCCTGGTGCGCGTTTCGTCTTAGAGATATAAAAGAAAAGACTGATTGAAGAACTTTTAAATGTAAAAAATATAATATAAAGCCGTTGCATCTATGCCAATAATGAGGTTGCCGACATTGGGCACCATTAACATCATGTTCTAAAACTTATGCTCAAACAACTAAGGGCATTTAAAACAACAATAGGAAAATGGTAAGTAGTGGCCATTTGATAGACTATTGAGACCGAGTGTGTGGTCACAATTGATAACCTTTACGTGTAACCAAAACTGTTTTTGAAATGGCCTTCCGCAAGGTCTGTCACATCTGTTGCATCAAGTTTTTTTGGTTTTGTTTTAGTAATGTACGGTGAAGTAGTATCAGAACGAGTGATTCCAGGACCACCTGATGACTTTGCTGGTAATATGGTCGTCAGAAAATATAGAGTACAAATTCTACATAAAATGAAGGTAAGCTCTGATCGATATGTATTTTGATTACTGCCGTTCTACGCAGACAAAAAAATATAGAACGTGAATATTCTAATGCTCTAGTTCAATGTGAGCACCCTAAATGCATGTAATTCATTTTGTATTAAAGCACCGTACATTTTGTTCGTGCATATACATTTATTATGTACTAGTATTATTCTGAATAATAAAAGTTAGGCAGAAAAAGGTTAAGAAAAAAATTCCGTAAAATGATTTCTGCTACATTCTTGGTGAGCGTCACCTGTAGTTCACGATATATGAACATAACTTACCAAGATTCACGTAATGTTGGTGTTGGTAATTAAGGCATTTATATAAGGTTTGTTTTGTCCGGTAAAGAAAAAGAAAACAAGTTTGAATTGTGTTTTGTACCGGTTGTCTATTTTTAATTTGGGATTTAAATCATTTTATCGAAACACAAGTATTTACCAAAACCATTTTTACATGAACTCACCTTACTTGATGTGGTCCCTTATATTTAATGAAATGGTTTTGCAGATATTCATCTTAGTTTTACATATATACTTATTATACTTTTAAATAGAAGAAAATGAGATGTGGAATAAGTGTACGCGACACAACCTATATTATAAACGTAAATTTAAAAAATCCACAATGGAAAACAGCCAGCAGCCTTTTAAAGCCGGCTGTACTCTCATAAACCAGGCAGAGTATATATTTCAAACATAACTTGTTGTTTTAGGGAATAGGCGGAAGAATTAATGGATACACCACCGTACAATCTGAAGGCAATAGTGCAATGTGTGGCATGTCTCTTAGCGTTGGACAAAAATATATTATGATGGGTATGTTTTACAGCTATTATTTTGTCGCATGCAACATGTTGCAGAAGCAACATATATAGGAGTCACTTTGGCTCTTTCCGTCGTCTTGCGGCGTCCTGTGTCATGAGGCGTCACACGAAAAATTGTCGCGCTCTTCCGGGCACCTACATGTAGCAGGCTTTTGATTCTTAGCCTGCGTCTTCATTCTATAACACCATATGGTGTAAAGCCATTTCATGCCCGAAAATATACTACTTCCCGTTTGACAAGTACTTAAGATATTATATCTACACTTGAACATGATACGAATTCCCATGCCGCGGATCTTTTCAAAGAAACTACATGCAGTAGGCTGTTGACACTTTGCATGCAGTTTCCTCCAACGTTACCATATGGTGTAAAGCGATTTTACGGCTGCTACTTTATGTTGACCATTTATTTTGATACGCAGGCGAAATAAACGTTTTCCATTGAAGTTGTCTTGCTTCTGTCTTTTCTGGTTTTGCCTTTAAATTGTTTCCTAGTTTCACTTTAAGACTAAGACTTTAAAATGAGTATTGCTCCTTCTATTTTTTCATTATTTTCAAAAAGGAACAGTCACGTTTTTTTTTTTTTAAAGAGAGAGAAAAAGTGAAAATTCAGCGTTCTAGCACGCATGAAACATATACAAGCACATGCATGTATTTCAAAAGACCAGACTACATAATTTTATAGAAAAATGGAGGCTATGTAAAACTTATCACAAAACATAATCAAAATCGCAAACTTATTGTACATTTCAGGATACAAGAGTGGAAAAAACAAGTATATAAATTCCTGTAGCTTTGTAAGAACATCAAGCAGCCTTACGTTTGACCAGATCTTCTACTTATTCACCAAGGGACCTTACTCTTATTTCCAGAACTGTAAAAAAGGGTGTACCGTAAGTTCAATTACGAACATATATAGATATAGATGAAATATATCGTGATTTCCGAGTTAAATAAATTTCTAGATATTCACCGAGTGAATTACAGGATTTATCTAACTCGCGTGCGATATTATTTACGGCGAAAATACGTAACATAGATATTAAAGTACGCAATAGTTTTTTATACTGAATATATGTATCATATGCTGTATGTGGCCGAGACACCTATATCATACCGAGAGCCAACTGCCCGAGGTATGATATAGGTCGAGGATTTTGCCATCTAATGTTCGTTATATCATATAGAATAAAATATTGATATTTTGTAGGGGTGCGATATAGGGTATGCTATATAGGTTATGTGTCTTGTCCTATAATGCATATTAATAAAGACTATATTTATACTTAAATATATGATGTACACTATTAATTGCCGATCATAATTTCATTCGTTTTCATGATTTTGATGATCTGTCACGTTGATTCAAATCATCTATATTATGAATAGTATAGCTTATTCGGGGTGACGATTATCAATTTTAATTTCACTCGTGTCGAATAACGCTAGGGGATTTAGCTCGTGCAACAAGTTCCGGACACTTGTTGAATCCCGGCATTATTCGACACTTGTGACATTAAAATTCATATTCGCCACCCCTTATTAGTTAAACTATAATTACTGACTTCTAGACATGTCACTCGCAAACACTTCAGATACACCTAATACATGGTCAGTCAAAAACTTGGAAAGGAAGATATGGAAGCATCTGGACCTTTGAATTTATATGTACATGCATGTAATCACCAAATTCTGTCCTCATTTTTGTCTCGCCTGCGACGAATAGTCGCGGATAGCGAGACATAGGTTTTACTTTCTGGTGGCGGCGACGGCGGCGGCGTAAACTTTTTTGTAAGACTTTTGTGGACAATGAATTTCTTGAAAAGTATAATAGCTAGGCATCTGATATTTGGAATACAGACAGTTCAGATTGTGGTCTACGCAACTGTCACCAGGCTGTGTGACCCTGACCCCATTTTCACGATCCAGCGGTTCTGTGAACTTTTTGGTAAGACTGGGCTGGTGTGGACAATGAATTGGTAAAAAAGTATAATTGCTATAGGCATCTGATATTGGGTATACAGACAGTTTTTGTGTTTATATCAACAAATGAAAGCTTAGGTAGTTGATTTTAGTGATGGTTCCGGCAGGCGAGACATACTTTTAGTGGCCACACTTGTTGAATGCCACATGTGATCATTTCCATTTGGCAAGTTTGTTACATATAACTTACAGGATAAGCAGACATATATTGTGGCACAAGTTAGTGTTGAAAAGCGTAATCAGGCTTAATCTAATCCATAACTTAACAAGTGTGTCTAAATACACAATGAATTGTTTAGAACAACTTAACACTATGCACAAAGAACACAAATAAGAATAACGCAATCAGCATTAAATGGGACCTGTAGTAAAACCAAAGAAAACATGCATCAGATACTATTTTAAATTACCACGCATCCGTTTTGCACCAGCAAGCTTCTCTTATATTTTATGACTTCGAATAAGACATATACTTGTAACTAATAAATAATAAGCAGACTTGAATAATTTTTTTTTTCTTACAGAATGTAGATCCTGGTTCGGATTCTTGTCCCGTACCAATGCACGCCACAGAATGCCTGTCTAGGAATGCGGTGTGTGCAGTGTCTGGTGGCGTATGCAGCTGGATAAACCACGAATCATGCCATATTATGACCACACCCCCGCCTACTAAAAGGGTCACCATGATATTGCCTTGAACAAGTACACGCTAATCCAGGAGAGGACTTATACGATTGAAAGTAATAAAAGTCGTAAACAAAAAGATTTTTCTCTGTATAGTTACACCATATATTTTAAACTAACGTAATGACAAAACTAGTCTACCGATTAAAACTGCCCCCTTCAAACCTCTTATTACATAAGAAGCAAAGAATGACCAATGGAAATTCGAGTATCAAAAGTCCGAAAGGGCAAAGACAAAAACAGTAAACATAAACGAGAATCAATAACATCAACTGAACAGATATCTACAACTCGAAATCAAGTCCTAACGAGACCCAAAAAAACACAAGCAATAACATCAACTGAACAAAAATCAACAGCGCGAACTCAAGTCCTAACGAGACACGAAGAAACACAAACAATAACATCAACAATAACATCAACTTAACAGAAATCAACAACTCGAACTCAAGTCCTAACGAAGCACGAAGAAACACAAACAATAACATCAACTGAACTGAAATCAACAACTCGAACTCAAGTCCTAACGAGACACGAAGAAACACAAACAATAACACCAACTGAACAGAAATCAACAACTCGAACTCAAGTCCTTACGAGACACGAAGAAACACAAACAATAACATCAACAGAACAAAAATCAACAGCGAACTCAAGTCCTAACGAGACACGAAGAAACACAAAACTAGTCTACCGATTAAAACTGCCCCCTTCAAACCTACTATTACATAAGAAGCAAAGAATGACCAATGGAAATTCGAGTATCAAAAGTCCGAAAGGGCAAAGACAAAAACAGTAAACATAAACGAGAATCAATAACATCAACTGAACAGATATCTACAACTCGAAATCAAGTCCTAACGAGACACAAAAAAACACAAGCAATAACATCAACTGAACAAAAATCAACAGCGCGAACTCAAGTCCTAACGAGACACGAAGAAACACAAACAATAACATCAACAATAACATCAACTTAACAGAAATCAACAACTCGAACTCAAGTCCTAACGAAGCACGAAGAAACACAAACAATAACATCAACTGAACTGAAATCAACAACTCGAACTCAAGTCCTAACGAGACACGAAGAAACACAAACAATAACACCAACTGAACAGAAATCAACAACTCGAACTCAAGTCCTTACGAGACACGAAGAAACACAAACAATAACATCAACAGAACAAAAATCAACAGCGAACTCAAGTCCTAACGAGACACGAAGAAACACAAGCAATAACATCAAATGAACAAAAATCAACAGCGCGAATTCAAGTCCTAACGAGACACGAAGAAACACAAGCAATAACATCAAATGAACAAAAATCAACAGCGCGAATTCAAGTCCTAACGAGACACGAAGAAACACAAACAATAACATCAAATGAACAGAAATCAACAACGCGAGAGTCAAGTACTAACGAGAGTGAACTCAGGTGCTTCGGAAGAGTTTTAAAAACAGTTCCTGTTTGCTATTGCACACCCTTGGCGCTGAACCCTTTGCAACAATTTATTACTATTATTATTATTATTAATAAACAGTCATTTAACAAATAACTTGATTAGCCCTTTCGTATTGTTGAGTATGTGATTGTTGGGAAACGTATGCTAGTAGGATTTAAGCAGATTATCCCGCACTTGGGAACTTCAATACACGGGCGATTATAGCAAAGAATTCCGCTTAAGATGGAACTAGGGACCGTCTCAAACGTGCAGTGAGGTGTGAGCGTTGGCTTCTCATTGAAGGACTCACTGAGACTGAGGAACATAAATTAAAGTGGCCGCTATATATATCTAGTCACAGTAAATACGGAGTTACGTACTAACATCTTTATTAGACGAACCTGATTCGTGAATGTGTACAGGGCAAATACTGAACAAAATAATAACATAAAAATAACAAAACAAATATATAAAGAATGCTTAAAACATAAATACGAAAAAAAAAACAGTTAAGTATCCAAAGTATCAATTAATCCAAACCAACAATCACTTTCTTAACAAAAGAACGATCAATAAAAGATCAAAAAGAATATCAAAAAGAAAACACTACACATAAAATAAATTAATTATAAAATGTTGACAGATTAAAATTTCATTTAATACCACAAGTAAGATAACTGAATTTTGATATCAATGTCCGATTTCAATTTAAAACGCAATCTTACCATATTAAACATGTTAAACCTATAATAGGTCGAAATGTCAATATTTCCGGGTTATATTGTATAGTACATAGCTGGATATTGGTCGCATGAATTAAAAATCTTTTAAATGTTTAAGAGTCTCAGACGGTTATACGATGACATGTTGATTTTATCATTAGGCCTTGGGGTAAAGCTTCAAAGACTTATGTCCGGATTTGGTGTGACCATCAGTAAATCGGTTTTAACCTTTTTTCACAAATAGGACCCTGTTCCATTCTATCTCTGAGATTCCAATGTATGCTCAACCAGACTATTATTGCAAGTCTCTTGTTCTGTGAGGAACCAGTGACCTAATTGTTTTGCCCGTTTAACCTTGTTACCGTTTCCAATGATCCAGTTGTTATGTATAACATAAGGTTTCCAGTCCTTTTTCTTTTCGGCTCCAAGGCTATAAAACTTCCCGTCCGGAAAATCATTAAATGGCAATATTTGAGCCCGCATTCCTCCGAAACGTTTGGAGAAAAGCTTTGAGAGATATACCTGGTCATTTTCACTCTCTGATATCATTTTATGATGGGGTAAGTTTTTGTTTTTATGAATCAATATTTCCATCATTTTGCGTAGTTCTTGCAAGACCGTTGTGGTTGTTTTGGTCGGAAACATGTAGAAGAATCCACCGTTAACCGTATTGGATTGTCCATAATTTGCAGAAAATACCATGTCCAATTTCTCAGCAAATGTCCGAAAAACTGGTATTGGATTTTTCAACCAAAGAAAATCAAATTCAAATAAAAACGTTTCGATACCATTTTCTACAAGTGCTGTGAGTATTTCTGTTCGTTTCATCAACAAATCTAAATAATCAGCACGGCTGTATTCTAAATTATCTTCAAGATATTTTTCAACCGGAATTAGTTCCACATGGATGTTCGGGGCAAACTTCGTTAACTTCATTTTTACTTCAGGATTCGTACATATGACCAGCACCTAAAATGAAAAATAAAAATTGGACAACTAATGATTTTGGACACCTAAGGGCACCTACAGGACACCTAAGGAAGATAGCTCTCTAATATATAATCAGTTAAACGTTTTAGTGGGGCATGCTTTTGCAAAGAAATCAAGCTTCTCAGTGACCAAGATAGAAAGTTGAAACTCATTTTTCAAAATTTGTTAAGAAACCTATGGTTCATTTTTTTATAAGATTAAGTAGTTAAAATCTTTCGGATAAAAGTAAACATTCTAACATTTTTTAAAAAAATGATAATTAAACGACATAAATGTCTATTAAAGTGTTGGATACCCCCTTAGGATGTTCGCTGGTCAGTGTGAAAATAACAAGGTATCTAAAATTATAAATTTGGTGAATAGGATTAGCTAAAAGTACTGAATTTAAAAAATATCCATACTAATTAGGTTGCCGAACCCGTTTTCCAGATAATAAGCGTTCACACTCTGGCGGGAAATATAGAATATAGGACTTTTGAATCTTGAGATTGTGTTTATCACTGGTTTATGGTGAACCCAAAGGGTGAACCAATAAACCAGTGATAAACTCGATCTGAAGATTTAAAAAGTCCTATTTTCTCTTTATCGGTAATCCCGAGCGACAAAATGTGATTTTGTTTTGTTATAAAGGGGACTTTTAATTTTTTTATAATTAAGGAACTTTTTGTGTGCGCACTGATAAAACACGTGCTAAAATATTAATGTGCTGCATCACCGTATTGGCCCGACAGTTTCGGTGATAAACACTTGTTCATGATACAGGGTTTATCAAGGAAAAATTTAATGATTACCGATAATAGGCTTTCTCTGACTTTTTCTTAGACTTAGCGCATTAGACGTATTTTAGGAAACGACAGTTTGATTTTTATGGGGCGGCTTTGGATATTATGTGTTTCATCCATTTTAAAAATCACAATAGTGTAAAACCTATGAAACAATATTTTATTAAACTTTTATCAATAAGCTCAAAATTACCCAATAAATCATATTATGAATGAACATAGGGGGTTACTTGGCAAATACTCATACCTATTTTAATGGTACATCTCGAGGATACCGAAAATCTGACAGAAATCTAAAAAACAAATACCGGCGATCCTCCTTAATAGAGAAATGTTTTCCAAAGAAAGAACCAAATGACTATTACCGAGAACATGTATGCAATATGTTCAGTTCGGTCTCCTTTACATTTTTGTTTTTTTTCTCATTTCTGTTCATGTTTTCCTCGGTATTTTTCTTTAAATTTAAAGGGTCACCATTATTTTGACTATTATCATATATCTGTTAATTTTGGTCATTGCTCTTTAAAAACCTTTTAGGACCCCTCATTGTCACTTACTGTAGATTGGTATAGGTGTTAAAAACATTTTAAAACTAATTGGCATAAATTTTAGCAACAGTATGTTAAAAAGATGGGATTCAGAGCCGACAGTCAGACCTTAAGACAAGATCTATTATATAGAGATGATGGCGGGGATAAGGTTTAAAGAATGGATAATAATGACAGAAAATCGTGATTAGAAATAATGGTCCCAAAATTGAAGAATATATACATTGTACTTATTATCCTAAAAATTTAAAGAGTAAAGCATTTGAGAACCCCTCGTCCATATCCTTATAGGTAGCAACTTAATAAGTTACACGTACTTGTCAATGAAAAAAGCATGATTAAGTTATTGACAAAGAATCTGGAGCCCGTTTCACAGATACGTCTATTAAAAAAGAAGCAGATGTACCAATGGGGTATCCGAATATCAAAAGTCCGAAAGGGCAGAGACATAACCAGTAAACACCAATAAGAACAGGACAAAAACAGACAACATGTAAAACATGGAAACACAAAACAACTGAATATCAATCAACAAGGCTCACCTTAAGGCTAGCACTGAGGTGTTGTATTATAAACCATCTTGTTACGTGTCTTAATTCACGCAGCAGAGTTATCTTGTGAATTCATGTATCCTAGTTTATATGGTTTTACGGTGGTCACAATTGTAGTATATATGGAGTTTGGAAAGATTCCTTTGGATACATATTCAATTTATTTTACCTGGTTTTAATTAATCTGCTTTTATCACCTAAAATTGGCAATTTCTTCGCTTTTCCTTATAAATCTTAACAACCCCAAATTTTTGCATCTTGATTTGAACATTTTCAGCAACACCAAGGGATGTATTCTTGTTTTTATTGTACGAGTAAGCTTTCAAATGAAAACGCATTTGACCATATGAGACACCCGTACCGATATCGGAAACTACTACAAATAACTTTAGCGGAGAAATCTGTTATGAAAACAATTCCACTATTCGACCCTTTTGGCGGTTCGTTTATAAGGAAGTAGAAAACTGAAACGTTCCGCAAGATATTGGTGATACTTGACGTTACGCTAAAAAGTCGACTTTTAGGAAAAAAGGACGTTAGTTTATGCGGTCGAAAATCGACTGGACATTCGTGTCTGATTTTTGTAAATTAACAATGTAAGCGTAATTTTTGTGATATGTTCATGTGCAAGCATGCATGTTAATCTTAAGAAAATGCACATTTTGAATTTTATTCAAAATGACATTCTTTATTGAATTAGTATATGAAAAACGATCGAAAAAATCTGCAACATTCAGAATTTTACGTAAGACTTACCACTGGACATTCATCTCTGATTTTTATTATGGCTGAAGTTTTTAAAAAATCGCGTGTGTAGGGCTAAAATTGAGACAAATTTATAGTTCAGTAAATGCACATGATGGATTTTAAGTTTTACAACATCCCAGTCTCCGATCACAAATTTGTTTATTTTCAAACTTTTAATTAGACTTTTTAAACAAAAGCGTTACATAGATAAGGCTAGAATTATTTGCCGTTTTGCTTTCTTTTTACAAGGCTTGAGTGTTTTTGTTCATTACATCGTAAAACATATTGATATATAAACTTTATTTTCGAATTTAAAGCTTGTATATTCATTTGGTCCTATTTACGGAAGAGAAATTCATGATACTAACTTTTGTGACACGTTACACGGGTTTTTATGGTAAAGTCTTGTTTTTTCAATAAATATAAAAGACGAAGAGCCTTTAAACTCAATTTTTGTTGCATTTTCTTAAGTCTCTATTATCTAACCTTTATTTTGATATATAACAATAATGGTTTGGGTGTTTTTCTAAATAAGTATCAGTAATAAATATCTAAGGTTACAGTACCACCAACATCGTGTGGAACGTTTGACAGACCTGTAAACGAAAAAAGATACGCATAGATAGAAAATTCCCCGTAGGTGTAATGCAAATCAAAACAATTTCAAAACATTATTGCCGAGCTGTTCTCCAGCCGATTTTCACGAAATAAAATCCAGTTAAAAGAAAACAAAATGAAGATTGTTTGATTTATAAAGACCAAAATTCTTACTTCAATGGTTTTTAAGACACTGTGAGTAGAACACGACTAATATTTTTCACGGAATATTTTGCATTGATTTTAACGGGAAATTGAAATCGTAAAATGTACACTTGAGTTCCACTTGCAATATCTTAAAAAAAACAGCGATTTTACGATTTTACTCAAAATTAAACAAACAATCTCTATTTTGTTTTGTTTTACTGAATTTTATTTCGTGAAAATCGGTTGCAGAAAAGCTCGGCAATAATGTTTTGAACATTAAACCTACGGGGAATTTTCTATCTATGCGTAACTTTTTTTGAAGAGTATATCAAAATCCTACGAATAATACTGTAAACGCATTAATTTTCGTGGTTGCTTATTTTCGAGCATTCCATCTAAATGTCTTATTTTCGTTTCAAGATAATTTAGATTAAATTTGTGCAAAAAAAGGTTTTCTCTGGCTTTTTCATAGGTTTGAAATTAGCACAGCTTAGTTGTAAAGTTGTAAAAGTCCCTGACAAAATAAATAAGATTTGATCTCCTTTATGATCTACCAAAAAACTTTTATAAAAAACTTAAGGGGTTCGTGGGCAAAATTGTAATCCTATTTTGATGGTCAAAACCTTGAAGGATTCCAAAAAATGACAGAAATTCTAAAACTAGACTAGAAGGCATGCTTATGTTAGATTTATAATTCCATTTCAAGAAAAAAATGATTACATATTGAAGACACATTAAAGCGGCGATCAGAAATGAGCCGCTGTTTTAAGTACATGTCTCATGTAGCCCTATCCAAGTAAAGAGGGATGTTTAAGAATT
This sequence comes from Arcuatula senhousia, assembly GCA_963971305.1. Taxonomy (NCBI): domain Eukaryota; kingdom Metazoa; phylum Mollusca; class Bivalvia; order Mytilida; family Mytilidae; genus Arcuatula; species Arcuatula senhousia. The sequence continues at coordinate 21,584,437 of OZ020308.1, read as the reverse complement.
AGAAAAAAAATATTTTCAATAATTTTTACCTTTTCATGCACGTCCATAAACTTCGTATTACACAACCAATTCAAGGCAAGATCCGAATATGCACCATTAACTAAAGACACCATGACGGGCCTCTGTTGCATCCCCTCCGCAGTCTTGACGATTCTTTCAATATAGGATAATGAAGAGCTTTGTTCAGTATCTTTTTTGACAAAAGTCGATATCTGAACATTTTGATTTTCGATTCTTTGACCTCTGTTATTTGATAGTAATTGAAAATAGACATGTAATATGATTATCCATGGTAACAAAAATAATAATCCCTTGCGCTTTATCCAAATCCATTTTATAAAATTCATGGAATTTTTTACATACATGGATGTTAATAGAAAATGAAAACCACAGCAGATCGGGTAGACGTGTATGTGTGTACGGAGTGTAAGTAGTTTACAGAACCTATTGTCGTATTTTGAAAGTATTTTTCGTGGATTAATTTGTTTTATGAGAGGATTAAAACATAATCTCCGGATCATCCAATCCGGAACGAGAATTTTTATAAAATTTATTAAATTAAATGTTTTTAAAGCATAATGCATGGTTGATTTCCTATTGTTTGAAAATGATAACTGTGAAGGAATTGTGCTTGAGGCAAAAACGTAGTTAAGAAAAAATCTGTCAATTCACGTTTCGGCAATTAGCAATAACAACACCCAATTTAGAGCATAAGAAAATAATAGAAAATTAATGAAATAAATATTTATTCAATCATAGTGTCACAAATTTAATCATACAATTGAATTAAATAAAAACATACGAATTGCTGAGATTTTTCTTACCTGTAATTTATCTGTAAATTATTAAGGATTTAGGACAAGACCTATTATTTTATTAACCACCGAGAATATAAAAAATAATTTTAAGAATAAAAATAATAATTCTACATGTACATCTAATTTCATTAATAACAAACATAGGAAACTTTTGTTACATATATCTAACTTGTTTTATTCGCGAATTTTAAAATTGGTTTTAAGACGAGGATTAACTTGTTTTTAGGTAACAGGATATCGGACGGCTAAAATAGAACACGTTTCTACAATTCTACAATGTACATGTAGTCGATGGTTCAGTAATTGTTTTACATGTATGATCTAGCGATTACACGAACCAATTTTAAGTGGAAGGGGCAGTGATTGGGATTAGATAGGGCCATGGGCAATTTTACACATTCAATTTTCAAATGTCCCATCTGGAATATTTACAAAGAATGTTAAAGATCGTCCCATTTAAATATTTTAAGAAATAGTAGAAAGGCACAATGTCAAATTTTAATCCTAATCACGGATGGGGTAGGGGCACTTTTATTTTCCAGCCTGATAATATTGTTTTATGACCAAATCGAAATCTAAAAACAAAAAATCCCACACATACAGAGTTTTTGTTTTGTTTTCTTTTTTAGCAACAGCTTCGTTCTGTTATTGTTGATCAATGTGCTTGTATCTGATATTTTTATGTTTTTTTTGTTATCTATGTTCGTGAAAAAAAAACTTCTGTGAATGATGACATATACCAGTCTGCATGTATGTATTTAACCACAGTACGTTTAACTACACGACTCCAGAATTGCAATGCAAAAATAAATTTGGGCCATGAATAAAACCAGGCTAATACTGCAATTACTTTTGAAATGCCAGTTCAAAGCTAATCTTTCTAAAATGTGTCGTTGCCTAAATTTCTCATTTTTCTTTGACAAGGTTCGGTAGTTTTCTTTATTACAGTTGATAAACTTTCTCAATTAATTTTTTAACTTCATTTTTTGCCTGGTTTTAGTTTTAAAATTGACACCGGAACAGTCATATTGAAAGTATGGAGTTTTTATAACACGGCTCGAAACAGGCATACTCTTGAGTTGTTTACTCGACCTTTTGTTTTAGAAGCAAAGGAGTACCAATGGGGCTTTCAAGTATCAAATGTCCGAAAGGGCAACAACAAAACCAATAAACATGAAGGAGAACAGCACGAACAAACACAAAAATTAAAAACACAAATACATCTGAACAGAAATCAACAACTCAGGTGCTTTTTTAAGTTTTAAGTAGACTCGGACGTTACAAAAAATTTTCGTACATAACATATTTTAAAGGAAAAAAATAATAACACAACTAAATACAATGTAACAATTCATTTTAATAAGTTAATAAGATGAAATTGACACGATTCTCCTCAAGGAGAGACGAAGTGATTAGATAAGATACAGTAACATGTACAATAGCAATAAGCAGAATATGACTTTTCTTTTCTCCGTGCAATAGAACAAGCAAAGTTTACTGCTACCAACAAGGCCTAGAACAGAAAGCAATGTTTTTCTCTTATAGTTCTTAACATGGGAGGTAGGGTCAGGGCCATTTAACAAGAAACTTTTAAGTATTTATACGACCGGAAAAAGATGACGCATTATAGTATATTGCTGTCGTCGTCGTTGTCGTCGTCGTTGCCGTCGTTCGGTGGAGTCTTAGATCTGTTAGTTTCGGTAGTCCCAGAAGAACTTACGTTCTAGTTATTCAATCGCTATTGAGTTTTACAGTGATGGTTCTAGATGTGATTGATTTGGGGGTTCCCCCTTTTTGTTTAATAATCCAGTGCCCCAAAAGGTGCATAAATAAGGTAAAAATTATACAGTATTGCTAATCAGAGTGTTTAGTAATACTGCTGCAGAGCACGATATTATATATATTCTTCTCAGCCAATGAAAAATAAACTGAGTTCATGATATTTAAGAGTTAAAACAAACAAGCCTGAAGCTATGAAGCAAAAACAAACGATTATTCTATATATTCTTCTGAGCCAAACAAAAAAAATGACATGAAATTTAAGAATTAAATCAAACAAGCTTGAAGCAAAGGCAAACGATTTTTCACAAATATATAATATATATAGCCAAGGCATTTTTATCATGAATTGAGAAACTAATGTTTAACAACTTTTGGATAGTCTTTATATTCCTGGAACACAACCTTGCCATCCAGAACCGTAACGAGAATATTGATGGTTCCAATAGAAGATGAATGCAAGACGTCATCATCTAAGACAACGAAATCAGCCGCCATACCAACTGCTAAATGTCCGGTAACGTGCTCTTGACGCATGGCATATGCAGAGTTAACGGTCCTCATTTCAATCGCAGATTTGACTGTCACGGACTGGTGACCTCTACTCGCAGCTGCCGCAATCGCCCCTAATGGATAGAGTGGATTGACGTCCCAGTCACTGCTCAAAGTTACCGTTGCACTGGTATTCTGAACGCTAAGTACAGGGATATAGTCCCGGGCTCGGTCCAGACCAACTACCTCTTCGACCCCCGGAAGATATACATTTTCAACTTGGAAGTCAGCCACCACGTCGAGCTCATGAAACCTAGGGATGTCCTTCTTATCTATAATATGAAGATGGGATATACGGTGTCTTGTACCCGGTACATAGCTCTCTTCGATGGCATCAAGAACCTCACGAATGCCACTGTCACCGATAGCATGGATGTGGAAATCAAATCCCTCGCCGTTTCCAAAACTCTGTAACCTCTCCAAATACTTTTTGATTCGAGCGCCCGTGAAGTAATTCATTCCTTTATTATCATTCAAACCAGGCAAGCTCAGGTTTTTATAGTAAGGTTTTAGCATTTTAGCTGTTGTTGTTTCAAGTAGACCATCAGAGTAAAGTTTAATTTCGTTCATTCTTAATGAGCATTTCAGTTTGTTGTAGTCGTCATTATACAAGTATTCGAGATGTTCAAATTGTTCATCGTCATCCATATTCGGATACGCCCAAAGGCCAAGTACTGCGCGAACAGTTAACAAACCTTCATCGCATGCACGCTGCCAAGCATAATGATTATTTCTTTGCCAATACAACCGTGCATCACAAACTGAAGTTATCCCATTACTAGCCATTTCTTTCAATCCTTCTTTTAAGGCTCTAAAGTTTGCCTCTTCAGCATTCGAGAAAGATTTCATTGCCAAATCCATCATCATATTTCCTGCATTTTCAAAAAGAATACCATTTGGTTCGTTCGTATCTCGATCTTTCATTATAATCCCTCCAATAGGATTCCGTGAGTTTTTATTGTACCCGGCCACTTCAAGTGCCTTTGAGTTAACCCATACGGAATGAGAGGTCTCCTCCATGATGACAAAGGGAATATCTGGACATGCTTCATCGATTATCTCCCTTGGGGGCCTCCCGCCTTCAAACACATGGTGCAAAATTTGTTCTATGGAATGGCCATGGGCAAGTAGCCATTCTTTACCAGTACCCGTATAGGCGGCTACACATTCTTTAATGTCTTTTAAAAGTGCTTCAGGTGGGGTATCTTTTCGGAATATACATCCGCCATTTTCGTTCATTGCTTCGAGCGGATGAACATGCACGTCATGAAAACCCGGGTAAACTACTCCTCCTTCTAAGTCAAGTGTTTTGCAAAATCCTGTAACAGACAAAAGCATACATGCTCAAGAAGTGTATCATTTTAATTATGATGATATTTTATGTCTTTTGTCGTATGAAATAATTTCATTTAATTGCTTTAACTACACGCGAATGCCTAAAAGCGAGAGAAAGTCTACATGTGTAACTGTTATAAAGTGTATGGTGGTCCTTAATTCCTGAACTTGCATGAAACCAACAAACGTAATTAGAGGATTTCTCCAGACGTTAACTTTATCTATTTCCAATGATGGTCTCAAACACAGAGCTCGGCCTTCTTTGGAAAGCACTAAAAGTCTTTGTTTCTTTCATTGTAAGTAACACCTCATGCCTGTTGGAACCCTTTCATGTAGAGTTCAATAAAAGTCTACTCAATTGGTGAAAATGAGGTATGAAATAAGTGTATTATTTTATTTACAAGGTTGGGCGGAGCTTAATTTTCTCGGTCTTTTAGGTAGGATTTAAATGAAGAAGTCAGAAATGATTGACCCGTGGCCAGCCCGGTCAATAAAATAGACTAATAATACGAGACACAAATTACATAAACCAATAGAACACAGCCAGGCCGCCTTCAATGAGACCAGTGGTTGCTAATCACCGTCTTGCATTGGCTCTAGATTAAATATATTGCATACGATTAAAAACCAATCCTAAAATCAGCAATCAACCTTTCTTGAAATAGAACAATAAAATTAAAGACGATATACAAAATCATAAGCTTTGACAAAGATTTGCTTAGGACAGGTATTTGTAAAATCTGTCGCTAACTAGTATTGTTGGCCCAACTTTCCCACAGTTGGTAATCATGGACAAAGAGCAAAAATGACAGTGAAAATCAAATCTATGAACCAGGAAGAACATGAGACATGATGACAATAAGAACGAGATATAGAAAAGCTCAATCGAGAACACTTGCTGACAGCTTCATTCTATCGACTGATGTAAAAAATCAAATATATCAATTCTAAATCCAAAACTGTTAATAATTCAGCGCTGTATCATCACACAATTCAGCATACACGATAACTATAATCGTATCAAATTTTCAATATTTCAACCAAAAAAGATAGCATAATTCAAAGGTTAACCAAAAGATTAAACTCATATCTATTTAATAGTTTTTTTAAAGACAGGATTTCCTTTCCCAGAGGATTGTTTTTGAATTTGTTTGCCTTGTTAACAACATTATCATAAAATAAGATTTAGAATCATAAGTCGATGGGTCCGCTATGTACATCAACGAAAATATTTTGATACTGCAAACATGTGAGGGATTTGCATAATTCTTTAGGGATGGTCACTCTTCGAGTTTCAGAATTTCAGTTTAATTTCGGAACACCTCAAGACTTTTTTTGTACACTGACCCCTACCTTTTTGACATTTTCTGATCATATAGACCTTAAAAACCAGATGTAATAAATTTCTTGAAGTTTTTGATACAACTTCATGGTTTTAAGGCCAAAATCGTCAAAACAATAAAGCTATGTAAGATCTAGTCTGATTTCCTGCTAAATTTTTGACGTCATATATCTCGGACATATAGTTTTCTTTTTGTTATTTCATTAAGTGGATATTGTCTATCATTTACATCACAAATCATAAAATGTTTAATATAAAAAAAAGTTCAGGAGTGACCATCCTTCATTATACTCCAATGCAATATAAATAGATAAATATAAACTGTATATTACCACCATACTCGAGCTCGGCGTCTCCGTCAGAACCCAAATATTCGATTTTTCCTTCCACATCATCAACAACCATTGCAGTCTGTGGGTTCTTATCCCAGTCTTTATCCCATGGGTCCACCGTATAAATCAAGCCGTTCTTGTAAATCGTACAGAGGCCCACTTCCTCGATGTTTCTCAGCCACCAATTCAAGTTAGGGCGACAACAAATCTGATTTATCACGCAAAACAGACATAAAACCAATATCATCTTTTTTAGTGTGCTTGATGCTGGCATCGTGGCTGTACAATAGGCCTGGAATTAATATTGTTAATATACTTAAAGAAAAACCCATAAAAAACATATTGTAACTACATACATTTTTGATAAGATAAATAACTTGTTAATTTAAAAAGTTCAATAAAAACATTATAATCCCAGACGTTTTTTATTGGGTTTATTGAAAAACTGATGACAATGAAGGTGCTTTATAAGAAAACTTGGGAACTGTAAACGTGGACATTTTCACGTGTGGGTATTTTCGCTTAATTTGCAATCTCAAATTAAGCGAGAAAATATTCAAACGTGAATTGTATTATCAGAAGAAACGCGAATTTATCCCTCAAGCGATAAGTTCACCATACAAAAATGCTTAAATATCACCCCGCGGAAATTTCCACGTTCACAGTAATATCTTTGGGGGGTGTAGGGTGCTTCATCTTTTTCCGCATCCATCATCACAGTAAATGCTCGATACTTTTATCTTGTGTTTGTTTTCTGTTGGTTTTTTTTTTAAACATTACTTGCAAAACTTTATTTTCTATATTTTGAAGCCCCACACTTTTCAGTTGAGATGATTTGTATAAAAGTACTAGGGCAAATAAGTTATATTTTATTTGAAAAATTGAATAGATTTATATAAAATATTTTTAAAATCTTTGAAATACAAAGATTCTTATATAAAAAAAAGGTTTTTTAAAGATCGGTAAAAATGTGAATTTCCACATTGATTCTATACTCAAATCCACAATACTTTGATTTTTTATAGCCATTTACCAACTATAATTGTGACCCGTCTTGACCAAAGTAGAAAGATCTGTCGATGTGCGTAATAAAGAAATTCTATGAAAAAAAATGCAAGACCCCTTTGATATCTTAAAATGGATCTATCTGTAATTGAGATTCACTACATAGTTTAAGTCATTTGTACAATTTGGTCAAATAAACAAAGAGGCACCAATGGGACATTCGAGTGTCAAAAGCCCGAAAGGGAAACAACAAAGCCAGTACAGCAACGTGGTGTTTAACGCCCTACCAACACTATATAGATGTCAAATGTTAGTTATTCAAGCATACAAATTTATATGAATTTCAAATAACATCTCACTGGTATATATGTCTATTAATATCAATATTTCCTCACGTAACAATGGTGTCAAATTACTACAGGCGAATTTAAATTAAAGTATTCAGAAATTTTAAAGAATATTTATTTATTTACTATGTTTGTAAAATAGAATAAAATCAAGAAAACCAATGCAAAGTAATACGTACAGTATTCGGTATTTGTCTTCGATCGAGTGTGATATTCCTCAAATGCAAACAGAGTCTGGAGAAACAAGTGACTGTGTGAGAGGCATATTAAACATCAACCTTCACGCTATATTGACAAGGCCAAATAACGGGTTCCTCGGTTTGTGGTCCGGGCTATGGTATTGGATAAAAAAAATTGTTATGAAACTGAATTTTGAAGGAGAATCCTCATCAATACTAGTGAAACTACAGATTGCTTCTATTTCGTGTGGTGCAGTTTGTGCCTAAAATTACCCTTGATTGTGATAGTTCATTGGGATTTTATATATACCAAGAAAACTAAAGTAGTTGTTACTACATCTTCACATGTCTTAGTAAAAGTAAAAGTTTTCGCTGAAAGCCTTGCTTCGTCTTATGTTTACTATTCCTTGTTTAAGAAGGGGATCTTTCTTTGAATGGGTATTTCAGGAGTGGATTTGAATTGTAAGCGTTTTGTTTAGACCTTGGGCCGATTGCAGAACGGCGAGTGGCGCCTACTGGCCTCGTTGAAGGCTGCTGGCGGTGTTCCATTGTTTTTTTTCTCTAAATTACCGCTTGTTATATGAGCCATGTCGCATACACTTATTCCACATCTCATTATTTTCTAATTATAACATTGTGTTGGGCAGCTTTTAAAAAAAATTCAGACCGATGAACATGAAAAGGAGTATATATTTTTTTAATGAGCATACAACTATGATAAAATGTTGGGATGGAATTGGACAAAAAGTTATATTTAAATTCAAAGTGCATTTGAAAAGGGGGTAAACAGGTTGGTTGGGGCAAAAATTTATTCTATGGCCCTTATGACGATTTATTAATGAGTCTTTTACGTGCAAGAAATGTGGCCCTCTCAATACACGTTGGCCCATTATGGTATGACTTTCCGTATTATGACATGACAACCCCTGAACACGTAGGCCTCCCTATTCATCTAGGGGTACACATCTTGATCGCTCTGTAGTTTGAGTAATGTCTCGCCGTCAGAATCTTAAGACCTTTAATCGCCTCTAACGACAGCATCAAAATAAAAAGTCACAATATGTCTCTCATAGAATATATAACAAGTTGTCCGCTGTACGACCGTGATATTTCTATATAATACTAAAATTACATTTAAAGACTGATTGAACAATAATGAAATGAAACCCAAAACACCACGGTTGACTAGATCTAAATTCATTTCATTAACGTATTATATAACTCGTCAGCAAAAAGCTTTATGTTGAATAATGAGACTTTTGTGGAAATGAATTACCAGAATAGTATTAAAGCTAGGCATCTGATTTTTAGTACACTTGGGGTTATGGTCTAGGCAACTAGCACAATATCATGTGACTATGACCCCATTTTCATTGTTCAGCAACTCTGTGAACTCTGTGAACTGTTTTTTTTTTCGGATCATAAAAAACTATTGCAAGACTTTTTGGAAAATGAATTACCTGAAAAGTATAATAGCTAGGCATCTGATATTTTGTATACTTACATCCCAGCTCCTTTGTTCTAACAGGGGTGATCTGAGCCGGATCATCCCTCGGAATTTTCAACTCTATTGTTTCTTTTCTTTTGTTTTTCAAACACGTTTTTTTTAGAAATGTTCACTAAGTTGAACATAGGAAAATTATAAAATCAACAATAAAGTTTTTTTGAAGATTGAAAAATAACATAGTTCCCACCGGGGTTTGAATATCGGATCTCACTGTTCCAAGTCTACCTTCATATCCACTAGACCACGAAACCGATGGAAAATCTACGCTAAAAAAATGTACATAAAGAATAATGAAGGGGCCCAATAAGGATACTCTATGATATTATAAAAATGTTTTCTATTTGATTCTAAATGCACAAAATGTATTGCTTGTATTTAAATTTTACATTATATATTTTGAAGGCCGGGATGTAAAATAGTTATTACATTCGGACTTGGTGTGTCAGTAAGATCATCCCATCCGGCCTCCGGCCGTCGGGCTGATCTTTTACTGACAATCCGCGTCCTCATGTAATATGCGAGCGTAGCGAGCTCTCTAATGTAGAAAGTATGCCAAATTGCACGAGACTCAAAATACTATGGAAGAAAAATCGTTCTCACCGGTAACATTCGATTTTCGGAAGTTTTCGAAAATGTCTGCGCGTGCTGAAAAATTGCGGGAAATAGTAATACATCGTCCCAAGTTATCTCGTCCCAGGCATTATTCCAAATTTTCAATGGAATTATCTACGCGAGCTTCTAAGGCAATGTCTTTCTCATATTAACTATTACAGACACTTTGGGGGAAAAAGAGGGGGGATCTAAAACTAAAAATCAAACTAAAACCATGCCACGTGACCATGACCTCACTTTAGTAGTTCAACAATCCTGTGAACCTATAGATGTTATGTTGGACCAATTAATCTATAACGCACCTTAATTACTATAAGTTTGGCTGGATGACACTTGGTAAACACATGCTCCATTATTATCTCACCATGTCTGCATCCTTTTCATTTGACCTTGTCCTCCATTTTCGGATTGTGTGACTCTAACTATTTCAATACATTATAAGAAGCTTGGTATGATGCTATAAACACCTTCATATCGTCAACATTATATATCCAATGCAGAATTAAATTCCCCACTGTGAGCTTAGCTCAACTGCATCCCCATCCTTTGACCTTGACCTTCAAGTTCTCATGTCTTCGACCATTTTTAATAATTTATATACTTCACGAGAGTTTACAAATGCATATCTTTTTGGGGAAGTTATTGCAGAACTCGTAGCGCTACCAGGCGAGACATACGTACTTTAGTATCAACACTTGTTATTACTTTGTAAGAGTTATGCATTTCTTTGAACTTTGAAATCACTTCTGTAAAACCTTACATACACGTATGCACTTTACCAGCAACTCAGGCCATAAACATTTTCCGAATTCCGAAGATGGTTGATTCTGGACAGTGTCGAAAATTTCATCAAGCATCACAGCATTCTACGGTTAAATTCCGTGAAGGACCGTTTTGAACTGACTGTGAGGTGCAAGAAAACGAAACGTTTTGCACGGGCGACATAATTATTCTATTTCTTGACTATAACATCTAGTATTCAGACTTTAAGATTTGATTATATAACTTTTCTTTTGAAAAATCACAATGACCTTCTGGTTAACATTATGGACAATTTTTTTTTATCCCGTTTGAATATTTTCACCCAAACACTCGCATAGGACTAATGACAAAACGCAAAGAGGTTATCGGAATTAGTCTGGCGACTCTGTTTGTCTATTCTCACCCCAAGACTCGCAAAGACCTTTAAGTAAACAATAGCGGAGTTGGAATTTGTCTCAACAAAGTTGACAGAAAGGCGTCAACTTCCATATTCAAGTTTACTTTCCAATTTCAGCAACTATGCAGTTGTATTACCAAACTTAACATATATATGATTGTATCACGGGTAGTAGGTCAGGATCGATATTGAATTGGGATGCTTTCTTGTATATTTCACTTGAGAAATATTCGAGTTTTCGTCCAAGTTTTTTTATCTACCTCATCAACTATACATGATAGGATCACCATTTATACTTAATCATTGATGCATCAAGGTTAGTAAGTAACCAGTTGGTTTATTACAATTTAGTTACCCATATCTTCCGTTCGAGTGATTGAATTCGAGTTTACATCTAGCTTTAATACCCAAGGAACCATGGAGAAGTACATGTAGGCCATCATCAATCTGATGGTGGAGCCGCCTGTAGTTAATGGTTTTGCGTGATGTTTGAGTCACTGATATTATGGTGAACCTATAATCGTTGATTAAATAATATATGTTCTGTGATGAAAGTGGGCGAAAATCAAAAAGGGATTTATAAAAAGAATATATATATTGGGAGAATGTGATAAGTGTGCTATTATTTTTTTCTCTCTCTCTCTTCAAGAAAATACTCTACACCCCCCCCCCTTAAAAAATAAAAATAAATAAATAACAGACGAATTAAACAACAAGAGGCTCCCAGGAGCCTACATATGTGACTGAAGTAAAGGTTATTAAGCAAAATCTATTTGACATTGAAAGGGTCATAAGTTAAATAAGGGGGTCATCTGACAATATGGTGGATCTTAAAGTGCTGATCACTTTTGTTCTCAATCAAAATTCAAAAATCTGTCACCCTTTTTTGAGTTATTAACAAAAAAATGCTGTTCAACCCAATGTTCTATTTTTAGCCACAGCGGCCATGTTTAACAACCAATCAAAAATCCCCACATCAGTTCTATACATCTAAAGCTAATTAACAACAATACCAAGTTTGGTTCTAATTGGACTTAAAGTGCCAGAGGAGTTAAAGTTTTCAATGTAATGAGGAAATGCTATTTAAAAGCTCAATTTTGACGTTCTAAGGGCAATAACTCCTCAAAGGAAAGGTCCTACAATGTTGAGTCTATTACATATTTTGTAGATCTTGATGCGCTTAACAATGTGCAATTTAAATTTCTCAAATATCTTGCATAGTTTTCAAGATATTGAGCTAAACAGGTGCAAAATTTGCAAAAAAATCCACAAAAAGGGCAATAACTCCTACATGGGTTCTTGGTTTTCCTTCAAAATTTCAGAGCTGGTAGATCTTAAGGTGCTGATCACTTTTGTTCCAATCAAAATTTCAAAATCTGTCACCGTTTTTGAGTTATTTGCAAAAAACTGCCATTTACCAATAAGTTCTATTTTTAGCCACAGCGGCCAGGTTTTATGACCAATCAAAAATCCCCACATCAGTTCTATACACCTAATGCTAATTAACAACTATACCAAGTTTGGTTCCAATTGAACTTAAAATGTCAGAGGAGTTAACGTTTTCAATGTAATGAGGAAATGCTGTTAAAATGCTCAATTTTGACGTTCTAAGGGCAATAACTCCTAAAAGGAGGGGTCCTACAACGTTGACCCTATTACATATTTTGTAGATGTTGATGTGCTTAACAATATGCAATTGAAATTACTCAAATATCTTGTATAGTTTTCAAGATAATGAGCTAAACAGGTGCAAAATTTTCAAAAAAAATCCACAAAAAGGGCAATAACTCCTACATGGATTGTTGGATTTTCTTCAAAATGTCAGGGTAGGTAGATCTTGAGGTACTGATCACTTTTAGCTTGCCAGAATTTTGATATCTGTAGCCGTTTTTGAGTTATTTGCAAAAAATTGCATTTTACCCCTATGTTCTATTTTTAGCCATGGCGGCCATGTTTTACGACGAATCAAAAATCCCCACATCAGTTCTAAGCACCGAATGCTAGTGAACAACTATACCAAGTTTGGTTTCAATTGGACTTATGGTGTCAGAGGAGATAACGTTTTAAAAAGTTTACGGACGACGGACGACGGACGGACGACGGACGCCAAGTGATGACAATAGCTCACCTGACCCTTCGGGTCAGGTGAGCTAAAAAGGTAATAATGATAAAATGAAGTGTAGTTAATGCTTCATTTTATGACTACTAATATCCAGTTATGACAAAAAAAAAATGAAGAAATTTAGCTGCATTTTACCCAAACAAATGAAGAGATTTTCAGACAATTTACGATTAAATTCAATTAAAATTCGCTTTAAAACTAATTTTAAAATAAATCAATCCCTCGTGCGATTCATATGATTTACGTTTTCCTGTTCCATATTTTCATTTGAAAAAGTACAGAAAGTTTGAAAAATAATTAATTCTGCTTAACAGTTAAGAAACAATTTGAATTTAAGACGAAATGTTGCTTTAAATTATACAAGATGAGATAAGATAAGGTATATGAAGATGTCATTAACTATTTTTACCTGAACGGCCTCAGGTAATATATATATATTTTATTTAGAACTACCCCTTTACAACGGGGGCACCGACCACCAGGGTAGAAAGTGGCGATGCGTCTAAGCACAATTATATACAATATCTACATAAAAGCAAGTTAAAACACGGTCTATGTAAAATTATATAAATATAAAACAAGGTACATAATTAGCCATTAATAAAATCACTTCTCATTTCGTAACATATATTTAAAAATTGCTTTCCATACATATCATAAAAATCACCAATCTGAACACTAAAAGCATATCCTAAATCGCCAATTAAAAACTGAAGTTTAGCGGTAGTCGACAGTTCATTAAAGTATATATAAAAATATTCTTGAGTCGTGAAGCTTGTAAGCATATCAAAAAAGTAGTTTCGAACCCAACTTAAGAAGGGACATTCTAGTAAGAAATGTGTTAGGTCTTCTGTCGCATTTCTACATAGGGGACATAGTTCGGTATCGGATAATTGCATCCTTTGTAAATATGCTTGAAGGGGGATAGTTTTTGTTCTTGCTAAAATCTTGAGACGTGCTGATAAAAAGTCTTTCCCGTTAGACATATATCTTTGCATACCGTCTGATAAAAAAACAAGATCTATAAAAATCAAGAGTAGATTTCTCGCCTACACTTCTAATAATATTATCTCTTACATTTGCCCCAAATAACGGTTTAAACCGCGATGTGTCAACGTCTGATACACCGTGTAACCTACATGTCTCGTTGACATCGTTTTCAAAGTCCCAGAAGGTTTCATTATGGAGACGCATTTCCGTGTAAACCACCTTACAAAGTCTTGTGTCGGGTAAAGATTTCAGTCTATTATAAACATGAATTTTTTTGTCTATCGATAAAATCACAGACTGGTTCCCAACCTAATTCCAATAATAAAGCAGATTTAGGGATCGAAAGCTTTGTGCGCATAATAATTCTTGCTGCACGATATTGCCAGCTTTCTAAGAGACGTCTACTTTCATTGGATAAAGGAAACCACACAGCACAAGCATGGGTTATGGATGGACGTACGACGGAATTCCATAACGCATTGCCGAAGTCAATCCTGTTGAAATTTCCGTGTTCTCCTAGTACGCGTACCATATAGTTCAATTGGTTTTCAGATTTTTCGTGCAGAAACTTGGAAACATGAAACGAAGATTTAAGTTTCCGTGTTGTTTTCCAGTCTTCTCTCCTAGCACATGCTAGTGCTAGTTGGCAATGATGCAATCTATGATAAGATAAAAAAAAAATTATCACACTACAAATCCTATCAAAAATGCTACCTATCTATTATTTATATTAAACATTTTTTAACTGCTTTATATTACCCAACAAAAATATGTTGAATTTCAATAAATAATAAAAATAAAGATAACTTGCATTTCTCACGGGATAGTTTGTTCTGAATTTCGGATATTTGCTGCATATGTTTCATTCTTTTGACCTGCAACTTTAATAATGCAGTAAAATGTCTCTGATGTATATAGATATATGATTGCCAATGTTATGGTGTTCATCGCGACTAACTATACAAAATCCCAACGACAACACCTAGATACTAAGTTAACCTTTTCGTATGCCCAATTGATACCTCTGCTTCTTGTCATGGTAAAATTTCAATTCATGGACCAAATGCAAGATACAATTTTTGACACTTTTTTTTCAAAAAAATTCAAAAGAATTTATAAATATAAGTAGCACAAATGTGGTTTTTAAAACAGTGAAACCATCATTAATGTTTGATATCTCATCTTAACCACATGTATGAATGAAGAAGCAAAGGTGTACCTAAGGGGAAATATCCTTAAAATATAGCAAGCAAGAACTGCTTACTCTTCCGGGGCACCTAGAGCTCACTCTCGTTTCGACTTGAGTTCGCGTTGTTGATTGATATTCAGTTATTTTTGTGATTCCATGTTTTACATGTTCATGATGTTGTATGTTTTTGTCCCGTTCTTGTTGGTGTTTACTGGTTTTGTCGCTACCCTTTAGGACTTTTGACATTCGGATACCCCATTGGTACCTCTGCTTCTTCTGAAAAGACGAAGACAAACTAGGTAGACATAAAATTATCAACAAAACCAACCACATAACAAACAAAAACATTCAAAACTAGAAAAACTGTGAGCCGCAGCTCACAAATAAATACCCCCCACCCCCCAAAAAATTAATCAGATAAAATTAAGAATAGGAAATGCATATCTACATTATGTCACAAAGATTGCGTGTAGGTTTCATGAAAATCCATCAAGGGGTTTAGGAGGAGTTGCAGATAAGAGATGGGCACCCCAATGTAGTCTAATGGCTGAGTCCATGTATTGCTATGGGAAACCCCAAAATCATTCTGATCAAACTTTCTAATAGTAGGTGCACATCTATATTATGTTACAAAGATTGTGTAAAAGTTTCATGACAATCCATCAAGGGGTTTAGGATGAGTTGTGGATAAGAGATGGGTACCCCCATGTAGTCAAATGGCTAAGTCCATGTTTTGCTATGGGAAATCCCAAAAATCATTCTGATCAAATTTTAAAAAAGTAGATGCACATCTACATTTTGTCACATCAATTGTGTGTAAGTTTCATGAAAATCCATCAAGGGGTTTAGGAGAAGTTGCGGATAAGAGATGGGTAACCCCATGTAGTCAATGGCTAAGTCCATGTTTTGGTATAGGAAACCCCAAAAATCATTCTGATCAAATTTTAAAATAGTAGGTGCACATCTACATTATGTCACAAAGATTGTGTGTAAGTTTCATGAAAATCCATCAAGGGGTTTAGGAGGAGTTGCGGATAAGAGATGGGTACCCCCATGTAGTCAATGGCTAAGTCCATGTTTTGGTATAGGAAACCCCAAAAATCATTCTGATCAAATTCTAAAATAGTAGGTGCACATCTACATTATGTCACAAAGATTGTGTGTAAGTTTCATGAAAATCCATCAAGGGGTCTAGGAGGAGTTGCGGATAAGAGATGGGTACCCCCATGTAGTCAATAGCTAAGTACATGTTTTGGTATAGGAAACCCCAAAATCATTCTGATCAAATTTTGAAATAATAGCTGCACATCAACATTATGTCACAAAAATTGTGTGTAAGTTTCATGAAAATCCATCAAGGGGTCTAGGAGGAGTTGCGGATAAGAGATGGGTACCCCCATGTAGTCAATAGCTAAGTACATGTTTTGGTATAGGAAACCCCAAAATCATTCTGATCAAATTTTGAAATAATAGCTGCACATCAACATTATGTCACAAAAATTGTGTGTAAGTTTCATGAAAATCCATCAAGGGGTTTAGGAGGAGTTGTGGATAAGAGATGGGTACCCCATTGTAGTCGAATGGCTAAGTCCATGTTTTGCTATGGGAAACCCCCAAAATCATTCTGATCAAATTTCAAAATAGTAGGTCACATCTACATTATGTCACAAAGATTGTGTGTAAGTTTCATGAAAATCCATCAAGGGGTTTAAGAGGAGTTGCGGATAAGAGATGGGTACCCCCATGTAGTCAATGGCTAAGTCCATGTTTTGGTATAGGAAACCCCCAAAATCATTCTGATCAAATTTTAAAATAGTAGGTGCACATCAACATTATGTCACAAAGATTGTGTGTAAGTTTCATGAAAATCCATCAAGGGGTTTAGGAGGAGTTGCGGATAAGAGATGGGTACCCCCATGTAGTCAATGGCTAAGTACATGTTTTGGTATAAGTAACCCCAAAAATCATTCTGATCAAATTTTAAAATAGTAGTTGCACATCTACATTATGTCACAAAGATTGTGTGTAAGTTTCATGAAAATCCATCAAGGGGTTTAGGAGGAGTTGTGGATAAGAGATGGGTACCCCCATGTAGTCGAATGGCTAAGTCCATGTTTTGCTATGGGTAACCCCAAAAATCATTCTGATCAAATTTCAAAATAGTAGGTGCACATCTACATTATGTCGCAAAGATTGTGTGTTATAAGTTTCATGAAAATCCACCAAGGTGTTTAGGAGGAGTTGCGGATAAGAGATGGGTACCCTGAAGTGTAACGGAAGGACGGACAGAAGGACGGACGGACGGAAGGACGGACGGACACCCCTATCACTATATACCCCCCACTTTTGAAGTGGGGGTATAACAACCAATATGCAATCTGCAACGTAAACTCAAGTCAAAACAAGTGTAAACTCAGGTGCTCCGAAAGAGTAAGCAGTTCCTGCTAGCTATATAGCATACCCGTCACGTTGCTAACGATCGTTTTTAAGTAGGTCAAATCCGATGAGGACGACAATTCTAAACCGCTATTGAAATAGAGTTATCAGCCTTTTCTGGCATTTTTTATTAGTACAGATTATAACATGTCTTATTCTATATCTTACTCTACCAGCTATTGCAACCCGCTTCGAAGAAGAGAGATAAACTGTTTAACCCTTGTCTGTCCGTTTGTTCGTTTGTTGTCCGTAAGCATTGTCGGTAGATTTTATTTCATCGATAGTTCGACAAGCTTGTCTTATTATTTTTTAAGTAGTGTTGATTTATGGGCAATGCTAATATCGTATTTAAATCTATCTATATTTTGTAGATCAGTACAACATTTTAGGGAGATGAGGCGACATGACTTGATCATGCATCTGCTAATTCGTTACATTAAAACTTTATTGGTGTATCCCCCCTCCTATATTAGTCTTTTTATTTGCCCTTTCTAAAATAGAAATAATTTATGTTCTTCCTCACTACGAGGGAGAACATAATAAACAATAAAAAACTATGATGCGAATTTATAAAAAAAAAAAAGATTTGTGTTCTAACACCCATACTTGTTTTACACTCTTACAGACATCGTTTGTGCCCAATTTCCAGTTCAGTATTTTTGTTTGCAACAGTACTTTTTGTAACTAGTGCATGACATATGAAGGTTGTCATAGAATAATGTCTTGGTCTGGCGAAACCCATTTTCCTGTCAGGTCATTGTCTATATAACATTCTATAAAGGGAAACTTCTTATTTCAACTTCCACACGTTACATTTAACCGTCAAGTGAAAGGGCTTCTTTTAATGTCCATAATTTGTACTTCATAACTTACATGACATAACGTTAGATATTGACCTAAGACATAAAAATGCGATATACGACCAAATTTCCAAGAAACTTTTTGGCTGATGGTATAATTGCATGGCTTTTTATGCAAATATTGTTTTAGTTTTTTCTTGTCCTCGAATGTGAGGCTTGAAGGGCCAAGAAAGGTCTGATATTTCACAGGTGATAGAATTTTTCAGTCTTTTTGCGAGTGGAGCGTATCGGAACGAGTTTAAAGACCAAAAAAAATCTATCACAAGCGAAAGATCCTTGCCGGTTTTCCAAGAACGCGTGTAAGTACCTATTTCTTCCTTAAAAAATGATTTTGTTTATATCCTGAAACCTTAGGTGGCTTCATTCTACAAACCGAAAGCACCCGTGTGGGTTCCGGGTGGCGAAAAGGCCCGCAGCAGCGCTAAGCTTGTCGGTAAAAGTCCACTAAAGAGCGCTCAGAAACCTGACATCGGGCCATGCCGCTTTGCCCACAAAGCGACTGGGATGTGTGCCCCAGGTGGTTGAATGGGGCAGCCCTGACATCGAGAGATGCGGGGTTGTCAGGCGATAATGCGGAAAACCTGACCTCAAACCATAGTGGTGCACCGTGTTGGGAAAAATGTCACGTTCTTCGCACGTTAAAGAACCCTACTGCAGGTCTCGGTAAGAGTAGGACCCGTAGGATCCCCATGCAGGAGGCTAAATTTCCCGTCCTTTTACCTGGGAGACTGAAGAGATAGTTGGCCCCTCCAACACCTTCAAGTTGAAGAACGGTTACACCTGCATCTCCGAAAATGTCATTTACGCCATCCGCTGTGCCAAGTGCCTTAAAATTTACGTAGGAGAAACTTGTCGTCGACTGGGTGACAGATTTGCTGAACACAGGAGAAGTGTTCTCAAATGCGACGATTGCCCAGTCGGCCAGCACTTTTCATTGCCAAACCATGGCGTCAAGGATATGCAGGTGACCGTTCTCCTTGAAACATGCACCGGCGAAAAACAAAGACAGTTTCTTGAGCAAAGAATAATCAACTTTTTAGGCACTTTTCAACCCTTTGGTATGAATGTAAAAAGACAGACCTTTTCTTAATATTTATAAATTAGTCATCAAGTTCAGGATCAAAATACCACATGATGTTCTTCGAGTCAATTTTATGTCATTCTGTCCTCGTCAGTCGATGTGTGAACATCCTTTTACTTTTTAACCCCTGAAGAAGGACTTTATGTCCGAAAATTTGGGCATTCTTGTTTTATTTGTTTTAAAGGTTTTATTTCTTTGTATTTCTTATTTAGTTTTTACCTTTTAAATGTGGCTTCACCATCCATTTATTTATCTATTTTATTTATACACAAGCCACAGTGCAACATACTTTATTTATTTAAATTTCCCGTCCCTGCCCGTCACTCCTTTTTCAAGTGGCAGTCAAAACTCTTCTACACGATTGGCCCTGTGTCCCCATTTCCTCCACTTCATCATCATTTCATGTTCATTGTATCACCACTTTCATGTTCATCTCCCGGACATAGCCGAAATCGTACTGCTTGGGAGTAAAGCAATAACTAACTAACTAACTAACTAACCGAAAGCTTTGAATAACATCGCATTTCATAGGTCGACATCTTCAATCAATATCAGTATCGGCGGTTATTATTGGTTAATTGACCAGTGTGAGATCGCTGCACGTGCTCGCATCTCACACTGAAAAGAGGCGTTTACAGAAGAAAAAACTAAACCAACAATCTGACTGCAGACTATTTACAACAAAATCATTTTCATCAAGCATGTACGTTTTAGAATTCAAATACATGCATGAATAGAATGAAGGCTTCAACCTGAAGAGTAGAGTAAATTGGCAAAATGACTCATAAGGGGGGGGGGGGGGGGGGCGATCATTTAATATTTATGGGGGCTATGGTGAATTCGAAATAAAAAAGGCTGGATGCAAAAAATCAGGAAATGAAAGGCAGTACTTTGAAGTTAAAAAAAAGAAGAATAGAGCTTAAGGCTGTAAATTTATGGTAAATAAATTCAAAAAAATTGCACGCCCTAACGTGCGCAAAAAAAAAAATAATCCAGACTCTGAAGTTTGAAACTATAAAGACAGGGTGGAAAAATATCCATAGCCCAATAAAATACAAATTGTCGTTCCCATAACATTTTGACACTCGACACTCGATCAACTCATTGGCAAATATGAAAATAATATTATATGTATCATATCAATCAATTGAATGTCTCCTTTTCTTATTTATAAAAGTTTAAACTAGTAAGAGAAGGAAGCCAAGTCAGACACATTTAAGCATGATTAAGAATCACCATAAAGTCACAAAGGAATCTTAAAACGAGCATTTAATACGAGGAAAACTTATATTTTGCTCGATATTTTGTATTCAAGTGACAGATCCATTTAATTCATTATATAAAATTGTATTTTCTCCGGTTTTATGTTTCTTTTATAGGGCATATAAAATGAACTTGGTTTAACATTCGGCTTTGCAATTTACTTCACAAACGTACGTACATCATGTACATTGCATTTAGTGCAATGAGGATCAAATTCACATCTAAAAAATACATTGTTCGTGTTCAAATTCAAATCTTTGCATATCAGTAGAACACCTTGAAATATTTAAAGACCACAGTTATCACCTTTTTTTGTTATAAGCACAAGATCTACCTGTATGATACATGTAAATGGGACTAAAATTAAAGGTAAAAATCGTCACATGATAACACAATGGCCGATATGTAAACTGAAAGCTAAAAAATGTAAACATTGAACTTTTCAGCCATGGGTTGTTGTTTTTCTACAGAAAATCAGGTAAATTTTATTCCGGACCGTTTTATCAATCAGGTGCACTCTCCTCTAAAGAAACTTTATTTATGAAAAACAACAAACGCATTGTAAAAATAAAAACTAAAGCAAAAAAACACTTGAATGTGGAAGTATTTAAATGAAAACTTAATCCCCTGTTTTGTGATTTAGCCCGGATGAAACAACAGGAAGTATTCAAGCAATATTTTAACCAGGGACTTCATATCAGGGCATCGCTAGCTCACTGGAGGGCGTACTATTTCACCCCTTTCACCTCGCCTAGAACGGCCCTGTGTAACCTCCATGTTTTCAACTGCTCTCCACCAAACTAAAACAAGAACAGTAAAGAAAGTAGATGTCATCGGTTTCTTTTGTTTTTACTGTATTCTTTAAAATATTGATGTTTAATACTTTCTCGACGGGTACACATATAGCGAATTAATAATGAAATCTCAAATGAAGACTGCCTTCTGAATGTACCCAAATGGGACAACATATTGCACCATTCATTGTAAAGCACCAATAATAGCAATATTGATTTAAATGTCATAATTCCTTATTTTATCTGGTAACAAAATAAGCATGAACAATACATCAGAACATCCCCATTCACACCCTCATCTATTGCACCTAAGGTTTTCAACTATAAACAAGTGTTGCGGGATTTCCAAATCAATGACCACAAAGCAAAGACTGTACCTGTGAAAAGTCCCCATTCAAATATGGTCCCTCAGGCAGCGTTATCACTGGTGGCCTCAACATCGTGGAAAATGACTTACTTCGCGATGTTTTGGCTAAAGGACCTAACTATCGTGAGCCAAGACGAATCAACTGGAGCTATAATTTTAAAACAATTATGGATTCAGTTGAGGACTATGCCAGAAAATGGGCCAAAAAAGAAAGGGGGAAAGAATGTGACGTTTTGTCAGAATGGGTAAAAGCTGTGAGGTCATTGGTTTTGAAAAGAATCAATTCTTTGAAAGGCTCAATGAGCACTAAGGCAACATCCATTTTCAGCAACGCTGATGTTGCCAAAACATTGTCCACCTTACATGACACATATGTTGTTGTACCTGCAGACAAAGCACCAAATAACATCATTTTTGTGTGGAAGAAACACTTTATTGACTGTTTGACAGCTGAATTGGGGGTTGGTTGTACGTACCAGCAATATCACCACATACACGGCTACAACACTGTCTAAGGAGGAAATCATTGACAATCACAAATCTGTCATTTCATCATTCGGCCTCTCTGTTGGTGGCAGTAATGATGACATTCCATTCCTGTATTGGATTCCTAAATTACACAAAAATCCATACAAAAAGCGCTTCATTGCAGGGTCATCCAAATGTACAACTAAGCCTTTTTCAGTTCTGTTGACTTCAATACTTACGGCAATAAAATCCGGCCTCTAGAAATATTACGATCGTTGTTATTCTAGAAATGGTGTCAATCAAATGTGGACCCTGAAGAATTCGAAAGAACTGATGGAGATTCTTAATTCTAAATCAGTTTCATTTTGTAACAACATCAAAACATTCGATTTCTCCACACTTAACACTTCTATTCCACATGTCCAACTGAAATTGCGATTGGCACAGCTGATTAAACGCAGCTTTTTCAAAAAGCCTGGAAAACGCAGGTACAAATTTCTTGTAGTCGATTATACATAGACTTACTTTGTCATCAATGAGTCTAAGAAAAAGAACAAATTTACAGACCAAATAATCGACATGCTCAACTTTCTTATTGACAACATATTTGTTCAGTTTGGTGGACGTGTTTTTCAGCAAACAATAGGGATTCCAATGGGCACTTATTGTGCACCTTTGCTTCCTGATTTGTTTCTTCATTCATATGAAGCAGACTTCTTACAGTCTCTTCTAGACAGAAAAGACCGTAGATTGGCTCTCTCTTTCAACCTCACGTTCCGTTATATTGATGATGTCCTTTCACTAAACAATTCACGATTTGGTGACTTTCTCCATCTCATATATCCCCGGGGGCTTGATATAAAGGACAAAACGGATTCTAGGAAGTCTGCTTCATATTTATATCTACATCTCGAAATTGACTCTCAAGGAAGACTTTCAACAAGGCTCTATGACAAATGTGATGACTTCAACTTTCCAATCATCAACTTTCCCCTCTTGTGTAGCAACATTCCGTCCGCTCCAGCTTATGGAGTTTACGTATCTCAATTGATTCGTTACTCCAAAGCGTGCGGGACTTAAATCGATTTCCTTAGCAGAGCGACACGTCTGACGCAAAAATTGCTCACACAGGGTTATGTTGCTCCTCGGTTGCTGTCTTCACTCAAGAAATTTTACGGAAGACATCATGCACTTATAGACAAATATGGGATTTCGATCTCTCAGATGAGTGCAGATGTTGGTTTTTCATAGGGTGTTGTTTTGTCTTCCTTTACCGAATTTGACACGCTGAATGGACTAATGGCATAGCGACGGGTGTGCTATAGCAAGCAGGAACTGCTTACTCTTCCGCAGCACCTGAGTTCACTCTCGTTTCGACTGGAGTTCGCGTTGTTGATTGATATTCAGTTATTTTGTGTTTCCATGTTTTACATGTTGTCTGTTTTTGTCCCGTCCTTGTTGGTGTTTACTGGTTTTGTCTCTGCCCTTTCGGACTTTTGACATTCGGATACCCCATTGGTACCTCTGCTTCTCTCTATAGCTAACCAATAGGTGCTGAAATGATACATTAAACCAATGCATACAGGGAAACCGGTAGGATCTTTCAAGTTACATGTACTTAGTTAGTTAGTCAATAAATTCTTCACTCCCAAACAGCACGAACTAGGCTATATCAGGGAGATGAATTAAGCTATATCAGGGAGATGAATTAAGCTATATCAGGGAGATGAATTAGGCTATATCAGGGAAATGAACATGAAAGGGCTGACACGAAGAACATGAAATGATGATGAAGTGGAAGAAATGGGGACACAAATTCTATCGGGGAGGAGAGTTTTGACGCCACTGGAAAAAGGAGGATCATACAGGTCATACTGTTATTGAGAGGTACGTGGCCTTTGACCAACACGGTGAGTCCTGTGCGGGACCCGAGTTCAAACAGGCCTGCTGCAGCTTGTCATAAGAATCGACTAAGGGTCTTGGGATTCTGACATCGGGTTAGTATGTGACATTATGTTTAAAGGTCTATTAAGATGTATTTCAAACATGTATGTTTGTGCCTTGGACCAAAGTGACCAAGAATTATAAACTGGACATGATGGCACAAGGATAAATACCATGACCATGGGTTAACCTTGTCTGAAGTTTGACCTGTGATTATAAAATCAGGAAGCTGGGAATCAGATATATTTGGGGAAATTGATATGGAGAATGAATTAGTAAGTGTGGTTTTGGGAGTTAGAGTTGGGATATACCATGTACATATGTAAATAATGAAATATTGAAAGTTGACATTCGTTCTGCTACAAGTGCTCAGCCCCCAGAGCGACCAAGTAGTGCCCTAGCCGGCTGAATAGGGTGATCCTCGTCCGCGGGGGTTGTCAGGTCTGTAATTCAGAAACCCTGACCGCTGACCACAGTGGACCAGCGTGAGACAAGCGAATCTTTGTATGGTATGAAATAAGCAACGAACGTAGAATGTCTATTTAATTGGGGAGGGGTAATTTCAGGGTAATTTATAGTCTGTTTTAAATTATTAAACTAGCATGCATTGAGGTTATGACATTTTTATATTCCGTGTTTTCATAATCTACTAAACAGTACGCCTGGTGTCGTTTCTCTGTATTCCGAGTTTTCCACCTCTTAGATATGACATTTACTCCTCTTCGCTAATTTTAGTATCAAAATGTCAAAAATTCATGAACATTTTTAGTATTGATAATAATTAATTAGGTATTCATAAACAGATTATGTGTTTCTGTTATAGTCAAAATATTATTGATTTTCATTCTCTGTAAATAAAATCAACAAATGTCAATTTTGAATAATCATCAAAAGGTTGTTATAAAAAACCTTCCCATCAACTGTTCTTTGGTTTCAATGTCTTTTACAAAACATACTTGTCTTTCGTTTTCCTTTTTGCCCTTAAGAAGGATATGGCTTCTGAACCATTCCTCCTTATCTGCACTCGTTGTTATCACTTTACTTTTAAAAATGTTAATTCATTCTTTCAGTCACGAGGTGGGACAGGCTGACAAAATGCTGCGTGGGGTATATCTATACTGACTGTACTAACTCCTGTAGACTTTAAACAACTCGACTGTAAATAATTTCCAAGAATTATATTTTTTATTCACGCTTAATAAAATCGACAAATGAAAAATATGATTTGTTATGAAACGGTTGCAACTTGAGATCATTTCTCAATAATTTCCGTACCTTGGCGTCAATGTCTCTTCAACACATACTTGACTTTTTCCTTTGTGCTCTCAAGTAGGATATGGCTTGAGCTGCACTCACTGTTTCACCCTACTTAAATGCTAATTCGATCTTTCAGTCACGAGGTTGGGCATGCTGTCAAAGTGTTGCAGGGGTTATTGTAGAAACAACTGTAAAAATTTAACACTGAAACATACACTAGACTACAAACATATTTAGCAAAGAAAAAAAATCCCACAAAAAATCTATCGTCGATTTTCTTTATTATCAAAATCAAAATTTCAACAAAATTCAGGCATTCAATTTTGCTGTACCCGGTCTCGTTTTATGTCTATTCAAGGTCAAGCAGAAATAAATATGAAGAGCAATGCACACTAAACCTCCTGCAAAAATATCCCCTATATCCATGACCAGCAGTGCCAAAAATAACTTGGGATTTGAAATGAAACCATACTAAAAAATGACAGGGTTATATATTTGCTTACGGATGTTCGCTGGTCAGTTTAAAAATAACAATGTATCTCAAATTATATATTTGATGGATAGACCATATCTAGTAACTGTACGTGGAGTCGTACATGATGGTTTGTTTCAAAATTAACTTTTACGGGAAATGATAATACATGTACAAATATTTTTATGCATAAATGATACTATATCATTAATACGTTCTTTTACAGGATGAATCACGTTTTCGAATTGAAGAACTATTGAATTAAAATCAAAGTCCGATTTATCCGCTAAGTTGTAAACTTGTCTTTCTAAAACGTCAATTAAGAATTTTTATTTGTTATACAAACAATATATTAATTGAAAACAGAAGAAAACGATCTGTCTAACAAGACTTTTAAAATATTTTTTGAAATATTTTTTTTGAAAAAAGTTAAAATTATGTTTTTAGTGAATCCCGGCATCCTCGATTAACGTGAAGAAGGAAATACAAATTAAGCTGAAAACACCTTCCTGTGTAAAGCTCAGATCAGAAATCAGTTGGACATTGCAAAATAATTTTCCGCTGATATTGTCAAAAGTTTCAATCGTGATTTCAGTACTAATGTTAAAAATGCAAATTTGGTGATTTTAGAGGTGGTCAAAAATGCTGCACAATTTAATCGTATATGCATAATGATAAATAAACAGACACGATGCAATTTTGCTTTTTTTTCTGGAAAATAATCAGTGACAAAATGTCTTTGAAATGATTGTCTTTCACCTCATATACGACTTGGTAAAAATGAACGAAAATGTTCAAACTTTTGAGGTGTATGACTGTAGCAATTTTCCACGCTTTTGTTACATTCAAATAATAATCAGTGAAAATAAATAACTTATATTTTTTCAAAAATATTATGAGTATTTGAAGATCTTGTCCACCCCTTTATTTTGGAAAATGATTGCAACCGATTCTCATTTGCCATAGAGAGTGTACGACTCCACGTACAGTCACTCTAGGTGAAGATGCAAAATAAGCTTAAGAATAGGTTGCTGAACTCGTTATCGAGATAATAAGCGTTCAAAGTTTGGCGGGAAAAGACTTTCTCTGACTTTTTCATAGTCTTAGCATTGTAAAAACCTATGAAGAAATAACCCATTTTAAAAAAAAAACTTTGTAAATTAACCCCTAATGACCAAATAAACCCGATTGTAAAAAGAAAATAATGGGTAAAAATATTATCTCTATTTTAATGGTAACATTCAGAGGATTCCGAAAATCTGACAGAAATCTAAAAAAATGACCAGCGATCATCCTTAACATTAAACTTTTAATATCTAAGACAGGAGAAATAGTTTGAAATAAAGTAAACGTTTCTAATGTGTTCATTGCTTTGTAGTTTTAAACATTATTTTACCATTTACATCTTTATATTTATTTTAGCCCTCGTCCGCGAAGGTTGTCAGGTCTATTTTACAGAAACCCCTACTCTTCATGCACGTTAAAAGATCCCTTTGTGAACCACTTAGTAGTGCACCACATAGGCTAAATTGTTTGCCCCTACCCACCCTTCCTTTTTTCCGTGGTTCCTCAAAATTAACCGTTCCTTTGTGTCCCACCCCATCCCCATATTTCATTTATCATCATCATTTCATGTTCATTATGATATTAGCGTTGCCCAACTCACTCAATCACTCATATTTATTTTAGACAGATGATGCTTCAAATGGACCGTCTTCACGATCAAGCCTATTAAGCGGCCCACAGAAAAAGTATGTGGAAGAAAAGGACACGAATTCTGTTACAGTTACATCTGCCAGACAACATCACCCGTCAGGTACCTCAGATTTCAAAATTTACGTAGTAATTGCATACATGTATTTGGCTTATACGTACGAAAAAATAATTTCACTTTAAAATATAATGAGTAATGAACACGGCGAATTAAGATATTTTATTTATAAACTGTACTGATACATTTGCTATACTTTTTTTCTTACTTTTCTTAACCCATATAACTTAATTTGCAAAATGCATCTATTCGAATAAAAGTAAAGAACACATTTAAACAAACACAATATTGTATAAATATTCATGACTATCCTAGTTAGAAAATGTAAACAAGTAAAACATACAACAAATTTCAGGCATCGTGTTTTGTCTATTCAAAACTCAGCAGAAATGTTGAAATTTATCAGTTTGCATGTACCGTTGTATAAAAGTAATATAAATCATTTCATAAGCTTCATTTAAAATCTGGCGATGTATATTTGAATCATTGAAGGGTTTAAGTACCTTTTGAGGGTTGAGGAATGGCAGCATAAAGACGGCTTCGTCTTGTGACGAAAAAAAACCATCCACTTTAAGTACCTTCTAATAAATTGATGGTCATTCAATTATTCTTCCTTTTCAGAAAAAAAGGAATAAATATAAAGAACGAAAGGCAAAACGAAAATTGTTAAAATATCTTCTGCACATGTAACGGAATATTTCAAATGATTTCACCAGGCTTGTCAAGTTCAATATTTTAACAAAGTTTAATTAATTTCATCGGAATGGATTGTTTTTGTAATTAACGTGACATTTCATAGTATTGTTTCCTCCACAGCTTCTCAAGGATGGGACAGTGACTTGCAAGTCATGCAGATGAAACCGATTTCTATCTCTCATTTAAACAAAACATTTCAAGTAAGATTATATCTGACATTAGATCGTGTTGAATCATCCTATTGCTTCCTTATATGAAGTGAAAATACATCTGTGCAAGTAACAGTACAATGACAGATAATGATAAGTCATTGGAATCCCATCCCCTTTAGAAATGATGTAATTTTTGTGCAGATTTTCGGTAAAGTCGTACAGGAACCCCCTTTTTGTTCCCAGTTCACTATAGGCGAACCTCCTTTAAAAAATTCTAGATCCCTGCCTGCAGTATTTTTTAAACTTGTCAAAGTAATCGTTCTACCTACACACAAACGTCTCACAAAAATTGAAACAAGAAGTGCCAATGTTTCTGTGGCCAGTAAAAATTCAGTTTCCTACTTAAAGTATCAATGGGGCTTTTGAATTTTAGGAATCCAAAATGAAAAGACAAAAACTGTTAACACTATTGAAAACAGCAACTGACAACACAATAACACAAAAAAAACCCAACTGGAAATCATCAGCTTCTTTTTTGGACATCATCAAGCATAATTATTCAGATCATTGTCCATGACACCCATATTAAATTCCGTAACTGTTAAGACTTTAACTTAGTTCTATTTCCTGAATTGACGGTCGTAACGAATTGAGTTCGCGTTCTTGATTGCTATTCAGTTGTTTTTGTATTTCTGTGTTTTCTTTTGTCTGTTTTCCGTCCTGTTCTCGTGGATGTTTACTGGTTTTGTCTCTGCTCTTTCGGACTTTTGACATTTGGATGTGCTTATTTGAATTTGACTTTCCCGATACATGTTTTTTGAAACGTTAGCATTATTCTTTCAACATTTGATCTAAGAGTCTATAATTAAGGTAGCACCATACAAATGTTGTTTTAGTCCGACCATCATACTTTATACACATACAAATTTTGAAAATCATTTTCCTTTATATTTTAACCAAATATATTTTGTTAATTTTTTTCTATGTGTTTTATTTGAGTATAAAATGAACCGAGAGGTTTTAACAGATTTGCAAATAAACAAACAAACTTCAGACAATCATGCACATTTTGGTTTTTATGTCATGAAAATCTGTTGAGAAATGGCTTGGTAATAATCTTTATGAAAAAATACTAATTTATATGAAATATAAAAGGAAAAATAAAAAGCGTGAAATACTTTTGACGTCGCACTGTACATACCTTTCTTATTATTTCAACAATTTCAATAAATGAGACACCATTGGAAAGAGGAAATGTAACCCTTTATGATGATACCAACATAAATAAACTTCAATATAAAACCCCAAAAATCGTAATAAGGTAAAACTTTCAACATAACTGACTCAAATAAAATTAGCTCTCCTAGCATTACAAAAACTTCCTTAGAATTGATATAATCTGAATCAACACTGCATGACATCCAAAACCGTGTCTCAGAATTTCCCTATCACATTCCATTCTCCTATAAAGCAATGGCGTTATTGCATAAGGGGTCATTATATTGATTGTGCCATAAAATACTTTCTTAAGCCTTAATCTAAAATCTGAGACACGTTTTGTTGATGATAGACCTTTGTATAGCATATCCAAAAACCAGCCACAATGGGGTACCCATGTAGGAGCTAAATTCGAACACACTTTACCTTTTGCATGAAAAATGAAAGTGGAAAAAAACAAAATATCATTTTCCTACTTTGAGCCCCATTAACTAGATCAAATAATAATAATAATAATAACTAGGTATGATTGTGTTTGGATGCAAACACGAATGTCTCCCAAACAAACCCCCATTGCCACTATTCTCTTCAGCATGTCAAAAATACCTTAAATATTAATTTTCATGTAAATCTGAGCACTTTGAAATTTTGGCGGCCATTTTTGATTCAAAATGGCCACCATCGTCAAATTTTAATTTTAGTTCTAGAATATTTCTCGCAACATCATAATCTATCAGTATACCACTTTTCATCATAATCAGACCACTTTGAAATTCTGGCGGCCATCTTGGATTCAAAATGGCCGCCATCGTCAAATTTTAATTTGAGTGATTGAATATTACTAGCAACATCATAATCTATCAGTATACCACTTTTCATCATAATCAGACCACTTTGAAATTCTGGCGGCCATCTTGGATTCAAAATGGCCGCCGTCGTCAAATTTTAATTTTAATGATTGAATATTTCTAGCAACATCATAATCTATCAGTATACCAATTTTCATCATAATCAGACCACTTTGAAATTTTGGCGGCCATCTTGGTTTCAAAATGGCCGCCATAGTCAAATTTTAATTTTAGTTATAGAATATTACTCGCAACATCATAATCTATCAGTATACCAATTTTCATCATAATCAGACCACTTTGAAATTTTGGCGGCCATCTTGGATTCAAAATGGCCGCCATCGTCAAATTTTAATTTTAGTACATAATATTACTTGCAACATCATAATCTATCAGTAAACCAATTTTCATCATAATCAGACCACTTTGAAATTTTGCGGCCATCTTGGATTCAAAATGGCCGCCATCGTCAAATTTTAATTTTAGTTATATAATATTACTCGCAACATCATAATCTATCAATAAACCAATTTTCATCATAATCAGACCACTTTGAAATTTTGGCGGCCATCTTGGATTCAAAATGGCCGCCATCGTCAAATTTTAATTTTAGTTACATAATATTACTCACAACATCATAATCTATCAGTAAACCAATTTTCATCATTATCAGACAACTTTGAAATTTTTATTAAAATTTTGACCCGATTATCTCCCTTTAAATCACATTTTCATTTATATCTCGAAAACCGTAAATATCGCTTCAAATTTTTTTTTCGTAATACATGTATTAAAGAGAATGGTTTGCTCTATTACCCTACAAAATTTCAGAACCCTGTGCACCTAGGTAACCGAGATATTGCAATGTCCTATATTTTGACCTTTTTCCTGTTTCCAGTGAAACGATGGCCATTTTGAAAATTTTTAAATAGGTTTGCAAAACTTCAGGTCACCCTTAATATATTCCCACAGTTTCATATTGATTGGGCAAAGCATCTTTCAGAAACGTCGCGGACAACATTGAACGGAAAGAAAAAAGAAAGAAGAAGAAGAATAACTAGTGCTGATTGTTTTGGGATGCCAACACATAAGTCGCCCAAAATCGCCTTGGATAGTATTCCATTCAAATCAGTCTAGAAATCAAATTTCTTTGAAATTGGACAAAGTTGACATTTTTGGGGGGCGGGTGTGGTAAAACGGACGCCATTTTAAAATGGCGGCATTTGCGTCAATTTTTTTTTCGCCATAATGCTCAAAAAGGATCAATCTACTAGTGTACAAATTTTCATTAAAATCCATCCACCCATCTCCGAGATCTGAGAGGGGCCCAAAAATCTTAAACGGCGGCCATTTTGAAAATGGCGGCCATCTTGAAAATTTTGAAAACTTCTTGCACAACTCTGAGTGACCCTCCATCCATCTAAGCAAGTTTCATCTTCATTGGTTAAAGCATTTTCTCAAAATGTTGAGGACAAGTTCATGGTTAAGGTAAGGAAAAGAATAATAATAACTAGTGCTGATTGTGTTGGGATGCCAACACAGAAGTCGCCCAAAATCGCCTTGGATAGTATTCCATTCAAATCAGTGCATCAAAACAAGTCTAGAAATCAAATTTCGTTGAAATCAGACAAAGTTGACGTTTTTGGGGGGCGGGTGTGGTAAAACGGCCGCCATTTCAAAATGGCGGCGTTCGCGTCCAATTTTTTTTCGCCATGTTGCTCAGGATGGATCACTCTACCAGTGTACCAATTTTCATTAAAATCCATCTACCCATCTTCGAGATCTGAGAGGGGCCCAAAAATCTTAAACGGCGGCCATTTTGAAAATGGCGGCCATCTTGAAAATTTTGAAAACTTCTTGCACACCTCTGAGTGACCCTCCACCCATCTAAGCATGTTTCATCTTGATTGGTCAAAGCGTTTACTCAAAATGTTGAAGACAAGTTCATGATTAAGTAAGGAAAAGAATAATAATAATAACTAGCTATAATTTGTGTTGGGATGCCAACACACAAGTCGCCCAAAATCGCCTTGGATACTATTTCTTCCCATTCAGTACAATAAAATATGTATAGAAATCAAATTTCATTGAAATCGGACAAAGTTCACATTTTTAAGGGGGGTGGGTGTAGTAAAATGGCCGCCATTTTGTAACCGTAAGTCAGATTTCAAACCCGGTCGCAGATTTGAGCTCAGCATACCCGATTTACCCAGATGACTAATTTTCAAAACGATCCGATGAAAAAAAAATTTCCGCCCACTTTTTCCGATGGCCGCCATTTTGAAACGGCGGCCATCTTGAAAATTTCAAAACTTGATTGCACATCTTTAGGTAACCCATTATCCAATCCAACAAGTGTTATTCAATTTCCTTGAACCGTTTTCTTGTATTAGGGAGGACAGCTTCATGAT
This sequence comes from Arcuatula senhousia, assembly GCA_963971305.1. Taxonomy (NCBI): domain Eukaryota; kingdom Metazoa; phylum Mollusca; class Bivalvia; order Mytilida; family Mytilidae; genus Arcuatula; species Arcuatula senhousia. Next base: position 21,551,131 of record OZ020308.1, on the reverse strand, counting down.
TAAGAATCAGAAGAATAATAATAATAATAATAATAAGAAACGGTGCAAAAACAATAAGTCTCCCAAACTTTGTTTTGGGCGACTTAATAAGAAACGGTGCAAAAACAATAAGTCTCCCAAACTTTGTTTTGGGCGACTTAATAATAACTAGTGCTGATTGTGTTGGGATGCCAACACATAAGTCGCCCAAAATCGCCTTGGATAGTATTCCATTCAAATCAGTGCATCAAAATAAGTCTAGAAATCAAATTTCTTTGAAATCGGACAAAGTTGACATTTTTGGGGGGCGGGTGTGGTAAAACGGACGCCATTTTAAAATGGCGGCATTCGCGTCAAATTTTTTTTCGCCATAATGCTCGAGAAGGATCACTCTACTAGTGTACAAATTTTCATTAAAATCCATCCACCCATCTCCGAGATCTGAGAGGGGCCCAAAAATCTTAAACGGCGGCCATTTTGAAAATGGCGGCCATCTTGAAAATTTTGAAAACTTCTTGCACAACTCTGAGTGACCCTCCATCCATCTAAGCAAGTTTCATCTTCATTGGTTAAAGCATTTTCTCAAAATGTTGAGGACAAGTTCATGGTTAAGGTAAGGAAAAGAATAATAATAATAATAACTAGGTATAATTGTGTTGGGATGCCAACACACAAGTCGCCCAAAATCGCCTTGGATAGAGTTCCATTCGAATCAGTGCATCAAAATAAGTCTAGAAATCAAATTTCGTTGAAATCGGACAAAGTTGACGTTTTTAGGGGGGCGGGTGTAGTAAAATCGCCGCCATTTTGAAACCGTAAGTCAGATTCCAAATCCGGTCGCAGATTTGAGCTCAACATACCCGCTTTACCCAGATGACCAATTTTCAAGACGATCCGATGAAAAAAAAATTTCCGCCCACTTTTTCCGACGGCCGCCATTTTGAAACGGCGGCCATCTTGAAAATTTCAAAACTTGATTGCACACCTTTAGGTAACCCACTATCCAATCCAGCAAGTGTTATTCAATTTCCTTGAACCGTTTTCTTGTATTAGGGAGGACAGCTTCATGATTAAGAATCAGAAGAATAATAATAATAATAATAATAAGAAACGGTGCAAAAACAATAAGTCCCCAAAACTATGTTTTGGGCGACTTAATAATAATAAGAAACGGTGCAAAAACAATAAGTCTCCCAAACTTTGTTTTGGGCGACTTAATAATAATAAGAAACGGTGCAAAAACAATAAGTCTCCCAAACTTTGTTTTGGGCGACTTAATAACTAGGTATGATTGTGTTGGGATGCCAACACAGAATGTCTCCCAAACAAACTCCCATTGCCATAATTCTCTTCAGCATGTCCAAAAACCCTTAAACATCAATTTTTATGTAAATCAGAGCACTTTGAAATTTTGGCGGCCATCTTGGATTCAAAATGGCCGCCATCGTCAAATTTTAATTTTAGTTATAGAATATTACTCGCAACATCATAATCTATCAGAATACTAATTTTCATCATAATCGAACCACTTTGAAATTTTGGCCGCCATCTTGGATTCAAAATGGCCGCCATCGTCAAATTTTAATTTTAGTTATAGAATATTACTCGCAACATCATAACCTATCAAAATACCAATTTTCATCATAATCGAACGACTTTGAAATTTTGGCGGCCATCTTGGATTCAAAATGGCCGCCATCATCAAATTTTGATTTTAGTTATAGAACATTTCTCGCATCATCATAATCTATCAGAATTCCAATTTTCATCATAATATAACCACTTTGAAATTTTGGCAGCCATCTTGGATTCAAAATGGCCGCCATCATCAAATTTTAATTTTAGTTATGAAATATTACTCGCAACATCTTAATCTATCAGTATACCAATTTTCATCATAATTAGACCACTTTGAAATTTTATTAAAATTTGGACCTGATTATCTCCCTTTAAATCACATTTTTATTTATATCTTAAAAACCGTAAATATCGCTTTAAATTTTTTTATCGTATTATTAAAGAGCACCTTTCACTCTATTTGATTACAAAATTTCAAAACCCTGAGCACCTAGGTAACCGAGATATTGCTATGTCCTATATTATGACCTTGTCCTGTTTCCATGGAAACGGCAGCCATTTTGAAAATTTTAAAAGTCGTTTGCAAAACTTCAGGTCACCCTTAATATATTCCCTAAGTTTCATATGGATTGGGCAATCCATCTTTGAGAAACGTCGCGGACAAGATTCAACGGAAAGAAAAAAGAAAAAGAAGAATAATAACTAGGTATGATTGTGTTGGGATGCCAACACAGAATGTCTCCCAAACAAACTCCCATTGCCATAATTCTCTTCAGCATGTCCAAAAACCCTTAAACATCAATTTTTATGTAAATCAGAGCACTTTGAAATTTTGGCGGCCATCTTGGATTCAAAATGGCCGCCATCGTCAAATTTTAATTTTAGTTATAGAATATTACTCGCAACATCATAATCTATCAGAATACTAATTTTCATCATAATCGAACCACTTTGAAATTTTGGCCGCCATCTTGGATTCAAAATGGCCGCCATCGTCAAATTTTAATTTTAGTTATAGAATATTACTCGCAACATCATAACCTATCAAAATACCAATTTTCATCATAATCGAACGACTTTGAAATTTTGGCGGCCATCTTGGATTCAAAATGGCCGCCATCATCAAATTTTGATTTTAGTTATAGAACATTTCTCGCATCATCATAATCTATCAGAATTCCAATTTTCATCATAATATAACCACTTTGAAATTTTGGCAGCCATCTTGGATTCAAAATGGCCGCCATCATCAAATTTTAATTTTAGTTATGAAATATTACTCGCAACATCTTAATCTATCAGTATACCAATTTTCATCATAATTAGACCACTTTGAAATTTTATTAAAATTTGGACCTGATTATCTCCCTTTAAATCACATTTTTATTTATATCTTAAAAACCGTAAATATCGCTTTAAATTTTTTTATCGTATTATTAAAGAGCACCTTTCACTCTATTTGATTACAAAATTTCAAAACCCTGAGCACCTAGGTAACCGAGATATTGCTATGTCCTATATTATGACCTTGTCCTGTTTCCATGGAAACGGCAGCCATTTTGAAAATTTTAAAAGTCGTTTGCAAAACTTCAGGTCACCCTTAATATATTCCCTAAGTTTCATATGGATTGGGCAATCCATCTTTGAGAAACGTCGCGGACAAGATTCAACGGAAAGAAAAAAGAAAAAGAAGAATAATAATAAGAAACCGGACAAAAGCAATATGTCTCCCAAAACTTTGTTTGGGAGACATAATAAGAAACCGGACAAAAGCAATATGTCTCCCAAAACTTTGTTTGGGAGACATAATAAGAAACCGGACAAAAACAATATGTCTCCCAAACTTTTGTTTGGGAGACATAACAATATTTATTCAGGCAAAATCAAGTATACAATGCATAGCATGATAAAAATACAATATAGATTTAAAACAATACATTAAACAATATATACTAATGCAACCTGATTGCCTGGGATAAAAACCCATTAAAGCTAAAAGCTTATTTCCAATGGGGTCCCTTTATCAAAAAGTTACAAGATATATATCAGAAATAAGCATTGTATAAAAAAGACAACATTTTTTTGCAATAAAAAATAAAAATATTAGAAACTGACATATACATGTATATCAATAAAACAAAAAAATCACTATTTTCACGGTTTCTAGCTTCATCCTTTAAATGTTGTTTGACAGCTTTTTTAAACGAATATTTCTGGTCTAAAACTTTAATTTCTGCTGGCAAATTGTTCCAGTCATGGATCATGGCATTAAATAAAAATGTATTCTTACTACAAATGTTTGAATTTGGGACACAAAAATTTAAGTTGGATGACCCTCTAGTGTTGTTCGAATTACAAAAAAAACCTGATGACATGTAATCTGGAGCAATTCCATTAAAAATATTGTACACATGATTTAGTCTCATCTGTTTAACTCTATTTTCGACTGATACCATGTTAACTTGATTGAAAATATCATTGTTTATACTAGCTCTTGGCCCCAGACCAAGAATGAACCTCACAACTTTGTTTTGTAGTACTTGCAATTTATTTGCTACCCCTTTCCCAATGCCAGTATACCAAGATGAAGAGGAATAGTCAAAATAGCATTGTATTAGAGCTGTTGTGAGGGTCAATCTTGATCTGGTGTCTAGACACTTTGCATGTCTATATAAAAACTTAAGTCTAGAATTTACTTTTTGTATAATATTAGATACAATATATTCACAATTAAGATATTTATCTATAGATACACCTAAATATTTGACACAGTCAGTGGATTTTATTGCATGGTTATAACAAGTTACATAGAACTCAGATATACATTCAAGTTTCCTTGGTGGGCCAAAAAGCATACATTCTGTCTTTCCAAGATGTAGTGAAAGTTTATTATCAATAAGCCAATCAGAACAACTTTCCAATACGGAGCCTAATTTTTCAGATATAATATTTGGATCCTTATTACAGAAAAAAATTGCACTATCATCTGCATATAAAATTAGTTTACATTTGTTATCAATACTTATTGGCATGTCATTTACATAAGTTAAAAAGAGCAGAGGTCCCAAAATACTACCTTGGGGAACTCCACAAATGGCATGTTTCTACCATGGGAACACTGTAGGATTTTTATATTAGCATAAATCAACATTCAGTTGACCTATAAACCAAGTTTCATCAACACAAACATTAGATATAGCCCAAAATGCATACCCCTACACTTATTTTAGAATTTGCGGGAAATTTTACATCATATTGACCTTATCTCAGGTCAGTTGTTTACTTATAGGACAAGACTTCTCCTCTAGGTTACAATAGCGTATTGATTTACAATGCATTTTCCATAGGGGGATACCCTGGTTTTCGATTTTTAAAAAAATAGATCTTACCCGAATTTTAATTTCTTTGGCACAGAACCTTTGTGTTGACATTCGTCTGTTTATTTTTAGCCAATAACAAATTGGGGTTCGTGCGGCGTGTATGGGCCTAATTTTTGGTCGAAAAAAGGGGGGTGCTTTTTTAACGTTATTTTAATTGCACATTTTTACATTATTATGAACGCATTGGTGACTTCAGAATTTCTTTGCCAGTATTACCCAAAAGCTTGATTGGTGCTATATTTAGAAACAAGAAATATATCAACCAATGGAAATCATTTCTGTATTTTCTCCTACGCTTTATGTTGGGTTCAAAAACTTACCGGTGACCGGGATTTGCTAATGCGCAATTGTAACCTATACTGACCAGATGGTTCCACTATTGATTGTCCATCTTATTGACTGGTCAACAGTCATGAAACTTTCCAGCTGTAATAGAGATAAGCCCTACCTTCATGGTTTATTGACAGCTTAAATATATGTGGATTTGTTTTGATTATTTAATTATCACTATGGCTCATTAATTACAAGGTGTAATGAAAATATTTTTGCTTGCACCATTTGAAAGGGGACTTTGTAGTATTTAAAAAGATATAAATAAAAATTATGATAAAATTTGATCACTTTTGTATTGTGCTACCTTAAATTTATCCTTTTATATATAAAAGCTGCTTCAGACACAATAATGTAATTTTGCATTGTCTAACATGGTATGCACTTATTTTATTAGGATCAAGCAGCGCTTTTCAATGATGTATTATCATCTTACAATAATATGCTGGACGATATGCAATCTTTTAAAAGGATATTTGTAGCCGAGACTGCTGGAATTCCAACTCTCTCCAAATGTATACAGATTCTCGTTGACAGATGTGGTAAGAAGCTCTAAAAGTATCTTAAATGTACAAAAAGGCACTTAAACAGAACGAACAAAAACAATCCAACAACATCAAAATTAAGACAAAAATGAATATTCTGTGTCATAAAAGATAATTGTTTACCGGTATTTAATATATTAAGACACCAATAACTGTAATATATATGTTTACTCTTTCATTAATCAAGATATGAAAAGTATTTTTATGGTAAGAACGTTTATTTTTTATTTATTTATTTTTTTTTGGGGGGGGGGTATCCCCCAAAAAATAAAAAAATAAGTAAACGTTCAGAAATTGCTTGAATTATTGAGTATGCTTTGCAAAGAAGTCCGCAGAACAAATTAAAGATAGTCGTAAACTACTCTAGTTTACACCAATTAAAGAAAAGGAGGAACAGAAGAAGTAAAATGATGACAACTATGGGATTTTCATCTTGCAGATGAGTGCGGATATTGGTTTGTTATTATAGTGTTTTGTTTTGTCTTCCTTTACCGGATTTGAAACACTGAATTGGAAATAAGCAGTGCGACTGGTGTGCTATAGCAGGCAGGAACCGCTTACTCTTCCGGAGCACCCGAGTTCACTCTTGTTACGACTTGAGTTCGCGTTGTTGATTTCTGTTCGGTTTCTTTTCTGTTTTTTATGTTTTGTGTTTCCCTGTGCTGTTCTTGTTCGTGTTTTTCGGTTTTGTCGTTGCTTTTTCCGGACATTTGACAATAAAATGTCACATTGGTGCCTCTTTGCTTCTTTCACCTCATATTTCCTTCTGCAACACTTTTCTGTCTAGGATCCACTGGCTTCCATCTTTATTTTTTCATGAGGGTTACGAATCGAGTATGCCTATACTTAGTATCATTTACTATCAAATAGACCCGGATGTAGCTCATTGGAAACGGTCACGAGTAAAATTGCTCCGGCAAAAACGCATAATTTAAGACTTTTTAACTAAAAAACTTTCGCCAAAAAGTTGGAGATGTTTTAAATATCGAGTAATTCCGTAAGTTGAATGCCTTTTTATTCCAATATCGTCTGGAATCAATTTTTTTATCTGAAGTTATTTGTATTCGTTTTTGAACTGTTTTTGAACTGTCGAACGTTACTATCTATGCCTAACAACGTCAATTGTTCACCGATTGTTCTAAGACGCTAGCCTAGGAACACAATCGAAAAATGGAATGTGAGAATTGTAAAGATGTTCATAAGATGCTACAGTCTATTTTAGAAATTGTCTCAAACTCTCAATCCCGATATGATGCTTTGGAAAAAGAAGTGTATCAATTAAAATCAGTCGAAACAAAGTTAAACTCCCTTATATCTAAAATACAAGACGTCGAGAGTAAAGTTGATTCAACAATCTGTCGCCACAATGTGATGGAAGAAAATGTAACAGAAATTGGTATCGTTTTGCACAAAGTAGTGGATCGTTGTAATTTTGATAAAGCCTCCGAAGAAGTCACGGAACACGAAAGCTCACAGAAAAGTTTAACCGATGACCAAGTAAATTCTAGGCTTCGCAATCTAGACAACAGTGTCGAAGAATTAAAATGGAGGACAATGAAGAACAATTTAATATTTAACGGGTTTAGAGACCAAAAAGAAGAAGACACAGAGGTAATGATCAGAACATTCTTAAGAGAAAAACTAGGCATAAATAAATTTGTAGATTTTGTGTCCGTTCATCGATTTGGGAAGAGGGGAAAAAGAGGCTTCAGACCAATACTGGTTAAATTCATCAAGCATAAAGATAAAGTTCTTGTCCTTAAAAACTGTTATAAATTAAAAGGAACAAATATATTTGCAAGAGAACAATTTCCGAAAGAAATAGAGCATAGAAGAAAAGAACTTTACCCACTTCTGAAAGAAGCGAAAAGACAAAACAAGAAGACCGTACTTATAAGAGACAAGCTTTATATTGATGGAAAGCTGCATACTAGTATTTGTAAAATCCTGACGAGAATACCCATGGTACTTCAGAATCAAGAAGTTACAAAGTTAATGAACAAACAACAGAAATCTCACTAAGGTAGTACTCCACAATTAGGATTTTTTCACAGTATTGTTTTCGTATGTGGCCCCTGTGAACTTTTTTGTTAAATGAAAATATTGATTCGTTTTGGTCTTAAAATAAGACAAATAAAAAATCTGGACCCGTTATATAAAAATTACGATCCACGGTTATTGTTTTAAAGAATAATTTCGAAAAAATCAATACCAATGCTCATAAAGCGTCGCTTCCGGCTGTGCATGGTGACCAGCGGATGGGCTTAAATTTAAATGTGTTATTTTTAGATTTTTAAGTTTGAACAATTTTAGCGGAAAAAAGAGCCGAAGTCGGATAGGTTTATTTGGTCTTAAAAGAAAGGACTGTTTTCGGGCTTTCATTTCATACATGTTACGTTTCACCTGAACCGAAAGCTCGACTACTGGCAACGTTCAAAAAAAGGACAAAACCCCGATTTTTGCGTATTTTTGTCCCCAAATTGTTGACATATGTTTATAGTTGCTAGGGGCAACGAGTACAACAAAGAAACCAAATACGGCACTAAACACGACTAAACATGCCCGGAGTTTGAAACACCACCTAGTTTAAAGTGCAAATAGCACTTTAAGCGATTACAAGAACCCGGGACAAAATAGTCAACGTCGAGCACATGCAAAAATGAGCTAAATAAATTAATTATGGAGTACTACCTAACACCTAGTCATGAAAGAATCAAACAAGAGTTAGAAAAGGAACTTCAATACTTCTTACAACATCGTAATGATTACACAAAATACATAGAACCCCTTTGAATACCGCATGATCAACAATTGTTTATATATGAGACAAACATTTTAAGTGACCGTTATATACAACCTTTAAATTTTCGTTTTCAAACATGTTCACTTTGTTTACCTATTTGTTATTATCCGGAACATTTATATTTTTTTTCATATTATTCCTCTCTATGTAAATGAGGACTTCAATTGAGTTAACTTCTGTATACCATTGTACAACAAAGGTGATCAGAATAAAGTATATATATACAGAAATACTTGTTGGACAATTTGAAAAGCTTTCTTTTCTGATTAGACGTAGAATATTTTCCGTCTTAATTTATCATGTAATTAACTATCGGTTCTTCAATATAAAGTTGTCTCTATTACAACCGTGTTGCGTTGTGTGTTACTACCGGTCCCTAAGATGGCATTGTAGGAGAAAGGTTCGGCGCGCCATAAAACCTGGTTTAACCCACCATTTCATTTGAAATGCCTGTACCAAGTCAAGACCATTGCGATCAATAACTATTCCGATATGTCTTCAATGTTTTGTCTTTTCTCTTGGACATGGAGATAAATTCACAAAGTTCGGTTATTTTGTTATTACCTTTATTGTTTTGCTTAGTATTAACAAAATTCGAATATTTCGACTTCAGATCGCCCTGCTGATTGCAGCTCATTCATTGTGTGTGTCTATTTTGTTATTTTGTGTGTTTTCCCGTTTCTATGCATCCACTGTCTTATATCTAGTGGTTGTGTTGTAGCTTTTTCAAATAAAGTAATTATCCAATGTCATTATTGTTTATGCAATAAAACCTGGAAGATGTTATTTATTTTATCACCTTTTTGTTTTCATTTATATATCTATATTGAACTTTTGACTCGAATTGATGTTTTATAACATTTCAAATGTTAAATACGTGATCCTTATGATGTACATGTTTATTGCGGTAAACGAAGAGCCGTTCCAAAGAACGGTGAACCTGTTAACAGATATATACATGCTTGTAAGCTGATGCCTTGCCACTTGAAAAAAAAACGAGTACAGATAATCATTTTCCCACTGTCCCTCTCTTCTAAAGTATTGTTTTATTGCTCCTGTAGACGCCTTTCAAATCCAGGGAGAAGTGAAGGCCACCAAACCCGTACTCTTCCATCTTCTCCTGGTCCACATTTTTCTGTTCCGATCTGCTGAAAACTTGTTATTACAGGGAGGAGTTTAGACTACCACTACTTCTCTACCAGTGGTTTCTGCTCTAACTTACTCGCATTTTCACTCATGGGAGGAATGTATGCCATCTTAGAATATCTTTAATGTCCTTCTGTTCTAACCTGCTCATGATCATAAATTGTTACTCACGGGGAAGAGTATAGGCGTTTTAGGATATTTCAACTCCTTCTGGTTTTATCGACTCCGTGTTTTCTAGGAAAAAGTAATGACCGTCCAAGATTTTTTCTCTCCATTTTATCAGTTCTAATATAGTGACGCCTTTTTATTCCGAGAAGAACTTAACGCCATCAATGGTCGTTGTGCGTTTCCTCTGGCACACTTCCATATCAAAATCCACCGGCTTTCATTTTTATTTTTCCATGAGGGTTTATGATCGAGTATGCCTTGCAAAGATGTCCACAGAACATCAGACATTCGGAAACCAATCAGGGTTTACATCGATTAAATAACAGGAATGGTAAAAAAATCTTCCTTATTAAATCAGTTGTTTGATCCACCGCAGTGCCCTTCGTTCTCCAAAGAAGGGTATAAAAGCTAATCAAACAGCTGATAATAAGTTGATTGAGACGGAATTTTAAGACAAAATACATATGTATACCTCCTTGCAAAGGCTTAGGACAGGTTAGATTAAAAAAAAATATATTATATACCCCCTTTCAACGAAAAAATCACAATTTGTTGCATGGGGATTACCGATAAAGAGAATATAGGACTTTTTAAATCTTGAAATTGAGTGTATCGGTAATTATTACATTTTTCCTTTGATGTTTGCCGCTGATAAACCCTGTATCATGAACAGGTGTTTGTCACCAAAATTATTGGGTCAGAACGGTGACGTAGCACATTGTAGCACGTGTTTTATCAGTGGGAACACAAAAAAGTTCCTTATAAAAAAACATTAAAAAGACCCCCATTTAACGAAAAAAAATCACATTTTGTTGCTCGGGATTACCGATAAAGAGAATATAGGACTTTTTAAATCTTGAGATCGAGTTTATCACTGGTTTATTGGTTCACCCTTCGGGTTCACCACAAACCAGTGATAAACTCGATCTCAAGATTCAAAAGTCCTATATTCTATATTCATCACTGGGTTATTGCTTCACAACGAATTCTAGGAAGTCTGCTTCATATTTAGATCTACATCTCGAAATTGACTCTCAAGGAAGACTTTCAACAAGGCTCTATGACAAACGTGAAGACTTCAATTTTCCAATCGTATACTTTCCCTTTTTGTGTAGCAACATTTCGTCCGCTTCTGTTTATGGAGTCTTCGTATCACAGTTGATTCGTTACTCAAGAGCTTGCGTGAATTACATTGACTTCCTTGACAGAGCGTTACGTTTGACACAGGGTTATTTTGCTCAACGGTTGCTGTCTTCACTCGTAGACAAATATGGGATTTCTATCTCTCAAATGAGTGCAGATGTTTGTTTGTCGTAGAAATTTGTTTTGTATACCTTTACCGGATTTGACACTGAATTGGACATTAGCAACACGACGGGTGTGCTATAGCAGACAGAAACCGCTTACTCTTCTGGAGCACCTGAGTTCACTCAAACTACGACTTAAGTTCGCGTTGTCGATTTCCGCTCACCATACACCAGTGATAAACTCGATCTCAAGATTCAAAAGTCCTTTATAACATATAACTAAAGGATACTCATGTGAACGAAAGACCGTGACAAAGGTGTACTGTCACATTTGTCGATTGATGCGAGAAATTTCTCATTTTAAAGTTGACATTCCTCAGTTCCAAGTTGACATTTTGCACTTCCAAGTTGACATCTCTCAGTTCCAACTTGACATTTCCCAGTTCCAAGTTGGTATTTCTCAGTTCCAACTAGACATTTTTCAGTTCCAACTTGACATTTTGCAGTTCCAACTTGACATTTCGCACTTCCAAGTTGGAACTGAGAAAGGTCAACTTGGAAGTGGGAAATGTCAAGTCAATACTTGAATAGAAATACTTGTTTAACAATTTAAAAAGCTTTCTTCTCTGTCTAGACCTAGAATATTTTCAATCTAATATATCATATAATTAACTATCGGTTCTTCCATATAAAGTTGTGTTTATTGTTTTGCTTAGTATTGATAAGGTTGAAGATTTTGACTTAAAATCGCCCTGCTGATTGCAGATCAGTTGTTGTGTGTATATTTTGTTATTTTGCGTGTTTTCATGTTTCCATGCGCCTAGGCTTGTGTCTTATGGCTAGTGATTGTGTTGTAGCTTTTTCAAATAAAAAAACTATCCAATGTCATTGTTTATGCAATAAAACCAGGAAGATGTAATTTATTCTATCACCTGTTTGTTTTCATTAATATATCTTTATTGCATTTTTGGCTCTAACTAATGTTTTATAACATTTTCAAATGTTAAATACATGACCTTTTTGATGTACATGAATATTGCGATCAAAGAAGTGGCGTTCCAAAGAACCAGTTGAACAGATACATGCTTGTAAGCTGATGTCTTGTCAATAAAAAAAACGTGTACAGATAATCATTTGTCCCCTTTCTCCCTCTGTTCTAACGTATTGTCTTGTTACTCCTGTAGACGCCCTGCATATCCAGGGAGATGTGAACTCCATCAAAATAGTATCATACCATATTTTTCCGGTCCTTTCATGAAGTTATTTATTGGTTTTGCTTAATATTCACAAATTGAAGATTGTGGCTTGAGATCGCTATGCTGATTGTTGTATGTATTATTTGTGGTTTGTGCGTTGTTCCATTTCAATGCGTCTTGTATTTCATGTAAAGTGAATTTTTCAAATACAGAAATTATCCGATGTCATTGTCACTCCTTTGTTTCTTATGCAATTCAACCTGGCAGGTGTAATTTATTTTTCCACCTTTTTGTTTTCATAAATATATCTACATTGAATTCTGGATTCTAATCGATGTTTTATAATATTTTCAAATTTTTAAATAGGTACATGTATATTTCAATAAAAGAAGAGGCATTTTAAAGGACCACTTGCTAGATTCATGGTTGTAACCTGATGCTTTGTCTATTCGAAATATGAGTATTGATAATCCTTGGTCCCCGTTTACCTCTTTTCTTACCTCCTGTCTTGTTACTCCTGTAAACGCCTTGAAAATCCAGGGAGAAGTGAACGCCAACAAAACAGTACTCTTCCATCACCTTCTGGTCCTTCCACATTTTTCTGTTCTGATCTGACGACAACTCGTTATTACAGAGAGGAGTAATCACTATTGTTAGTACATTTCCATCGTCTATGGTTTTAATCTACTTCCCTTTTTACTCTTGGGAGGAATGTATACCATCTTAGGTCATGTAGGTTATCTTCAATCTACTCCTGTTCTAACCTGCTCATAAACTGTCACTCATTGGAGGACTATAGGCGTTCAATTGTATTATTTCAACTCCTTGTGGTCTATGTGACACCGTGATTTTCTAGGAAGAATTTTGGACCGTCAACGATTTGTTTTCTTTATTTTATCAGTTGTAATATTGTGACGCCTTTTGATTCCGAGCAAGACTCCTCTGGTTCTTTTCGATGTCAAAATCCACCGGCTGTCAACTTTAATTTTCCGTGAGGGTTTTAATTATCGAGTATGCTTAGAAAAGTATCCACAGATCTTCAGACATTCGGAAACTAATATGGTTTTATCCCGATTAAATAACAGGAATTGTAATAAAATAATCCAATTTAAAAGCAGTTGTTTGATTCGCCGCAGTGCCCTTCGTTCTCCAAAGAAGGGTATTGAAGCTGACCAAACAGCTAACGCCATTAACATCGCTGCGTGTGTTTATACCTCATTGCTACGGTTTAGAACAGCAGCTTTGATAGACCAATAACAGATCAGGTTTTGTGTGTATATTTTGTTATTTTGTGTGTTTTCCCGTTTTTATGCGTCCCGTGTCTTATGTCCAGTGATTTTGTTGTAGCTTTTTTAAATAAAGATATTATCCGATGTCATTGTTTATGCAATAAAACCTGGAAGATATAATTTATTTTATCACCTTTTTTGTTTTCATTAATCTATCTTTATTGATTTTGGACTCTAATAAATGTTTTATTATCCCCGAGCCCAACGGAGTTGTGGAGGGGATATAGCGTTTGGTTCGTTCGTTCGTTCGTTCGTTCGTTCGTTCGTTCGTACGTACGCATGTACGTAATGGTTTTTGTTTTGCCAATATCTTGGTACTAAACATGGAATGTTGATATTTGGTCAGTGGGTACATCGTTGATGATAGTCAGCATCAGTACCGCAAAAATGACTAGGGTTAAAGTTTTGGTTAAGGTCCATATCTCAGCAACTGCAAGTGATAGAAAGATGATATTGGGTCAGTGGGTGCATCGTGGATGGTAACAAGCATTTGTACCAAAATTAAGTCACCTTGACCTACATTTTTCGCATGGATGGCGTGGCTTAAAGTTTTGGTAAAGGTCCATATCTCAGCAGCTGTAAGTGATAGAGAGATGGTATTGGGCCAGTGGGTACATCGTGGATGGTAACAAGCATCTGTACCAAAATAAGGTCACCTTGACATCACTTGCAGAAATACCTTGCAGAAAACGACTAAATTTACACAACGACTAAATTTATACAAAAATACTTAAAATCATCGACTGGTGAGGGGATTAGCTGTAGTGTGCGACTGCTCCATTTCTTTATTACATTTTTAAATGTGAAATACGTGATCCTGTTAGTGTACATGTATAATGCGATAAAAGAAGAGGTGTTCCAAAGAACATGTTAACAGATACATGCCTGTAAGCTGATGTCTTGTCACTTGAAAAAAAAACCGAGCACAGATAATCATTGGTCCCCTTTCTCCCTCTGTTCTAATGTATTGTCTTGGTAGTTCTGGAGACGCCTTACAAATCCAGGGAGATGTGAACGCCATCAAAACAGTACTATTACATCTCATAAAGTTATTTATTGGATGGCTGCCTATTGGATTTGCTGAGTATTCACAAACTTGAATATTTTGGCCTGAGATTGCTTTCCTTATTGCTGTATGTATATGTTTTGTGGGCTATATCCTGATTTTTCCCCGTATTCTAGATAAAAGGGGAAGAATGTCACCAAACCCATAGATTGTTTTTTTTTTTGACAACTGAATAAAGGAAAGATTTTAAAAACAATATTTCCATTAAAATATTTAATGATGATGCATTGTGTCTTATTTTGCTTAATGAGTCATAAATTTCCCTTTTCTGTTGTATATAATTCGTATTGAGATTTAAATGTATGGCCAAATGTATAACTGTTTTAAATTTTATATAAAAATATGACGGAAAAAGAAGCATATATATAAAACACTGTCTTATATACTGTTCCTGATTCTACCCCGTGTTTCATTAAAACAGTCTTACATGCTGTTCCTGATTCTACTCCGTATTTTTTAAAACACTGTCTTATATACTGTTCCTGATTCTACACCGTGTTTCTTTATAACTCTGTCTTATATACATGTACTGTTCCTGATTCTACCCCGTGTTTCTTTAAAACACTGTCTTATATATTGTTCCTGATTCTACCCCGTGTTTTTTTAAACACTGTCTTATATACTGTTCATGATTCTACCCCGTATTTCTTTAAAACACTTTCTTATATACTGTTCCTGATTCTACCCCGCGTTTCTTTAAAACACTGTCTTATATACTGTTCCTGATTCTACCCCGTGTTTCTTTAAAAAAACACTGTATACTACTAAAATACATTTTGAAATCTTTCTTTTATTCAATTAGAAAAAATATCATAAAAATAAATTTAAAAAATGTATCCTGAGGTTCTTCCCCTTCAAATAAAGAAATCATCCGATGTCATTGTAACTCCTTTGCATCTTATGGAATAAAACCTGAAAGATGTCAATTATTTTATCACCTATTTGTTTCATTGATATATCTATATTGAAATTTGGACTCTAATTGATGTTTATAACATTTGCAAATGTAAAATACGTGATCCTTTTGATGTACATGTTTATTGCGATAAAAGAAAGAACCAGTTAACATATACATGCTTGTAAGCTAATGCCTTATCACTTCAAACACCGGATACAGATATCCTTGGCCCATCTCTTTATGCTCCGATACATCGTCTTCTTATTCACGAAGACGTTTTGTTAGTCCTTGGAAGAAGTTAATACCAGCGACAGTGCTTTTCTTTAATAATTTTGGGTTTGGTATTGAAACTTATGTATTGTATTTTTAATCTTGGACCCTATGCAAGACGGCTAGCATCGAGCAGTGGACACGTTTAAGACTGCAGGCTGTCGTCAGTTGTGGAATTTTTAAATTGTCGTTTGTTTATATAGGTTGTGTCGTGTGCACCTACTCCATATCTAGTTATCGTATTTTCTATCTTCTTCTGGTCCTTCTTGTCTTATCTGCTGGCGACTTGATATTACAGTAAATACTACCATTAGTACTCTTCTATTGCCTACTGTTCTGATCTACTTCCATTTTCACTCATGGGGAAATGTCTACCATCTTGGTTTATCTTCAATCTCTTTTTGGTCTAACCTGTTCATTACCTGTCACTCATAGGTTGACTATTTGCATTCAATTGCATTACTTCAACTACTTTTGGTCTTGGTGACACCAGTTGGAGGCAGAAAGGACCATCAACGATTCCGTTTCCTATGGCATATTTCCATGTCAAAATTACCTGTCTTTCATCTTTGCTTTTTCCGTGAGATTTTATAATCGAGCATGCAAAGCAAGGTAGTCCACCGAACATTAGACATTCGGAAACTAATATGGTTTTACATCTATTATATAACAGAATGGTAAAATTTTCATCCTAATTAAAATCGGGTTTTAACCATTCGTTCTCCAAAGAAGGGTATTGTAACGGACCAAACAGCTGATTATAAGTTGATTGAGAATGAATTTTAAAACACGACATTTATTTATACCTGCTTGCAATGGCTTAAGACAGCTTCGATCATCCAATAATCAAATGATACTAATGTATCATTTACAACAATACTTGTTTTACAATTGGAAAAGCTTTCTTTTCTGTATAGACCTAGACTTTCCTTCTTAATGAATCAGATAAATAACAATCTGTTCCACTATTTAAATTTACATGTATTTATTTGTTTTGCTTAGTATTTACAAATTTGAATATTTCGACTTGGGCTCGCGTTGTTGTTTGCAGCTCAGTTCTTATTTTGTGTGTTTTTCCATTTCTATGCGTCTTGTATTCTAAGGCTAGTGATTTTATTGTAGCTTTTTCAATTAAAGAAATTCTTCGATGTCATTCCTTTGCTTTTATGCAGTTTAACCTGGAAGGTGTAATTTATTTTATTACCTTTATTATATCTATATTGAATTCTGGACTCTAATTGAAGTTTTTAGCATTTTCAAATGTTTTAATACGTGATCCTTTTGACGTACATGTATATTGCCATATAAGAAGAGGCATTCCAAAGAGCCAGTAAATATATACATGCTTAAAAGCTGATCATGCCTTTTCATAAAGATTACATATAACCATTGGTACCCCTTCTCACTCTGTTCTAACAAACTGTCTTGTAACTCCTGTAGACGTTTTGCTAGGCCAGGGAGAAATGAAGGCCATTTAAACGGCACTCTCTATGTTATTCCTGTCCTTCCACATTTTTCTGTTCCGGTTTGCTGAAAACTTGTTACTACAGGGAGGAGTAAAGACTACCACTAGTTCTCTACCAGTGCCTACTGCTCTAACCTACTCGACTTTTTACTCATGTGGACATGTATGCCATCATAGATTATCTTCAATCATGTTCTAACCTGCTCATAATTTTTTACTCACAGGGAAGGGTATAGGTGTTCAAAGATATAATTTTGACTCCTTCTTGTTTTACGTCGATTAAATAACATGAATGGTGAAAAATTCATCCTAATTAAAATCAGTTGTTTGAACCACCGTAGTGCCCCTCGTTCCCCAAGGAAGGGTATTGAAACGGACCAAAACAGCTGCTGATTATAAGTTGATTTAGAAGATATCATTTACAAAAATACTTGTTTTACAATTTGAAAAGCTTTCTTTTATGTCTAGAAGCAGAATATTTAACATGTTAATTTATCATATAATTAACTATTGGTTCTTCCATTTAAAGTTGTCTATATTGTTTTGCTTAGTATTCACAAAGTTGAAGATGTTGACTTTAGAACGCCCTCCTGATTGCAGATCAGTTGTTGGGTGTCTATTTTGTTATTTTGTGTGTTTCTATGCGTCCATTGTCTTATGACTAGTGATTGTGTTGTTGCTTTTTTTTATGGCCCGACCACGTATGTGGATCGGACATATAGTTTTACCCTTGTCCGTCCGTCCGTCCGTCCGTACGTCCGTCCGTCCGTACGTCCGTCCGTAACACTTTGGTTAAGTTCTTGGTTAAGGTCCATTACTCGGATACTAGATGTTGGGGGTCAATGATATTTCACCACCGAATGGGTCTTGGGTAGGGCTACACCACCCACTAGAAATTAGGTCACTGTGACCTATATTTTATGCATGAACGACTTCGGTTAAGTTCTTGGTTAAGGTCCATAACTTGGATACTAGATGTTGGGGGTCAATGATATTTCATTACTAGATGTGTCTTAGGTAAGGTGGCACCACCCACTAGAAATTAGGTCACTGTGACCTATATTTTATGCATGAATGACTTTGGTTAAGTTCTTGGTTAAGGTCCATTACTCGGATACTAGATGTTGGGGGTCAATGATATTTCACCAGTGGATAGGTCTTGGGTAGGGCTACACCACCCACTAAAAATTAGGTCACTGTGACCTATATTTTATGCATGAACGACTTCGGTTAAGTTCTTGGTTAAGGTCCATAACTTAAATACTAGATGTTGGGGGTCAATGATATTTCACTACTAGATGTGTCTTAGGTAAGGTGACACCACCCACTAGAAATTAGGTCACTGTGACCTATATTTTATGCATGAATGACTTTGGTTAAGTTCTTGGTTAAGGTCCATATCTCAGATACTACATGTTGATGGTCAATGATATTTCACCACTAGATGTGTCTTGGGTAAGGTGAAACCATCCACTAGAAATGAGGTCACTGTGACGTATATTTTACGCATGAATGACTTTGGTAAAGTTCTTGGTTAAGGTCCATATCTTGAATACTACATGTTAGGGGTCAATAATATTTCACTACTCGATGAGTCTTGGTAACATGGCACCAATGCAACCACCAGGTCACAGCGACCTATATTTTACACATGAACACTTTTGATCAATTTCTTGGTAAAGGTCCATATCCCAGGTAATACATTGAGGGTCAATGATATTTCGAGAACGGGAGGGCCATCCTGTGGCTCATAGACACATTATCTAGTTTCAAATAAAGTTGTTCTCCGATGTCATTGTTTATGCAATAAAACATGGAAGATGTCAATTATTGTATCACCTTTCTTGTTTCCATTAATATATCTATATTGAATTTTGGACTCTAATTGATGTTTTTAACATTTTCAATGTTAAATCCGTGATCCTTTTGATGTACATGTATATTGCGAAAATAAAAGAGGCATTCCAAAGAACCAGTTAAGAGATACAAGTTTGAAAGCTGATGCTTTGTAACTTTAAAAATCGAGCACAGGTAATCATTTGTCCCCCCTCTCCCTCTTTTCTGATATACTGTGTTGTTACCCTTGTAGACGCTTTGTAAATCCTATGCAAAGTCAAGACCATCAAAATAGTACTCTCTCATTTCCTTCTGGTCCTTCCACATTTTTTTGTTCTGATCTGACGACGATTTCATATTACAGGGAGGAGTAACTACTATCGTTAGTACAATTTCATTGTCTATTGATCTGATTGTCTTGTCGGTTATCTCAAATATCCTCCTGCTCTAACCTGCTCATAAACTGTCACTCATTGGAGGACTATAGGCGTTCAATTGTATTATTTCAACTCATTCTGGTCTATGTGACACT
This sequence comes from Arcuatula senhousia, assembly GCA_963971305.1. NCBI lineage: Eukaryota > Metazoa > Mollusca > Bivalvia > Mytilida > Mytilidae > Arcuatula > Arcuatula senhousia. The sequence continues at coordinate 21,531,403 of OZ020308.1, read as the reverse complement.
GTGATTTACTAGGAAGAAGTTTGGACCGTCAACGATTTGTTTTCTCCATTTTATCAGTTCTAATATAGTGACGCCTTTTTATTCCGAGAAGGACTTAAATAAAGGTAATAACAAAACTACCGAACTTGAATGATCAATATCATTGTCCAGAGAAAATGACAAAAACGAATCAAACATACCGGAGAATTGGTGGATCGCAATGGTCCTGACTTGGTATAGGCATTTCAAACGAAATGGTGGGTTAAACCAGGTTTTATGGCGCCAAACCTCCCTCTTGCATTGCGATCTTAGGATCCGGTAATGACTATAGAACACAACATAGTTGTGAGACACAATTGGGATATTGAGATTATCATCTCAGTACAGCAGACCAGTCAAACACTAATTAAAACAATTAACCACCATATCTTTTAACTCAATTTTGAACTTTTCTACTAGTGGCTGATAACGAAGAAAGATTTTTTAGGGATCGTATGAGACGTATTTTCTTATAGCCCTGCCCCAAAAGTCGGTCACGAAGAAATCGGTGTCTGATCAAAAAATCTGTGAAATGTGTGCATGCTCTGGCATATCGAATAAGTTGTGAAATATGAACACCGTATGCAGGGGAAGTAACATTTTGTGCTTCTTCTTGTCAAACTCCACTGGCTTTCATCTTTATTTTTTAATGGAGTTTTATCATCGAGTATGCCTAGAAAAGATGTCGACAGAACTAGACATTCAGAAACTAATATGGATCTACATCGATTGAATAAAAGGAATGGTAAAAAATAATCCTAATTAAAAGCAGTTGTTTGATCGGATACAGTGCCCTTCGTTCTCCAAAAGAAGGGTATTGAAGCGGACCAAACAGCTGATTATTAGTTGATTGAAAAGGAATTTTAAAACAGGACAAGTATATATACCTCCTTGCAATGGCTTTGGACAGCATCGATTATCCAATAACCAAAAGATACTACGGTTTCACTTAAATTTATTGTCTGGAACTTTGTTGTCATTTGTATTACAGTAATAGTTCTTTTACTTCTTTTACAATTAAGTCTTGATCGAGGTCTGGACCAACAATATTCCCTACTTATTGAATCAGATAATTAACAATTGGTTTCACTTTACAAAGTAATTTATTTGTTTTGCCTAGTAATCAAAAACTTGGAAATGTTAACTAGAGATTATGTGACTGATTGCTGTGTTTATTTGTTTTTTTTATTTGTGTGGAATCTCATTTCTATGCGTCTTGTTTCATGTTTAGTGATTTTGTTGAAGCTCTTAAAAATAAAGAAATCATCCGATGTCATTGTAACTCCTTTGCATCTTTAATATGCAGCAAAACCTGGAAGATTTCAATTATTTTATCACCTTTTTGTTTTCATAAATATATCTATATTGATTTTTGGACTCTATGTTGTATGACATTTTCAAATGTTAAATACGTGATCCTTTTGATATACATGTTTATTGCGATAAAAGAAAAAGCGTTCCAAAGATACATGCTTGTAAGCTGATGTCTTGTCACTTGAAAAAAAGTGTACAGATAATCATCCGTCCCCTTTCTCCCTCTCTTCTAGCGTATTATCTTGTTACTCCTGTAGACGCCTTGCAAATCCATGGAGATGTGACAAAAATAAACTGTCTATCATCTTTTTTTTTGGATATGACTTTGAGGGTAGAAATGCACAATTATTGTCATTTTGTCCTTTCGTCCGTCTTCCGTCGGTTCACTGTTTTGGATTTGAGAAAACCACGTCTGTCGGTCCGTTTACAGTTTATGATTTTGTAAACTGAATAACTAGACCTTAATTCTACACAGTCGTTTAGTTCTATTACCCAAATGTTGTTCGAAAAAAAATCTTGCTCATACTAACTTTAGCCAGTATCTTTGTTGGTTTTTCATTATCATGCCTTTCCGCCATTCCTTTTTAAATAAATCTACAATAACTATACAAGAGTTTTATTTAACCATTAAGGGTCAGTCCTCTATCATCTTTGAATCATTGGGTAGTTATAACTCGCTCACTAAGATTTTACTAGGATGTTTTGAAAGAAGCAAAGGGGCACCAATGGGCCATTTAAGTGTCAAAAGTCCGAAAGGGCAAATGAGAAACCAAAGTTGAAGTAGATTTTTGTTGTTTTTGTTTACTTGTATTCCAATAACATTTTTTTATTTCTTAATAATTCACATATTGCGTATTGAATACACCGATTACAATTTTATTTTACTTCCAGGTCAAACACAGCTCAGTTTGAAAAGAAGAAAACATGGCGTAGAAATTGATTTTTCCGAACGGACTTTGATGACAAGCTCAATATCTGAACCGAGTACTGTTATTTCAGCATTAAAGCTTTTCAACTCGTTGAATAAGCATTTGGAAAAGGTGCTGGATAAAAACAAACCCCTCACGGATTCTGTGGATATTTTGCTATCTAGTGAACATGATTTGAGGTCAGAGGTCACTAAATCTGACCTAACGACATCAGAAGGAGCAGAAGCAATGCATAATCTTATGGAAAATATTAAACATTTGAAACAAATTCGGACTAATTTAAACATCATGAAAACAAAATGTGACGAAGAATTTAAAATCATTTTAGAATCGTCGAAAGGGTTTTGTAAAGATTAAATTTGACTTGAATATATGCGTCTAAAATGCGTTTTGTCCATACACTCACGTGAACTCACCTACAAACTCTTTTAGAACCAAGCCATGTTCAGGAAGTCTTGCATTATTTAAATCGTCGTGACAGATGCAAGAGGAAAGAAAACATTCTGACTAGTCTTAGCCGTGTGTCGTGTCTTGAAGTCGTTACCAAAAGTTATCAAATTTTAAAATCTTGCTATTTAACGGTTTTTAGATCACCTAACGAAATTCGGAGGGTTTATTACACCAACCGCCAGGGTCGGAATCGGTTTCGGCGTCCGCATCCGCTTAAAGAAGAATTGTGAAGGGCCTTCCCCGCTAACACAAGTGACAAATCAACCATATTGGTATGGCATGGTTCGTTTTCAGTTGTACTGTTGTCCATGTAAGAATTTATCTCGATTTTTTTTAATCTCTGAAAATACAGGTCAAAAGAACAAAGTGGTATTCTTTGCTTTGTTTATTATGCAATAAAATCTGGTACATATAATTTGTTTTACGACCTTTTTGTTTTCAGCATTATGTAATAAAATACATCTTATAGAAAACAATATATTCACATAATTTTTTTTTCTCGAACTGAAGCTGTATACAGACACTTGCAGTAACAATCCACGCCGTGTGACCCTGACTTCAATCTTTACAACATCGTCTTAGAGGGGCTTACACTTCTTTGCTGTGCCCTATAACTCTAAAGTAGAATACCTACATGACCTAGGCGTTAAATATTTGGTATTCAGACATTTTGAGTCATGATTCATGCAACTGCTACTCCTATGTATGAACATTACTCCATTTTTCATTGTTTTTAAAACTTGTATGAAAAATGAATAGATTAAAACTTATTTGATTAAGGCATCTGGTATTTAGTTTTTTTTTTTAAACATAAGAACATGGCATGGTCACCGCCATTGTTATCATGTCATATGACATTGACCCAATTATTATCTCGCCTGCGTCGAAAAAATCACGAAAGGAGAGACAAAGGTATTGCTTTCCGGCTGTGGTGTTGACATAAACTTTTTTTTATGAAAGACTTTACTGGAAAATGGATTACTTGAAAGTATTATACCCAGGCAACTGATATTTGATAAACAGATATTCTTTTGGTTATGGTCTATGCCACATGTACCACAGCATGTGGCATTGACTCCATTGTCACGCTTCAAAAGACTGGGAACTAAGGTCGTTTTGGGGTGTGGTCAACTAAAACTTTGATAGAAATTGAATCAGTTGATTCAGTGATTCCATAAGTTTAGACATGATTTTAGTAGTTACACTTGTTACACTTAAATGAATCTTATACCTATTTGTACGACTTTTGTGGAGAATAAAGTCTTTGAAAAATATTGTATCAAGGCATATGATATTTGGCATACAGATACTTTAATTTATGGTCCACGCAACTGGAATTTTAAAAGTTGACCTAGACCCATTTTTATGCTTCCACGACTCTGTGAACATATATCTTTGTTTTAGGTATTAATAGCTTGTAAAACTGTTGTGGAAAATGAATTACCTAAAAAGTCTTATATCTTGGCATTGGCGTCTGATATTAAGTATTGACATGAGTCCTTGACGACTTGTTTAAACTTTCATCGCTGTCAAAATTGGTTGTTCAGTTTTAATGGAAGAGGGAGGTTTGACGTGCCATAAAACCTGGTTTAACTTGTCATTTCTTTTTAAATGCTTGTACCAAGTCAGGACCATGCGATCTTTTTTTTTCTGATGTCTTCCTTGTTTTGTTTTTTCTCTTGGACATTAAGATTGATCCTCCAAGTTCGATAATTTTGTTTTTACCTTTATTTCTTTAGGTCAATAATTAAGAAAATAGTGATCACTTGTTATATTGAAATTTAAAATGCTAAATATGACATTTTTTACTCTTAGTGATGTTTTATTGACATTTTAAATACATGATCCTCTATCTCTTTCTGGTCCTACTAGTTATTGTTGAGACTTTGTTCTCCAGTATATTGACAAACAGCATTTTATTTTTTAGTCTCCCAACTTGCAATTAGATACTGTCATAATAATGTTCTGCAATTGGCTCTCTACGGAGGTTTTTGTTTATTTAAAGTATTAGCAACACAGTATAGAACAAAGATATTTTAATGACTTGTTTGTAGCTTGAAAATTCTCCTACGAACAATACATAAATAGTACGGTAAATAAACCAAAACCTAATATAATTTTTTCAAAACCACATGCTCTCATTATTGGTGATTTGAGACAGTGATGACTGGTCAGGTTAAATTTATTTACATGTTTTTTAAAGTATTCATTCCACATTTTGGCTAATTAAAAGTACAGATGCTGGTTAGTCGTAGGGTTTTGTTCTATATTCCTTTGTCGATATTTTACACGCTGAATTGTATGTTAGCAACGCGAAGGGTATGTTGCAAAATGCAATAACTTTTCTGCTAATCCTTCTGCATCTTTGAGTTCACTCTCTTTACGACTTGTCGTGTTAATTGTTGATTGCTTTTCAGTTATCATTGTAATGTTTATGTCAATTCATGCTATTCTCGTTAGTGTTAATTGTTTTTTTTCTTCCTTTCGGACTTGACCTTGAATGCACCATTTTTTCCTCTTTGTTTTTTTTTAGTTTCATTCAATATTTAGACCCTATCATTGCCCTGTCATACCTTGTCCTGCTGAAATGACTGAGAATACAAGATGTATATTGTAACATACATAGCGTACTGTTCTAATAGTACTTTGATTCTAGCACGTGTAACTTGGAACTTAATATCTGACGCTTCCGCCCAGCATTCATTCTTTGTAAACATGTAGCCATCCTCACATACTTAATTAAATGTAGTCATAGAACCGGATTATTTATAATATGTGTCTTATTCTAAACATATATCAGTTGACAATATGGAATGAACTATTATTTTGAGTCAAACTCTTAGGGACGGACCATTTAAGTTAAAGACGGAGGGGGACATGGTTTTTTTTCCTAAAAAATATTTTGAAAAATATTTTGGTAGCAGAGTGTAAGATCAAATTATTCTAAAGAAGGATTTCTGCTAAATAGAATTATGCTAATAATGAAAAAAAATTCTGTCGCGACACCTTCGAAAAATAATATTTTTTCCACGCTCTGCTCGGAGATAATTTTTCTAATCAAAACAAAACACCAAGGCCCTCCCCTTCAAATCATATGGTCCATCCCTTAGTTGAATCAGATATTTATCATTCAATACAACTGAGATGGAGCAGGAAAAATGCGTTGCAACTGGAAACAGGTCAAAGAGCAATCAATAATTCATTCCCAACACGGGTGTACCTACATGGTTAACGACAAGGCTTTTTGTTTATTACCTAACTTTCGAGGAATATATTTGCCCTGTTTAACTGAGAATCGGAATTCCCTCGAACATGTTTCCGGTGGATACAAATTAAGTTCCTCGTGTTTAAGCACGGTATGTTTATTGCTACTCTTATTTACACCGCATTCGTATGGTCATATTAATTTTATTTCTGAAGTTTCAACCGTGACTAACAGTTTCACGAGCGTAGGATGCAAGGGAAAGGTGTGATTGTCGTAAAACTTGATCTTGTCGTTCGTTGCCCTCAATTTCATTGTAGTGAGTTTTCAACATTTTTGTTTTCACGCACGTGCAATATTGCATCTTTTGACTTTATTTCCGACTACTAGTAAGATATTAAAGAAAGGTGTTCAAGGAAAGCATGAAGCTGTATCTTATTCTCGTGTTTGAGGAAAACGTAGAATCCGGGCGTAGAAAAATTATAGCCAAACCTTGATCTGACAAATTGTTAAACTAAATATACATGCAAGTTGGAAAAGCCCATCATATTCATATCCTAAACAATTAGATTATTTAAAAAACTATTTCCACATAGTTTTATGCAAAATATCCTTTCAATCGCATTAGGTGTCTTGTTTTGCAACTTAATTGCAATGTTTATACATAATTAATTTGAATACATGTACAAATTAAGATTTTTACAACATATAGACTAAAATACAAATTTTCCTCAATGGGTTAAAAAATCTACGTGTTCTTTAATTTGTTAATGTAAAGGAATTGTTGCATATATCAAATAAAAAATTATTCTAGATGCTGGTTTAGTTTTCCTTGTTCGAGTACATATTTTTTTGGGTTTCAGCCTACCGAGTGTGTAGAGTACTTTTGTTGTTCGTTTTTTTGACAAAGTTTTGGTTATGTTGCTTTTAAGTTGTTGTCGTCACTTAAGAAATTTTACGGTAGACACCGTGTACTCGTAGACAAATATGGGATTTCCATTTCTCAGATGAGTGCAGATGTTGGTTTTTTATAGGGTTTTGTTTTGTCTTCCTTTACCGGATTTGACGCACTGAATTGGAAATTGACAGCACGACGGGTGTGCTTTTGCAGACAGGACTCTTCCGGAGCACCTGAAATCACTCTCATTACGACTAGAGTTCATGTTGTTAATTGATATTCAGTAGCGTTTGTGTTGTCTTTTTTTCGTCCTGCTCTTGTTTGTGTTATTGGTTTTACCTCTGCACTTCCGGACTTTGCCATTCGGTTGCCCCATATGTACCTCTGCACTTCCGGAATTTGCCAATCGGATGCCCCATATGTACCTCTGCTTCTTTGTATTTGTCTTTTTTTGTGTTTAAAGATCATTTTTTTAAGAAAAGGATTTATCTTTGAATATTTCAGAACTGGATTTGAATTACATATACTATATATAATTTAGACCTTGGGCCGATTGCATAACGGTGAGCAGCGCCTACTGGCCTCGTTTAAGGCTGTTAGTTTTTCTATTGTGGTTATTTTTAATCACCGCTTTTTGTGTGAGTTGTGCCGCGTACACTTATTCCATATATCATTAATGTCTTTTTCAATTATTATAATTCAAATTCTGCTGATTAGAGGTTAACTCTTTGGAATATGTTTACAGTAGCAAACCAAAGTGAACTTTTTTTTACTGAAATCAACCTCAGTGCTTTGATTTGAGATAAATGAAAAGAATTTTATCAGCAGAACCACCAAACGACTTTCTTGCATCTATTTATATCTTTATATTCAAATGTCCATACTTATAGGAGATTCCGTGATATAATGAGATATGGAACAAGTGTACGCGACACAACATACAATATAAACGACAATTAAAAAACATTAGTGATGGAAAACAGCCAGCAGGCATCATTGTGACGAGTTGTTTGCAAATGACCCTAGATTAAAATACAATGCGTATGATTCATAACCAATCTTAAAACACAGTTGTGACGCCATGCCATTTATGATGCAGTACTTTATTTTACCGAATAGTACTGCTTTGTCTAAATATTGGACTGTTTATTACTTAATATTGGATTGCTTTTATCTCATATTGGACGGTCAATAATAGTAATTTTGTGACTTTAAAATTTTCTAAGCCAATGATTGAAGGGAAAAATGCAGCAAGTATAAAATTCGACACATCTTTGACATTTTATGCCATGCCTGGATTCAAACCCGCAATCTTTCCCTCCTCAAGCAATGTCATTAAACCTTTGGCCACCGATTGCTTGATTCAATAGTGTTTAATTGGGGTATTTAAATCATTTTGTTTGTATAAACGTGTATAATACATCTAAATCGATAACAAAAATTGTTAACATGATGGCTTGAATCGAACGCAAAGTCTCTTCCTCCATAGCCCACACCGCCATTCATTCGGCTATAGGACTTGACAAACAAGTGTTCACTTAGAGTATTAAAATTATCTGATAGTATTAACGTATGTAATATCACGGATAAAAAATATATATATTTAATCGTGTTATGCTTGAATATAAAAGTTTGTATGCATAAACTGTATTTTAAGTAAGATATAAGCCTTAAACGATCCATTCGGTAAAATATAGGACAATATTGTACCGAATGGACTCTTAACGGCCTAAATCCTTTACCTAATGTCAAAGGAAGACCCTCTTGTTGACAAAGAACAAGACGACGAGTAGAAACATCAGCTACAAACATCAGGAAGATCCCTTCCTATTGATTTAAAAATTCTGCCACGTTTATTTAGAGTCTTTGAAAGTCTAGTAAAGTTGGCACCTGCACTAGTTCTTGCGCGGCCGAAAGGACGGGGTACGCTGTTGCCATTGAAAAAATGCCTCCGATTAGAAAAAGGATCGGCAGATGCTCAAGAATTAAAAGCTTGAAAATAGTGTATATGTATTTATTAAAACCCTTCACATAAACGATCTTTCGAAAAAAATAATTGTTTTAAGCAAAACCAATACAGGAGCGAAAATGACAAAACAAAGAAGGGTTAGAGTGGAAAAGATTAAAAAGACAACATAAAAAGAGGTGATATGACTACCACATTACCAAACAAAAAGAAATAGGGCCTCCAAAGAGACCCGTGGTACAAAATTCAAAACAAGGAGGCTACCTAAAACCTGTCACAATGCACGAGGAAGTACTTGGAATCACCAAGTTCAGTGTTCTGAGTGCTGTCCATTTCTAAAACTTTTTGAAGTATTAACCGTTTAAACAGTTTCGAGAGTGAATGGTGTCCAGGAAAAAAAATACAACACAGTTCCAGACAACAAATACAGCTACGCCTGTCGTGCGTTTTGTCTATTCAATGCTCAATAGAGGCGTTCTACCAAATCAATATATGAATATAAAGAGCATAGAACAATCATCAAAAATGCCAAAACCGAAACCAAATTATGACTCAGATGAACCTATGTCTGCAGTAGGAAGAAACCTTAGGATTTTGAAATTTTGAAATTTAAACCGCTTTGTGTTCATCAAGACAAAAGTGTTGATGCCGGAGCGGCTACGCCTGACGCGCGGTTTATCTATTCAAGACTCACCAGAGGCGCTTTACCATAAAATTTGGAAAAACGCTGTGGTGTAGTGGTTTTAAACTCGTCGGGCTACTAACACCAAGCTAGGTTCGATCCTCTTCAGGGGTGAAAATTTCATGAACCCATTTTCCGACTCTCTCTTGACACCATTGCGAGGATGAAAAAGATGATAGTCCTTCGGAAGAGACGAAAAAAAGGTTGTCCGGTGTATGTGGGGAACAATGCCTCATGCACGTTACAGACCCCTTTGTAGAGTTCGATAAGAGTTGGCTCAATAGGAGCCGCTGCAAAGTCCACACTCGCAAACAGCTAGCTGGAGAGGAATTCACATATAAGAATTAAGCTTGTTTCTCAATCCAGGATAAATAAATATACTAGTATGTTTTAACTAAATTGGAAAAGCCTTACAATATGCTAATTTCGGAATAGTTCGTTTTCTCTTCAGTTGCCCTCACGTGGCTTGTTGTGAAATTTAACATTTTTGTTTTTACATACGTGCTCAATCGTACCCTTTGGGTTGATGTCAAATCAACACATACAAGAAAAGTTCTGAAAACCGTAAATTAAAAGAAGCTACACTTTATCACCTGCTTCAATGGCACGTGGAATATTCAAACCAAATGAAATATTATTTTTTTTTTTGTAAACAAGATATACATTCGAGTATAAATGACTCCTGAGTTTCACATCTTAAACTATTGGATTATTAAAAAACATTAAACTTAGATCATCGCAAAATGGGTTTGGATTTAGGTGTGTTATTTTGCACCTTTTTTCAAGAGATAATACATTTGTCATGTATTTTATTCAATTTCTCGACTTTTTCTAGGCAGTTTTAATATATATATGTAACAGGCATTTTTTCTTAATTTAAGCATTTTGTTAAATACATCAATGCTATAAATTATCCATTTAAATTACAAAATTGTCTTCCACAGACAAAGGTTGATGTCATGATCATTATAGAATATGATCGAGAACTAGAACTGCAGCATTTTAACAAATTCATTAACAAATACAAATTAAGGCAAATCTGTTTGATATCAGTTTTTACAGGTTTTTTCTTCATACAAAAAATGTCACTTCCATATTTGGAAACCTTCACATCCGTTGCAAGCTTTATTTTGACACCTTATATAAACAAATACCCGCGTGCAAAGCTTTCATTTTTTTAAAGAAACATGAACGACGACTGTTGTGGTAAGAACATATTGTTAATGACACATCATAAAATATTTTTTTCTAAAGTTTGCAGACCAAATATATATGCATAGTTTAAAATTTACATGCTACATTTCAATATATAATAATTACTATCAATAAGAATAACGTATGTACAATGAATATGGTGTCTATGACAGTTTAGTCGAGAAGGGCTAGAGCTTCCAAAACTTTTTCGTTAATTTGATTCAGTAATTAGGAAACTATAGGATTAAGGTTTCCCGGAAAATTTGTGGTGAAAAACAACACCGAAATCAAATACATGTACTAGTAGTGCGATTTGTTGGTTTTTTTTTGACGAATGCCCCCCCCCCCCCCACTGGATCAACCATCGAAGAAAAGTGATTTATTATTTCCTAAATACTTTGATTCGTTATTCAAGCATCGTTTATTTCTACATCACGCATTCTAAAGTGCAATAAAATCAACATCCTGTAATTTTACAAGATTTTTACAGACTCTTTTGAGACTTCCTGGAACAGAAATTTTTTAATACTTAGAAAGTAATACCATTCTGTTTTATATGAATAGCTATTTTTACATCACTCGAGAAGTTACAAAATTTCCGCTAGTAATGTTGCATCTAGGTCTTCACGAATTATGAAGAAAACTTCAATTAAATTAACGGTTTTGTTTTATCAGTTCCCCATTCAAATTGTGTTAAATTCATTTGTGTAACCATGCTGACACAATTGTTTGCTACATGCATGTAGCTATCAACATTATGTCTTTTTAGAATCAACTTTGAAAGTGATAAATTTAATTTACAATGCATACATCGGATCAAAGTTCGGTCCGTGTAACACTTAACAATTTAAAATTCTAAATTTTTAAAGCATTTTTAATGTTTGAATTTTTAAATAAAAAGTTAAAATTTCAAATTTCTAAAATGTTGATATTTTGAAAATTTATCCAAAAAATCAAATTTTCAAAAATTCAAAACTAGTTACAACGTTAATCTTTTTACCAAATTTTCAAAAATAATGAATGTTTGATTATTTCGGATTGTTTGAATTTTTTCCAATATTAGGAATGAAATCCATATTCTTGATCAGTATGAAGCTTAAACCCCGTTTACACGATCAAAGTTTTCCATCAAAAACGTCGTCCAAGTTTTCTTTGACAAACTCTTTTTACCATGTAAACCTGCATCAAAAACTTTGACAAAGAAATTTGAAGGACTTTGACAGAATAGAACCTCATCCTATTTTTCTGAAAACTTGGATGGACTTTGACGGGAATTGACCAATCAGGATATGTTATTGAACTTTATATCAGAATATTTTGTAAAGAAAAGCACATGGCAAAATGGCAGGAAAGAAAGTAACAAGAGTAACCAATTTTCTATGGTCAAATAATATTATTGATGACTTGATGGAAACTAATATGAAATCTCTTATTTCTCTATAACGGGTAAATTTCTTGTAGAAATGTTCAATCATTCTCATGTAGCTTTTATAACAGTACTAGTAGTACTCATTGGCATTTTCAACTTCTAATTCTTAAATCAAAGTGTTTGTGCAACCAGGACCCATTTTGGTCTGATGCAATTTCTGCACATCCTAATTTAGAAGTAACTGCACATAAAATGAAACTACAATATAGAGTCCCCACACTTAAGCCACTATAAATAGCAGAAAACCATCAAAAAAGTTTAATCGTGTAAACAGTTACTTTGACAAAGTTTTCTTTGTCCAACTTTTTCATCAAAAACTTGGACAAAGATGTTTGATGAAAAATTTTGATCGTGTAAACGGGGCTAAAATAGACACACAAAATATCTGCCATAGAAAACCACGAAGATGCCATTCGGTTAATGGTTGAGGAGCATGGGTATACTTGTCCAGAGGTATTAGTCTATCAGCCAACCCTCAAAAATAGCATTTTGAATGTCTACCCCTGGGAACAGCAGTTTTTCGGTGGTTTGGTATAGTTTAACATCTAAACTTTCAAATTAACTTTGTTATACCGGTCAAAAAGTGTCCAAACAGGGTATAACATGCGCCATTTTGAATGCACCCATTTTGACAGACATAAATCATGTTGATAGCATTGAATTCATATTGCTGTCAAATTTTTACGATGCGATGGAATATAATTTTGTAAGGTGTTATGTAATCAGTATAATATATATAAAGATATGACGTATAATATTAATCGATAAGTATCGATAAAGTACCGATATCGGAGATCTTTTAAACACTCTGTATACGTGGCTTTTTTCGTTAAATTTTTGTCATTTTTTCGTCGCTGTAGTCATATTTGCAATGTATGTTTGTTTTCAAATACCATAAATCGTTCATTGATATGTATTCTGATCATAACAATCGATGGGGATTAAGAAAGTTACACCAATGGGCAGATAATCGAGCCTTATTACTTCCTATGCATATTTGAGCTAAAACCTAAGTACAGAAACGATGCATTTAACATTCTATTACATGATAATTATTCGAGGAAAAATATGTTTTTATTTCAAATGTGTGGAAATAGACAAATACACGTCGATATACTAATCAAGAACCACATTTGCACAATGCTTTTTTAGCAAAAAGGGGGGTCTATGTAGATGCTTTTAAAGTATTAAATATCACAATCTTTTGTTCTTTAGTACGAAATAAAATGCACAAAATGGTTCAAACATGTAAATATACTATCATTAGATAGATTTACAATATCTAAAGGCTTTTTTTCCTTGTTTACTTTGATGTGCTATATGCCAATTTATAGTGCATTTGTTAACGCCAGCTCTGAAAAAAAAAACGATGAACCTATCTCTCTTTGGAAGAGAAAGGTTTGGTAGCATAAAACCTGATTGTACAAAACCAAGACGATTGTGATCTTCAATTTCTCTGGTATGTCATGCGTTGTTCCTCTTGGATATATGCGAATGATCATCCCAGTTCGGTAGTTTTGTTGTTACCTAGATTAAATAAGATTATTAGAGAAAAAATATTCTTATGTTTTTAGAATAAATTTATACCCTTTTATATGTATACAAATCTCTAACAATTTACATTTTTATCTAAATGGTTCGAAATAGTGCTTGTATGCAATTTGGTTTATATATTTGCCTGTCTTGTACATTTTGTTGTTCAGACTGCAATGTCAGATTGCAGCTTTATTTTAAACTCATTTGTAAGCGATACATTTTCCAATTTCTCAAATTAGTTTTTTTGCAATTTAGATAGTTTTTGTTTAACCAAATTTGTTTTAATATGGCCAGATATCAAAGATATGGGATGATCTATGGTTATACATACACTTTTTACATCTGTCTGTGCATTAATCTACAATTTCTAGAGTCATTTTACACAACACGTACTTATTTCATGCAAACCGTTTTATAATATTGTACAATCAATGAATATGAAAATATACATAAAAAAATTAAGCATACAGGTAAACATATTATGGAAAACCTAAATTGTTTTATGCAAAATTAGTTTATGAAAAAAAAATTGTTAAGTTCACTCTGGTGACGACATGAGTTCGCTGTCTTAATTGCTTATGATTGTTTTTGTGTTGTCTGTTTCCTCATGTTGTTGTCGTTTGTGTTTTCTGGTTTTGACTTTGCCCTTTCGGACTTTTTGACATTAGCATGTCCCATTGGTACCTCTATGCTTCGTTCAGCTTCAGTTTAGCACTGCAGTTCTATAGAGTAAGTTGTAGTAATAAATAGTCACAGTTGCATTGTCTGGAAGAAGATTCTACCCAGATGTTTTAAAGAAGAATATTTCTCCACATGTACTTTTTCTGTGTAAAGTAGATTTGAAATAGATATGAAATGCAAAGTGTATTGTTTGACTCTTTGTTGTAAATTATATTTTAACATGTTAAAAAACGTTATTGAAACAAACAGGCTATATCTTGTAAATAAATGTGTATAACTGTAAGCAGAGTTTGTTGTCTTAACCCAGCGTCTGTATACGACAAGACGTACGTGTGGTTCTGTATTTGGTGACCAGCTTTCGATAACGAGTATTTCAAAAATATCGGAACAAATATTTTACTTTTTTTTACAAACTATTTAAAGTTACTGTCGGAAACAGCAAAGCCACTCTCCGAAACACTTATCAAACCATGCAAAGACATTTCATTGATGTAGACTTGACCATCGTTAAAACCTTTTGCTATGAAGTCCCATGAAGCACATCGATGGTATGAGATATAAACCATATTTTACGTCTTTAAAGTTTACAGAAAGTGATAAACATTAGAGCAATGCTATCAAATTTCAAGTTCGAATTGTATTAACTAGTATGGCTGTTCTTGTTTTTTAACATGTAGAATTTTACACATACATGGCAAGAGGATAATATGACTCTGACTGTCATGTAAGGACAACAAAACTAACCCTTCAATAAAACACATGCTGTACATTTGAGACTAACCTCAAAAGCATTCAAGATGTACATCCCTAACGTAACGTGACGTTTAAACAAACGGCAAGGTAACCCGAAAAAGATTATTTCCAAATTGAGGAGTTTATATTTTTTTTAATTTAAAATTGTATATAACAATATATCATATCACATTCTAGTATACTTACTATTGAAACTGGAAGATTAGGACAGGAAAACATGTGCGTCTTACATTTATGTCATTGGTGCCGAGCTACAACAAATTTCTCCCCAACAAATACACGACTTAACGCTTTTGCAACATACGTCTTTAATGATTTCTGTAGTGACGGTTTTAATCTTTCGATGCATTCCATTACCTCCCTAAAAAGGTAGTTTTCAAACAATACACTTCTTGATTCCCCCCTATTTCGACAATGTAACTATTGAAATAAAAATATATATATACCGATTTAAAATGAGATGTAGCTTATTCGTTTTAGAACTTACGAATACTTATACTCAAATTTAATTTGCATATCAAATATTTTATGAAAGGGTATGGAAATTACAAAGTAAACAAGGAAATTAAGCAATTATATATTGTACATATATTCAATTTATCTATTTTTCTACATGTTTTAATCGTTTTTGTGCAATTCATTTGGTATCAGAGAGCAAAACATTGTCTTAGTAAGTATTTCAGAAGCATGTACAGAGACCCCCCTTTTACTAAAAAAGCATTGTGCAAAGGTGTTTCTTGATTAGTATATCGATATGTGTTTGTCTATTACCACGCATTTGAAATAAAAAAACATATTTTCCTCGAATAATTATCATGTAACAGAATGTTAAATGCATCGTTTCTGTACTTAGGTTTTAGCTCAAATATGTATAGGAAGTATTAAGGCTCGATTATCTGCCCATTGGTGTAACTTTCTAAATATCCATCGACTGTTATGATCAGAATACATATCAATGAACGATTTATGGTCATTGGAAGCAAACAAACATTGCAAATATGACTACAGCGACGAAAAAATGACAAAAATTAAACGAAAAAAGCCACGTCTACAGAGTGTTTAAAAGAGCCCCGATATCGATACTTCATCGATACTAATCGATAAATATTTTACGCCATATTTTTATTTATACTATACTGATTACCTTACACCATACAAAAATATATTCCATCGCACAGTAAATATTTGACAGCAATATGAATTCAATGCTTTCAACATGATTTATGTCTGTCAAAATGGGTACATTCAAAATGGCGCATGTTATACCCTGTTTGGACACGTTTTGACCGGTATAACAAGGTAAATTTGAAAGTTTAGATGTTAAACTATACCAAATCAAAAAAAAACTGTTGTTCCCAGGGGTAGACATTCATCTCGAAAACTAGAGGCCTTTTTCGATTTGGCTGATAGACTATATCCTGTGCTAGACGTATTTCAACGTAACAAAAGGTATGTTTAAAGATCGGATCAGTATTTGACAAAGTTTAATCATTTCTGGGGGAAAATGCACAATCATGAACATGCAGTTGATGACTAATTCACTTGTTTGATGTTCCATGTGCATATTTAGTTGATCGCACACAATATAAGCAAATCAAAAATTTATCTTATTTTTCAATGAATAAAATTTTTATCATTGTCAATTATTATATCTATATACATGCATGTATACAGTCCCTGTGCACATCTATACAATGACATCGCGTACATTTACTTCTTGGTGTCAGTTTTGGTACTCGGGGTGGGGGGTACCTCCTATATACAGGTGATAGATGATATGGTAACCACAAAATGGATTTCGTTCATATTATAGATCAAATGCCAATGAGCATTAGACAGGTCGTAAATAACAGAATAAATTCAGTCCTTTAACTCAGTTGATGATCTGTTGCAACATGTATTTACCATCCCAAATTTTTGTTGGTGCCAGCTGCTTACTCCTAACACTAAAAAGGTGCAGTGACCCCCCCCCCCCGAATTTTGGTAACGTCAAACTACGCTATAATATGTTTTCGGTGTTTTACCCGGTAATCGGGAGTTGTCTTGTTTCTCTGAAAGAAAAGTGCTGTGGATATGTTTGCTTTCAGTTTGCCCTTTCTTATTGTGCTTTTTGTCGTTGTTAAAGGTTTTTTTCTGATATTGAAATGTTACCAAAAGTCATGCAATTTCCCGTAGGCCTACATATCCAAAAATTTATAATAATAATTGCAAAATCTGCCCCTTTTAATGGCTTTGCGTATAGAAATTCTGACATAAGTTTGGTTTAATCTAGTAATTTTCATCCTCACAAGTTAGGGGCCCTAGGTCCACTTGCGGTCCGTGGGACCCATGACGCCTGACTTGGAAGGATGCTTATTTTCCACCTCGATTTACCCGTTATTATCAGGAGTTCGCTATTTGGAACTACATGTACATGTACTTTTGCGGTTTTAATGGTTGGCCTGTTAAAATAGACCCGTTTTATTTTCAGTCAAATATTCGAATTTCCAACGTTCAAAATTGGAAATATTTAAAAATGAATCCAATTCATTAATTTTGAAAATTTGGTAAAAAGATTAACGTTGTAACTAGTTTTGAATTTTTGAAAATTTGATTTTTTGGATAAGTTTTCAAAATATTAACATTTTAGAAATTTGAAATTTTAACTTTTTATTTAAAAATTCAAACATTGAAAATGCTTTAAAAATTTAGAATTTTAAATTGTTAAGTGTTATGTTTAAAACATCAAAACGCAAAAATTAATAATGACATCATTACGATTTTTCCAACAATAAAACAGTACTGAAATGTAAACAAACCGAATAACTGAAACATGTTCAAACGGTTTAAGCCAGTCACTTGACATTGCGTGTAATATAGATGTTTGTACCATACCTACATGTATCATTAAAAAAACAGTTTCCACATTTTTACTGAAATTTTGTATTCTATTTATAATTTTTTCTTATTAATATATTTTGGTTTGACCATGCATTCTCTTTATTATTTTAAAAAGAAAGGAATGCATTAAACGATTAAGATTACATGCGTAGATATCAAAATAAAGTATTTCTTATTTACCCCTCTTTTTCAAGTTTGGTAGTTTTGTTATTACCTGTATTTCATTTTTTTTCATCTTTGTTGACGTACTACAGATGCCCTAGAAAGAATCTTTTAAACCAATGTTGTTCCCATTGGCGATTTTACTAGATTTAGCAGGGAGATATTTCATCACACAATATGAATCTACAAAAGACACATATGCTGCTTCATGTATTTTATTGAGCATTTTTGAATCAAATGAGTCTTTTTCAGACTAGTGTTCTTCCTTAAGATGTAAAAAGTGTAATTTGTATATTATTATTTTTTATGTCATGGATTCTCTGTAACACGGTAATATGTAAGCATTTTACCCCAAAGCTCATTAATCCCGAAACTGTGTCTTTAAGACATAAAAAAAGCATACTGGAATTTGTTTTGAGATTTTTTTCTCGAAATATAAAATAGTACTAGAACTCGAACAGATAGCTCAACACAGTTTCAAAATGATGCAAATTAGTGTTTTTCTTTCGCATAATGAATATTAAAATGTAACTTTTATAAATACCCATACCATTATCATCCCTGTAAATTTGTGAGTGTCTATGGTCACTAAAGTTTTTTGCTGATTGGAAAAAAAATAAAGGAATCGATGCTACTTTAAAATTAAAAGATAAGATGGCATGCGTAAAAATAACACAAAAATTAATTTGACTGAACAAATAAAGGTAATAATAAAATTACCGACATCGGGGGATCTATCTCAATGTCCAAGAGAAAAGACAAAACATGAAAGACACACCAGAAAAATTATAGATCGCATGAGCTTCTTTTTCTGGTTCTTCTCTTTTCCATTTTTTGTCACACTCTTTTGAATACTAGTACTTGTACTTTTTGTAGTGTCTATAAAGCTAAGATTAACCCATTGTAAAAATGATTAATTACTAAGAATATTTCTTATAAATCTTGTATTATTTGGCGTATATTAAAAGAAGTCTTTACCCTTTTTTAACTTAAAGTATTATGACTATATGAGTATGAGTATTGGGACTATCAAAGAAAAAATGGAGTTGTTATATCAAAACTTTTATATTAATATCAAAGAAAGGTTTCCTTGCACCTTGTTGAAAAGAAACAACTGCAATTCTGGCCAAGTAAAACGATAACTAGAAACTAAAGATTTTTTTCCCATTTCACTTGTCTTAAATACCTGTAATATCAGTGTGCAGATGCAACCTTATAAAAACATAACTGAAAAGTGTGAAAAACAGCAAAAATCTATGAAATTAAAAAAAAAAGTTAAAAAGAACACCACTGCAATTATGGCCAAGTAAAACGATAACTAGAAACTAAAGAATTTATTTTTTTTTTTAATTTCACTTGTTTTAAATACCTGTAATATCAGTGTGCAGATGCAACCTTATAAAAACATAACTGAAAAATGTGAAAAACAGCAAAAATCTATGAAATTTTAAAAAAAAGGTTAAAAAAGAACACCACTGCAATTATGGCCAAAGAAAAAACGCCAACTAGAAACTAAAGATTTTTTTTCATTTCAACTGTTTTCAATACCTGCAAAATCGGTGTGCAGATGCAACCTTATAAAAACCAAACTGAAAAGTGTAAATAAACAGCAAAAATCTAAGAAATTTTAAAAAGTGTTAACATCCAATGTATTGTTTTGATCATTAACACCTTGTCGTGACATTTTGACTTGCAAGGGAAAAAAGCTTATGATTTTATTTAAGCTTTATATTCAATGTTTAAGTATTTCAAGACATCTAAATGTTGATTTTTAGTTTAATGATAAGCCTTGGGACAGAATGGATCTTATTATTCCCCATCTATTAAAAAAATGGGCTTAAAAATTGAAGCTTCTTGAATTTTTGTTTTTTTGTCCATCTTGTAAAAAGCTAATGATCAAAAGCTGTTGTTTTTGTCTATCAAATCTTTCAAATGTTATAATGTGGCGAAAGGATTTATACAAGAAATACAGCTTGGTTGTTTAAAAGACTTTTACGTTTGATGTTTTGTGCTATGGTTAACACTTTCAATCTTTTGAATGTTAGAGTTTTGTCATTATGTCGTCAGAGATTTGGCTTAAAGTCAAGACATCAAATAGTTTCTTTGTCATTTTATAAGACGAAAAAAGTAATATGCAGAACTTGCAAATGTATTCGTAAGTGTTTGCAAAAACATTTTTTTTTGTAACTTCAAAGATAATATTTACTGTCGTATATAATGATATGCACCTTTTCACAAACTAGTAGACAAAGAGGGCCATAGGGGGCATCTAACATCTTTGATTAGATAGAGACTTTTGAGCTGAAGGTTTAAAGCAGATAAAACTTTTCTCTTTAGATTGTCCCTTGACCAAATGATTGTTATTTTTAATCCAATAGAGAATCGATTTGAACTCGATTCAGCACATATAATTCATCAATGATCGATAAGTTCTGACATACATTTTTTGTAGTTAGTTCTGAATCTCAAATAACAGAAACATGCATTGAATAGGTCAAAAGATTCTTGTCTAAGAATTAGAAGTATCGGGGAATATTTATTTTTATTATAATTCATTAGATTTTGTCCATATAAAGCACTTTTATGATTGACAGCAGGCGTGGTTTGATTATATGCTGTAAACAGTGCACAGTAGGCGTGGTTTGATTATATGCTGTAAACAGTGCACAGTAGGCGTGGTTTAATAATATGCTGCAAACAGTGCACAGTAGGCGTGGTTTAAATATATGCTGCAAACAGTGCACAGTAGGCGTGGTTTAATTATATGCTGTAAACAGTGCGCAGTAGGCGTGGCTTTAGTTACTCAGTATGATAAAGCAATTATTTACTGGTCATTTGGAAAACAGTACAATAGTTTCCCCTCCATACTTACCATTTCAATATACACCTGGAAAAAAGTTTAGGACCCCTAGACTTGTTTTACTTTTCGTTGATTTGAAATAATTTTATATTTCAGGATTTTTGTCAGTTCTAATTCTTCAAAATATATTCTAATTCTTCAAAATATATGATTTAAAGTGCTTGAGCGTTCAGATAAAGCCCGTTTTGGCCTTGAACAGCGTCAGATAACTCTTCAGGAAATCAGACGCCAAACTGCTAGTATTAGATTAAGGGTTCCAGCAGTCATTCGTGCTAAAGGTGGACCTACCCGAAATTGACTGTTTGACGATACAGTGTCAATCGTTTGATTATGATTTACATTTTTAAGCCCTATTTGACAATTTAACAACAGTTTGGAGCTTCGGGTGACCATACTTTTCGAAGATCATATTTATTTGCAAAAGCCATATTTTTGCCATGAAAAGACTATTTATTAAATAATGGTTTAAAAGTGTTTTGAAAATGACTATTTGTTAAAAAATGGTTAAAATGTATGATTTTAAAAAATCACGGGGATGCTTTACTTTTTTCCAGGCCAGTGTATAGTAAGTACTTCGTTAAAACAAATGTACTGTTCCCCCTTGACCAGTAAACACAAATTGTATAGAACTATCACTCAAGTAAACTGAGGTAATTTATTATATATTGTAATGTTTCCCGGGAAAGGACAATTTGCGAAATTCACATGTAAATAGGAGTCTTCTTTTAATACATGTAAAGATGAATTTGCTTTGACAGTATTATCATTGGTCAGATGACACATTATTATTATTGGTCAGATAACGCAATATTATAATTGGTCAGATGACACAGTATTATCATAAGTCAGATGACACAGTTTTATCATTGGTCAGATGACACAGTATTATCATTGGTCAGATGACACAGTTTTATCATTGGTCAGATGACACATTATTATAATTGGTCAGATGACACAGTATTATCATTGGTCAGATGACACAGTATTATCATAAGTCAGATGACACAGTTTTATCATTGGTCAGATGACACAGTATTATCATAAGTCAGATGACACAGTTTTATCATTGGTCAGATGACACAGTATTATCATTGGTCAGATGACACATTATTATAATTGGTCAGATTACACAGTATTATAATTGGTCAGATGACACATTATTATAATTGGTCAGATTACACATTATTATAATTGGTCAGATGACACAGTATTATAATTGGTCAGATGACACAGTATTATCATTGGTCAGATGACACAGTATTATCATAAGTCAGATGACACAGTTTTATCATTGGTCAGATGACACAGTATTATCATTGGTCAGATGACACATTATTATAATTGGTCAGATTACACAGTATTATAATTGGTCAGATGACACAGTTTTATCATTGGTCAGATGACACATTATTATAATTGGTCAGATGACACAATATTATCCTAGGTCAGATGACACAGTATTATCATAAGTCAGATGACACAGTTTTATCATTGGTCAGATGACACAGTATTATCATTGGTCAGATGACACAGTATTATAATTGGTCAGATGACACAGTATTATCATTGGTATTATCATTGGTCAGATGACACATTATTATAATTGGTCAGATGACACAATATTATCCTAGGTCAGATGACACAGTATTATCATAAGTCAGATGACACAGTTTTATCATTGGTCAGATGACACAGTATTATCATTGGTCAGATGACACAGTATTATAATTGGTCAGATGACACAGTATTATCATTGGTATTATCATTGGTCAGATGACACAATATTATAACAGATTATTATGTTTGCTTACTTGTTTTTGGATTGATCCACCTTAAAGTGATTGCTAGCGAACTTCATTCAAAATGTGTTATGGTTAACGTTTTTACACGCTAATGAAACAAAATAATACAAACATTCAATTCTTATCATTACATTTTGAATGTTTCTCATTTGTTTTAGGTAGAGCTTTTAAGCTCGCCTCATGTAGTCTATAGAGTAGTGATGGTTGTCGCATTTTTGTTTTAGTCTAGACGGAATAATCTTCCTGCTTGAAACATGCTTTTTATTCTATAGTGCTTTTCAATATATATGCTTACAAGGAACACACTTTTGTATATCTCCATTTTATTGGCATTTAAATTACCGGCACAAGTTAAATTAAATCATTTGCATTTTACGAAACGGACTATTTATTGATGGGAGAAAGAATATACAAGCATATTCATTTGTTAATTGATTTGTTCGTGCAATTTGTCTATGAATATTTCTGCTTTTTCTTTGTTTACATGCAAGGTTTCTTTCTGATCCATTCATAAAATTCAGTCGCAATACACATTGGACGAGTTCATTATTATCGAAGGGGCGTTCGAATCGATACTACGTATTTGTGTACATGTTCGAATCCTGTCATACATGTGCATCCCAAAGTTTTGAATTTTTATTTAATAGCGAGCACAGCTCGTAGCGGAGAGCTCTACAGCAAGTTCCCGCAAAATTTTGCCTAATGCTAATATAACTTTTTTTTCGTCCGGATATGCTTCTCACAATTTCACGTGCACAATTTATACAGGTTCGATGTGAATTTGAAGATAATTACCAATTTTGCTACTCGCCATCCAAAAACTTTCTATAGAAATACATGTATAGAAGAAGGAGAAAAATATTCTGATGACGATGAGTTACTTCGTATTTTTAAGTAAAACAAATTTTATTCATTCTTTTACATTTTCTTTTTTTACGTCCATTCGCCTCGAATACCTCTTCTCAAACTGAACGTTCTAGAAAATGAACTGATTTAAGTAAACATAACTACGGTCAAAACTGTTAACATTTGCATCAAAAGAGGCGTGGAACTCCGTCATATGAGGACCAAAAAGACGATCCATCTTTGATGTTTCATGGTATTAGGGGGAGCCTTCTTTAACTCAAAAGGTATGTAAAAATACAATTAAGCTGTTCATTGACATCTTATATTTTTGCTCTGCTCGCAATTTGGCAACGCCTACCTCATATTATTATTATATTGGTACGATATACATGAAGTATTCCTCATTCCCCGGGAGAGAGGGCACGATAGTGTACGTTAATCAACTTTAAAAACATTACACATTTTATTCACAACCCACCTTCCCCCGACACAAAACATATATCTGTCCAAATGGTCGGTGCCTTATATCCGTATAGATTGATTATTTTACGCTTCGTAGTTTCATATTTGAACGATTTATTTAGACATATTTATGGCAATCATACAATCATATTCATCCTCAGCTATATTATGTATAATCATTATAATGATGCCGTCCTTTGAGTGACCTCCATAATTGGAGAGAGAAATTCTTATGTCTTAAGTGAACCTATATGTTTTGCTTACTGTTTTGGAAAACTACGAAAGTACGAGAGTAGCCATTCTAATTCAATTTTCTGTTATAAGAAGTGATTGTCTCTGGCAGCAACCATCTGATTTTAAGGGGGGGCTATGGTGAAATTTGTAATAAAAAGGAAGGATGCAAAAAAATAAACAAGAAATAAAAATACAGGATGGTGTTTTTATTGAAAAGTTTCGAGCGAAAAAATTTTGGGGGAAAATTAATGAATAAATATAGCTTCATGAAAATGGAATGGTTACTCCCTTAACTTATTTTGGTTGTCTGTTGTACTGAGATGACGTGCTTTCTCAGGTTAAAGTTGCCTGGGCAAAGGATGGCCCGTGTCATTATATCCCTTCCACAGACAGGGCTGTTTTTTCGTTTTTCGTGAAAATCAAGCATGATTTGTTAATTAATAGTTATTAATTGTTTAATCATCAAACTGTTTAATTCATAACCTTTCATTGTTCAAAATAATTCAAATGAGTAACATGTAAATATTTGGCAGCATGGGATTTTCTATAAATATAACTTTAAAAGTTGGAAGACTAACTCTATCTAAAAATAGCATGTTGGCAGACTAAGCCCTTCTAAAAAAAGATTGGTATTCCAAACATTGCTTAATGAAACAAAATTCATTTTAGATAAATTTTGGTCTCGTAAACTCGTTCTAACAACATTTTTCTGCTAGTTATCAATTGATAAAGTTCAAAGCGATAAATTTGTAGAAATGTAATGTTTTTCCTTATATATTCAACATGCAAAGAATAACTAAATGTCTAAATAATGAAAAAGTATTGTATTAAACAATTATAGCCCTTTACATTTTGGTCATTATATGTTTTTATCAACTCAAAAAAACAATATATCGACTGAGGACGATATAGTTTTTCTTAAGTCGATAAAAACATGTATCGACCTTAACAAAAGGCTATAATTCAATAGTATTGGACATTAAAATTCAGCGTGAAAATGAACGTTAAAAATATTGCTTATACATGTATCTAACATTTCATGATGAAATCTAACTTAAAACTTTCTTTAATCTGACTTTAGATAAAGCTGAAATGTAATGTCAGGTAAACAATTCCCGTAAATCTTTCACCTATAGTAATACCACAGGCATGAACCACTGGTTTAAGTTAAAAACTATCGATTCCAGTGCATTGCTTGTTGATATTGCTATTGTCCCTTTTCATCTATGTTACATTTCGTTTAGATCTTTCCTGCTGAACCATGTTCCTTAATGTTTATGCTTAAATATATAGTTGCTAGCTTTGTCTTAGAAGAAAATGTCGATAATTATTCTCATTCTTTTCATTTAGAATAGGAAATATTGACAAAACGCAGGTTTCTTCGCGTTTTCTCAGCGTGGTGTTGAATTTCTGCTCAGAAGCATATATACATAGGTAAAAAATGCGATGGAGAAATAAAAGGTGTCCTCATTCATTACTCGCTCCTACATCTACATCCGTTGATTTTCTTACTATATATAACGGATCATCATAATGTCACCCAGTGTCAAGCTTTACTTATAAATCTGAAACATTGCTTTCTCGTATCTTATTGATTTCACGCTTCACACAATGGTTATTGGATTTCCAAACAAAGGCTTAATTCTTTAGACTAAAATTAAACACATGATTTTTTGAAATTTTCTAATGCATGTCTGTATGAAATAATCATGTTTGATATGTTTATATTATGGAGTACCATGCAATTAAAGATGTCCGAATTTGTTTATTGACAGACAATTGTTCCCTATTTGGTGACGATGTTGACAATCAGACAGTTGCTGTACTCGTTACAGAAACTTTTCATTCAAAGTTAGAACCTTGGGAAGACTATATAGTAGCTCTGTATTTGACTATTGTAGGTAAGTGAAACTTATAAACATAGTCATATGTTCAAATTATATTTGTTGTTCTTACTCTCTTATTTGAAGCAGGGATAAAGGTTATAACGAAATTACCGAACTTGGAGGATCAATATCAATTTCCAAGAGAAAAGACAAAACATAGAAGACACACCGGAATATTTGTAGATCGTAATGGTCCTGACTTGGTACAGGCATTTCAAATGAAATGGTGGGATGCAATTCTATGATTAGAACACATCGCTGAAATGGTTTTAGCCACTTTTAAGTATTCTAGTTTTGAATCTTTCCATTCAACGTTTTTATTTGCATTGTTTCGTCTTTTCTTCTAGGACATATAAGATTGATAACACATTTCGGAAATTTTGTTGTAACCCTTCATTTAACTTCATAATTCTGTATTTACTTGGGTTTGATTTTGTGTATTTTTCTTACTCATACAATAAAGGAAATCAAGTTCCACATCTGCCTTTACTGAGACAAAAGAGTTCAAATTTGTTTCTTGTTCTTTCAAATCGTTTATTTGAATATAAAAACTCAATATATCCATTGACTTTTACTTTCGAATTTTTTGTTATTTTATTCTGTCGATGTTAAATTCTTTATATTTTGATATTTTTTTCATATTGACACTTGAATGGGCCATTGGTGCCTGTTTGTTTCTTTAATTAGATCAAGAAATTTAGCAAATAAGCATTTTTCCCGTGTTTATACTAGTTTATGTCTCAAGTTAAATTTTTGCATTACATTTTCTTTTTTATAGAGTTTCAAATTTGAACTGTAAACACCAACTAAAAATAAAACAAACAAAAAATGGGAAAACAAGAAACATGCATCTACTAATTCCCTTTATAAATGCATGAATCTGTTTTATACTAGTAATTTTTTGTGTTCGTTTTTATTCTGTTTTGTTTACCGACTAACTATGTTGTCAGTCAATGTTTTTATAGTATTTGCGTGTTTTGTTGACACATAAAACGATATTATTTCGTTTTAAACATATTTCAGAAGAAATCGATTATTATTATTTTCATGTTCTTATCATTTTAATCAAATATAGACATTTGAAACATTTTATGTCACACTTTCATAACTTTAATTATTGTTAAGTTTTAAAATCAACCTTCTACAGTTTCTTATAGTATTACCATGACATTTGCAGTCAGAAATAAATGTGAATGTTAAAACAAATAATAAAAACTTCCAATCGCCTGTGTTACTTTTTTAACATTTGAACAATAAGGTTTAATAATCAATTTGTTACTTTTTACAAACACGTTTGACAAATTAATTTTTTATTATATAAAGTCAACTAAAATCAGAAACAATTAAAATTTAATCTAAGGCACCATTTGATATTTTATGGTGGGAGTTGAAATTTGAAAAAAGGAAGAAATAACAAATCAGAATAGTGTTTTGAATTTGAAAAAAAACAAAATGGTGGTTTTTCTAAACAAAAATAAACAACATTTTCCGACTCTCTCTTGACACCAATTGCAAGGATGGTCTCGAGGATCGATGCTAGTCCTTCGAAAGGGACGAAAAAGGGTTGTCCCGTGTATGTGGAGAGCAATACCCCATGCACGTTAAAGACCCCTTGTGGAGTTCGATAAGAGTTGGCTCAATGGGGGCCGCTACAAAGGCCACACTTTCAAACTGCTAGCTGGAGAGGGATTGATATAAGCATCAAGCTTGTTTCCCAATCCAGGACAAACAAATATGTTGAAACTAAACAAAATAAGATAAATTTAAAAAAAACGTGCGCGCTTACGCACAGAGCAAAAACCCAGGCTCCGATTGTTCCGTAAATAAAAAAAAGACAGGATGAAAAAACCGCAGACCTTCCTTCCATAAAACTCAGATGGTGGCTTCCTTAGAATTATCATACTGATGCAAAACTATTTTGAACATTTTATAAGAATGAGATTCTTTGTTGTATCGATGTGTAAATCAACAAAAATGATAAGAAATTGAAAGAAAACCACATGTTTGGAGTTATTAAACCTTTTTTGCAAAGTGTTTCTTTAAGTATTTGTAGTGGAGTTTTCTTTGTTGGAAGGGCTGTTGGATTAAGAAACAAAACCTTGAAATAAGAAAAGGGGAAAAACATTTTAAGAGCTAAGCATGCGTTAAAACAATGATTTTTTTTTTATTTTGATCATTTATTTACCAATTCTTAATCAGAGGTCGATGCTTCTGACAGCACTGGAAGTTTTCTTTAAAAATAAAAGTTATTTATTGTTTACCTCTTTTGGTAATGTTATCCCTATTTGAGGTGGTAAGTGTAGCGGAAGGTGGTTTGGATTGACCATCCTTTGGAATATGAATTCATTATTAAAATCATCTTATAAATTAATAGACCAAAGATACTATCATCCTAGAAGGAACTGCTTACTTTTCCAGAGAAGTTGAGTTAAATTAGCGATCTTGATTGCTATTCAGGTTTTTTGTGTTATTGTGTTGTTTGTTTTTTCGTGCTGTTCTCGTATGTGTTTACCGGTCTTGTCTTTCTCCTTTCGGTCTTTTGAAATTCAAATATCCCATTAATACCTCTGCCTATTTCTTTCGTTTATTTGTTGCTGTCTATGTTTTTAGGAATACAAATGACAACAATGTTCCAGACAACAAATTGCTACGCCTGACGCGCGTTTCGTCTATTTAAGACTCATCAGAGGCGCTCTACCAAAACTAAGTAAACCCTTATGACCAAAGCCCCAGTTAAAGTAACATAGTTCATTTATATTTGTATACAAGACAACCAGCAAGACAATGACTTAAGAACTTTGAATAACCGCTCATTTGTGTAGGTTTTTGTCGCGTGTACAGATCTCATTGTATCCTAATCTTTGTGTACCCAAGAAAGTGGTTTAATAATCTCAAATTAAATTATTCTATATGTAATAACTGTCTCTTAAAACATTATTCCTTGGAAGTTAAAATGAACTCTTACGTTTTATATCTGAACATCAAAGCATTATTATTCCTTTGTAGACACTATTTTTTTTTTCTCAGCTATAAAAGTTTATTTTATATAGTGAATACGACTTCAATTAAGAATTTCTATGTCTAGTGGGTAGCACTGGAAACACAATTTAGCTATCTTGTCTCTGAATTAATTAACTGGTATCCATGTTTTTTGTCTCAAGGCCAGCATGCTAGTAGGCAAAAGACATTTGGTATACACTTGATATTTCAATGTAATAAACTCTGATGAATATAGACACAAAAAAGGTCGACCTCGTGCCAGTATACAACGTGACGAACTGGGAGAAAAACTAACATACTTTAAAAAAATGGGATAAAATATAATCCTACTTTTTAATAGTTGGTATAAACGTTTTTTTTTTACAGTCTTAATTTTACGTCTCCTTTTTTTAGAATGCGATAAGAGCTTGCCCATACCGAAGTTTATCCAGCGCCCACATCATCACTTGTTTTTTAGGAAATGCTAAAGTTATCAAGATTAACAAAGCTGTATATACTAAGATTTGGACAACTTTAAATTCCTTTTGTTATTTTATTTTTGTTTAATGGATTGATTTGTAATTTTTGTATACTACATCATTTCGCGGGGCCATGGTGGCAAAATGGTTTAAGGCGATGGTTTAAATATCACACTATTAGCTATGAGTCAATTACTGCTTCAGGTTGATATTTTTCCATTACTTTTTAATGTTTCGCTGTAATGTCCGTTTAAAAAATTTACTCATTTTGTCTTGTGTTTCGTTAAAACGAAAAATAAAAATAAAAACGTTAACGAAAAAATGAGAAAAATTTAACGCAGCTGCTTACAAATAAATACACCCGCCTCAAGCTTAACCAGATCAAAATGGAAGGTGCATATCTATAAAATGTCAAAAATATTGTGTGAAAGTTTCATGAAAATCTATTCGGGGTTAAAGAGAAGTTGCGGATAAAAGATGAGTACATATGTTCTTACCCTTGTCATCTAATGGCCAAGTCCATTATTGCCATCAGAATCTCTCGAAATCAATAGTACACACTGTTAATTATAAGATGCACATCTAAAAAAGTAACAAAGATTGCGTTAAAATTTCATTAAAATCCAGCAAGGTTTTAAAAGGATAAAAGATGTATACTCTCGTGTATAACGGAAGGGCGGAATGACTGACACATGAACGGATAACCCTATTATTTTATTAACCCAATTTTCAAGCCAAAAGAGCTCCAAACTCTGCCTTTTTTTATAAACATATTTACTCCTTCAAATTCCCCTTTTGTCTTGACTTGAGTAAACGGATGCTGTTTAATTGTCTTTAACGACTTTGACGACAAATCTTGTCTAAGTCTTTTCTGATAACGATATTTGAATCCCCCATTAGTTCTTCTTTCTGTCAAGAAGATAAAGTGACCATCGTTAAAGTGTAAAAAGTTACACATTAAGATAATTTTCCCTTTGAAAATAATCAAGTGTACGTTTAATCGGCATATTTATCACAAGGCCAACCTTTTTTATCCTATTGCCTATAAAACTGCAATGTTTCTTAATAAATATGTAAATGAAACGTACCTTCAAAAATTAACCCTAAATAAATCACAATACGACATAGAAGAGGAAGATATTGAAGAATCTTGAGCTAGTCACAAATTTCATTTGAAAATCTATAAGATTAATTAAGTTTCCCGTTTATAGTCAAGTATGAGCTTGATATAATTTTTCTACTGAAATAGTTCATTTAAGATGGTAAACAATCTATGTACCATCGGAATTTTTAAACTATTGTATTGAACGTTCCATAGTTGACTCTTAAACACATTTTGGTCCTTGTTAAACCTATGCCTGTTCTCTAAAGATAGATTTTAAAAGAAAAAAAAATGCTCAATATGTATAAAAAAAAAATTGCACACAGTTGCAATAGGAACAATAATAATTCGTCTCAAAAACCTGAAAGTTTCAACATTTGTGTTCGGCAATAAATATGAATATTTATATGAATATAAATAACTTTTTTTTCCAAAACATCCTGATATTTCAATATAGTTTCCTGTTGGATATCTTGTCACTTTAGAAAAGAAAACAAATGGATGAATGACTGTTTGCTCTTTTTTGCTATATTTGAGCACTATGAAAGTTTTGATTTTCATCATAGCAATCATGTTAATTACATGGCTCCATTTTTAAAAATTCACAAATGTCTTTTATAGTCAGGGCTGTCAAACCTTGTTTATGTTTCTAAAATTTGGGAAATAGACACACAAACCAGCTTATCAATAGGGGGAAGGTTGGATCCAAAAAACTAGTTTAACCCCGCCACATTTTATATGTGCCTGTCCTAAGCCAGGAAACTTTTCCAAAGCCTTTGTTTGTCCTTGTCATTCTGTGTTAACTGTTTTATGTCAAGAATTGGGTCTTTCGTTGATGATTTAGGGATTGGTTTTGATACTTTTGTATTGTATGATAAGTCTTGGGCCAATGCAAGACGGTAAGCAGTGACCTATGGTCATGTTGAAGACTGCTTGCTGTTTTCCGTTGTGATTTTTTGAATTGCTGTTTGTTTATGTTTGTTGTGTCGCGTACACTTATTCCACATTTCAATATCGTCTAATATAAAAACAAATTAAGAGCACCAGGATTCCACAGCATCTTTTGCATATGTTTTTTCTTTATTTCTACCTTAGTCATTTTTGAGAAATTAGTTCTTATCATCTTATAGACAAAAATGCACTTTTATAGTTTTCGTGGCAATTTGTTTTTCTTACTTTCAAAATATTAAAATCGTGATCGCGATGGTTGATATAAGTTTAATGCATTTTTACTTAATGTCTTTAATATTGCCATAAATGTCTGTTCATCTTTTCTAAGTGATAAAGGATTATCATCTTTTTATATAACAGATCATTTATTTTTGTTTCTCTCACGGTAAAGACTAAATCATTGTAATTCATGTAAAAACTCTGCAGACACATTTATTTCTGAATGTTAAAATAATTGTGTTTGCTGGCGGTTAGTATTGCGAATTTAAATCGTAAATAGGATTTTTTTTGCTTGGAAGCTCCCTTTTTTCTTTTGTTTAATGTCTCAAATATAGTATAAAAATTATTATATCAAGAAGCAGTGGTACCAATGGGGCATCCCAATGTCAAAAGTCCGGAAGGGCAGAGACAAAACCAGTAAACATCAACGAGAACAGGACAAAAAAAAAACAGTCAACATATAAAACACAAAAACCCTAATACTACTGAATATCAATTAACAACGAGAACTATAGTCGTGAATTCGAACTCATGTGTCCCGAAAGAGTAAGCGGTACTTGCTTGCTATAGCACACCCTTCGCGTTGCCAACAGTCAAATCCGGTAAAGGAAGACAAAACAAAACCCTATGACAAACCAACATCTGTGCTCATCAAGTTTTATCATTTTTTTTTATATATGTGATGTAAATTGTACTCGTACTAAACCTTTAAAAAGTAAAAAAAAAATCACTGTTCGCCAAAATTTCAATGTCATCTACCTTGAAAACTAGGTCATTAACATATAAAAATGCTGTGCCTTTTTTATACTTTTAACCTTTATCTATTTAATAAAGCATGAGATTTGAAACCTATTAAATTCGTATTCATTTGCAGTGATTGTAGCGAGCATCAATAAAAGTGACTTACATGCATGATAAAACAGTACTTTGAATTATAAATTTAGTCTTTCTATGCAACTGTTTTATAATATATAGAATGCTAATTATACATGGAGACTTGTTGAAATGTCATAGAATTGAACTAACAAACCAGGAGTTTGATATGGCTGCTGGGAGTCTCACGAACTAAAAATCATTCATTTTACTCTATTTCTCTTTTTTAAAGAAATTTGAGAATAGTCCTAATGTTTTTTGAAACAGATTTGAAATATGTATGAATAATTAAAAAATTACAAGTACAAAAAAACAAAACAAAAAACGAACAAACAAACATGTGTTATATACAATGGAACATTTGAGTGTCAAAAGTCAGAAAGGACATCCACATAACTCGTAAACATGAACGAGGACAATACGAAGGAAAAGAAAACATGAAAACACAAATAACGAAAGTGGTATCAGGTGCGTTTTAAAATTAAGCAGTTGCTGCTTTCTATAGCACAGCCATTGCAATCATCGTGTCACATCCGATAAAGGAATATATAACAAACCCCTATGATAAACCAACATCTGAGGGATTTAGATCCAATATTTTTCAAAGAGCATCAAAATCATTTATTTGTCATCAAACGTTTACGTACACAATACCAAAGTAGGTGTCAGCATTTGTTTGTCTGTATATGCACTTGCAGTTTTAGATTTAACCTTTCATCATCAACACTTGAATCAAAATGATTGGAAGATAAAAAAAACTAAACATATCGGAAAATAGTAATCATACCCAAGTCTGCAGTTTCATATAAAACAAGATTTTTAGATTCTATTTTATCTAAAACCAAAACGCTCTCCAAGTTGAGCTAGAAACTGTTGCATTATGAACTTTAAAAAAGCATATAACTCTGTAACCAAAAGTCTCCCATCAGGATATAAGATGACCTTAGTTATGAACATTATTTGCACGGATTAAAATTTGCCGAAAACCTGATAAAGCTCTTTGATCAGCAATTCTTAACTAATGAAAAAGCTAGGCCATGAGCAAGATATCATACGAGATTATTTGGAATTTGATATTCTTAGGATTTCGACGCGTTATGAAGTGATTGTATCATTAAGATACATACAAGTCTTAGTCAAAACCGAAATAAAAATGAGTCAAACTGCAAATGTTGCGTTTTGGTTCAAAGGTTAATGGGTCAAATGGTGACCTGGTAAAAATATCCAGATTTAATTTGTCGAAATATCTTAATGTATAAGTTTCATATTTAAGTTCATAATATAGAACCATAAAACGCCATATTCATGTAAATGACGAATGACAACATCGATGTTTGCATTTTGTGTAGTGTCGGTGTGTGTGTGTTTTTGTTTTTTTTTTGTCTTTATTTTTTTATTGTGCTTTTTTTTCATTTTTGTCAACTTATTTCGTATCACAATTGATTCGTTATTCCAGAGCTTGCGGGACTTACATCGAATTCCATAGCAGATCGTCACGTCTGACACAAAAATTGCTTACACAGGGGTATGTCACTCCTCTGTTGCTGTCTCCACGCAAGCAGGAAATGCTTATTCTTCTGAAGCACATGCGTTCACTCTCGTAACGACTAGCATTTTAATTGATATTCAGTAGTTTTTGTGTTTCCGTGTTTTTTATGTTGTCCGTTTTTCGTCCTGTTCTCGTTGGTGTTTACTGATTTTGGTTATTTCCTTACGGACCTTTGACATAAGTATGCCCCATTGGTACCTCTGCTTCTCTAAAGAATCAAAAATACTGATGAATATTCTCGCTCTTAGTCATTTCCATCTTTTAAAACAAACAAAACTTTTGAATTCTCTACATTATACACTTCAATTCCATATTCAGAATTAAAATCTCGTTTGGAACAGTCGATTAAACGTAGCTTAAATAAAAAGGAACGGAAAACGCAGGTATACACATTTGTTTTTAATCATTTAAAGACTTTTTGTCACCCATGGGTCAAAGATCTAGAAGAACCAATATACAGAAGATCAAATAACAGAAATGATCAACGTTCTTATCGACAACATATTTGTACAGTTTGTTGGACGTGTTTTTCAGCAGAAAATTGGCATCCCAATTGGCAAGAATTGCGCCCCATTGCTTGTCGATATGTTCCTCCATTCATATGAAGTGGACTTCTTACCGTCACTTCTAGTCAGAAAGGTTCTCAGACCTGCTTTATCCTTTAATCTCAGATTTAGTTATATTTATGATGTCCTTTTACTAACCAATCTTCGATTTGGTGACTATTTACAATTTATATACTAGTATTAAAAGACACTTGAAATAAAGGAAAATACAGATTCTAAGAGGTCCGCTTCATATTTTGGTTTATATCTCGACAATTGCACACTAGGAAAGTGTTGTACAAAGCTCTATGGCAAACGTGATGACTTTGACTTTCCATTAGTCATCTTTCCCGTTTTGTGTAGCAACACTCCCTCCTCCCCAGCACATGGAGTTAACGTAACATTTCAACTTCGTAGGAAGTATTGTGACTTTCTTGATAGAGCTTTACGACAGACAGATCGATTGTTAACGCAGGGTTACGTTGCTTTCCAGGTCTCTTCATTTAAGGAATTTACGCAAAATCATGTTCTTGTAGACAAACACGGGATGTTTATCTCTCAGATGAATACAGACGTTGCTTTGACATAGGGTATTTTAGTATTGTAATCCTTAAAAATTTTGGATCTAACTCACAGTAAATGGATTGATTGCAACGTGACGGGTGTGTTTAGGCAAGTAGGAACTTATTTCTCTTCCGGAGCACCTCTTTTCGATGAGTACACGTTGCTGATTGTTGTTTGGTTGCTATGTGTTTTTGTTTGGTGGTTTCTTCTGTTCTGGCGATTTTTCTCTACCTATTTTGTCTTCGTCTTTTCGGATTATTGATATTTGGTACACATCTGTTTCTCCGTCTTTTCGGATTTACGATGTTTGGTATACATTTGCTTCTTTAACAGCGATTAGCCCTGCTGTTTCATATAAGACATAATAGTTTAATAAATGTTTTCTTCTAGAAGTATGATGAATTTGAAAACTAAAAATTATTTTGAGCATTTAATAGATTAGAAAACAACACAAAATCGTTTTTGTCGTGTGCTTAAACTTGTATTGTTTATTGTAAAATTAAAAGGATTGAGTCTCTCCGGATATTTTTTTGTCTTCAAATGTTACATAACGCACACGAAGACGTTAATAAGATCTTTCCTGTATTTAGTTTCTCTTAATTGTTCTTCTAAGAAATTCATCTTCTGAGACAGTTTTCTTTCCACAGAGGACAAGTAGGAGATTGTGATACATGCATACACGAATTCGAAGTTAAAGTGATCAGGAGTCTTCAAATGAAACACACAAAAGATTACTTTAAATTTAGTGCCTTAAACGTCCATTTATAATAAGCTGGATGTTGTTAGCGATTGCTGATTAGCGTGCACAGGGCGAAAGTGCTTGTATCCATCTGACACACATCTGCGTATTCGCTACGTAAACGTAACACTTTGAAATACGCAGTATAGACAGTGAACGTATTTCAGCGTATACAAACATTATGAATACGCAGAAAATATGCCGAAAAGTATTATTGCGTATTATAAAAATCAAGAATACGCACATTTATTCTCTGTATACGTAACGGATACTCAAATTATAGAATACTTTGAATACGCTCCATAGTTTCTTTATTATTCCTAATAACTTCGAAAACACCAGAATACGGATGCGTTTGTTTTGCATATTTATAAAAATAAATACGCTTGCATATTTTCTGTTTTCTTTTGTTTTCATTTGTAAAAAGAAAAAGCAATAATACGCCGTGCATATCAAACGTATCCGCAAGAAGAAAATAACATCCGTTGGCTGTTTCCAGCGTTTTGAAGCCTTTTTTGCAATAAAATGTACATTGTGTGATTCCGTTTGCTATGTTTAAAATTTGTTATTGAATGAAAAATGATATTAGTAATTCCTTGAAAGCCTACAATACTCTTTAATTTCTTCACAAAAATTTGCATCCATCTTGTTTAATTTATAAATCAAATTTAATTTGGGTATTATAAGAATGTTCACATCTTGAATAAGCAACTGAAAAAAATTACACGTGACGTTTTTCCACACTTTGTTTCTCTGAGTTTTTGACTTTTATCACAGAACAAGATATTTAATATCGGCATATCCATATGCCATTACTTAATGTCGATGCTTATAAAATACTCATACGAATTTTATAAACAATGCATTTATATAAAAGTCAAAGATATTTTTCAAATAGTTTTACACGTACTAATTTTTAAATCTTCATGGGGAAAAAGTTGCTTAAGATAGCGGTACATCTTTTTTGTAATAAATTGTAACCTTTTTTCAACGAATTAGAAAAAGTATTCATCACAAAATAATATAAATTTATTCTACCATAGTCACAGGGGAGAATCGGTATATCGGTAAAAATGAGCGTGAACAATTTTCCTATGGCGGTCAAGTATTGTGCGTGATCGCGAACAATTTTGTACCGGATCGTGAACAATGCATATTGGCGTGATTTCATAGAATTTACTAAAAATTAAGAAATTACAAACGTCATTCAAAAAACTAAAAGCGTCTGGCAAAATAACTACATGTATGTTTCCTTTACTGAAATACATTTTAACATTTTGCTTTGGAAATTTCATTTTTCCAAAAAACGTAAAGGCGCTATCCTACCCAAAGTTTTTTTACATGATAGTTGAATTAAAAGAACACTTTATTTCAAATAAAACTTTAAATATGTTAAAAAAACTGAAAAATATTTTGATATTTAACATTGAGAATGTCTCTAAATATAAAATATTCCATTAATTTAACTTAAATGGAATATTTAGGGGGGAAAAGTGTAAAAACGATTCAGAATTTCCCTTTTATGATCGCGAACAATTAGGTACCTGCAAAATTCGATCGTGAACAAGACAGCGTGACCACATTAAATATAATATATATTTTTAATTAAACCTTCGATTTAATGATGATTTTAATATTTAATTCATGATTATAATGAATAACAATTTTTTGTATCATTATGAGTATGTTCATGATAAAATCATTGAAAACTGTAAATTTTGTCCAGTAGCAAGGTTTCAAATTATGTAAAAGATAAAAGTGCAACTTGAAGAACCTCCTACATGTATATAACTTGTTCAGACAGGCAACATTTTT
The DNA here is from genome assembly GCA_963971305.1 of Arcuatula senhousia. NCBI lineage: Eukaryota > Metazoa > Mollusca > Bivalvia > Mytilida > Mytilidae > Arcuatula > Arcuatula senhousia. The sequence goes on along the minus strand of OZ020308.1, from coordinate 21,493,404 downwards.
TTTTTCTCGAAAAATCCAAAATCGCTACCCTAAAGCCTCAATAGCTGTATATAGCATTCATCTGATTGATCAGTGGTTTCTATCCTTTTTTTTTTAATTGGACATTTAAATGGTGATTTTTTTTTCAGTGTACGTATATAGAATGAGAATTGCAGCAATATTTGTTGAAAAAGTGATTTTTTTTTCTTTCCAATACAGTGCAATTTTAGTAATTTTCATAATTTTGCTCACCTGGTACTCTAAGGTAGGTGTTTCGCATCGTTACAGACTACTCAAAAAGGATACAATTTGCAATTTTTTTAAGGGTACTCATTGTCCAAAGTAACGTCTTTATATTCTTATCGTTCATCAATAAAAAAACCTAATAACATATCTGGACAAACAGGCACCAATGGTACATTCGAGTGTCAAAAGTCCGAAAGAGTAACGGCAAACCCGGTGAGCATGAACAAGAAAAGCACGAGAAAACACAAAACAAAATCAACCGAACAGAAATCAACATAGTAAACTCGGGTGCTCCGGAAGAGAAAGCGGTTCCTGCCTGCTATAGCACACCCGCCGCGCTGTCAATTTCCAATCCAGTGTGTCAAATCCGGTAAAGGAAGATAAAACAAAACCCTATGACAAACCAATCTGTGATTTTACATTTTAACATAAATGACATATTATGATAATTATTTTTTTTTTAAAGCAGAGGCACCAATGGGGCATTCGAGTGTCAAAAGTCCGAAAGGGCAACGACAGAACCGATAAACATAAACAAGAACAGCACAAGAAAACACAAAAAACAGAAATCAGCAACGCGAACTCAAGTCGTAACAACAGTGAACTCGGGTGCTCCGGAAGAGTAAGCGGTTCCTGCCTGCTATAGCACATCCGTCGTGTTGCCAATCTATTCAAACGCTTAAACTCTTCATTATCTAAAACATTCGATATTGACTAATAAATTGTTCGCGATCATAGTTCACGATCCAAAACCAGCGGTGCCAAATTGTTCGCGATCCCAAAAATAACAACTAGAGGCTCCCAGGAGCCTGAATCGCTCACCTGATCTCTTATGCCAAAGTTGGAATAAATTTCACAAACTTTCAAGTATACAAAGTTGCAAAACAATCCTTTCAGTGGTTTCAGAGAAGATTTTTGGAAATCAGTTTAAATTAATAGAAAAAACAGTTAAAGGGCAGTAACTACTGTAAGGACCTTTTGATGCTGAACAAAAAAATTTGCTTCTGATTTTCTTTATCTCTTTTACTTTTTGAGTTATAAGCCAAAAACAATGGTCTGACCCCCCTGTTCTATTTTTAGCAACGGCGGCCATGTTGGTTGGTCGACATGTATATAATTCACAAACTTGGTAGAGGACATCCTAAAGATCATGTATACCAAGTATCAAGGCAATCCCTTCAGTAGTTTTAGAGAAGAAGATTTTTGAAAATCAGTGTAAATTCATGGAAAAAACAGTTAAAGGGGAATAACTCTTAACCGGCTGATCTGACAATTTAGACCCTGAAATCATTTTTGTAGATCTCAATGAGCTCAACAATTCTGCAATGCTAACTTTTCCTCTAGCTCTAACGATTTTCAAGATATTGTCCAAAAACTGCAAAAATGGTCAAATATGATGATTAAAGGGCAATAACTCCTACAACTTCTACTCAATGGAGAGACTCGTAGAGCTTTTGATGCTGAACAAGGAAGGTTGCTTCAGATTTTCTCTATCTCTTATACTTTTTGAGTTATAAGCCAAAAACAATGGTCTGACCCCCTATTCTATTTTTAGCAACGGCGGCCATGTTGGTTGGTCGACATGTATATAATTCACAAACTTGGTAGAGGACATCCTAAAGATCATGTATACCAAGTATCAATGCAATCCCTTCAGTAGTTTTAGAGAAGAAGATTTTTGAAAATCAGTGTAAATTAATGGAAAAAAACAGTTAAAGGGGAATAACTCTTAAACGGCTGATCTGACAATTTAGACCCTGAAATCATTTTAGTAGATCTCAATGAGCTCAACAATTCTGCAATTCTAACTTTTCCTCTAGCTCTAACGGTTTTCAAGATATTGTCCAAAAACGGCAAAAATGGTCAAATATGATGATTAAAGGGCAATAACTCCTATAAGGAGTTGTTTCAAAACTTCGACTCAATGGAGAGATTCGTAGAGCTTTTGATGCTGAACAAGGAAGGTTGCTTCGGATTTTCTCTATCTCTTATACTTTTTGAGTTATAAGCCAAAAACAATGGTCTGACCCCCCCGTTCTATTTTTAGCAACGGCGGCCATCTTGGTTGGTCGACATGTATATAATTCACAAACTTGGTAGAGGACATCCTAAAGATCATGTATACCAAGTATCAATGCAATCCCTTCAGTGGTTTCAGAGAAGAAGATCTTTGAAGAAAAGTTAACGGACGGACGACGGACGGACGACGGACGGACGACGGACGGACGGACGACGGACGCTTAACGATGACAATAGCTCACATGACCCTTTGGGTCAGGTGAGCTAAAAACTACATAAAATGTCAAGTTTCTCTCTTGCATTTGAAAGAAGATATATTTTTTAGCTCTTGGTAAATGAAATAATGATATTTGAATCTAAAACACCATATTTCGTGCATTTTAATATCAATATGAAGCAGAACACACATGTTTTGTTTACAAAATGTGTTAAATTCTGACCTTTTTATATCAACATACTATCTGCCTTTTCAAAATTTGAGAAAGCTATTCAATTTTAAGTAAAACGGCTTTCATGTTTCAATTTATTAAGTTAAACCATTTTGCCAGACATAATTTGTTTTTTTAATTTTGCTTTTTTTAACGTGCTAGAAAAGAAAAAAGACTGACCTTCTACGAAAAAAATCCAATATGCGTTGTTCACGATCCGGTACAAAATTGTTCGCGATCACGCTCAATACTTGACCGCCATAGGAAAATTGTTCACGCTCATTTTTACCGATATACCGATTCTCCCCTGTGATAGTAGCGTATCAACATAATTATACAATGAAGACGTTTATTAACGATGACTTGATTAGGAATTTCTGTTTTAAATTAACACCGTGGTGCGATAAGGTCACTGTACAATTAACACTATGTGGCTGTTATATAATCAAGGACAGATAAAACACTTGTGAAAACTGGACCCAGTGATAACTTAAAAGTCGCAATAATTAATCAATACACTTGGACAAAAGTTAGGGAATATCAACATTTTTTCAGAGTCTTTTATCACAATGAAGGGTTTTTAATAAATTTATTTGCTTCTATACGACATGTACGAGAGAAAAAAAAACAGTTGGAAATAATTGGTCCCTAACGTATATATTAAGATGAGGATGATCAATGTACATGCTATGGATACAATTTATTTGAATTGAACAGAAATATTTATAATTTCCAAATGTCCAACCAGCAACAATTTATCCGCGAATGTATTTTTTGAACTGGACGCAAGCGCCCCCCCTCCAAAAAAGAAGCTAAAAGTTTATCCTTTATAAATTACTGGATTCTGGTTTCTCTTATTAAATGTAAACCTTATTGAAATCATTTTAGTTGAATATCAATTTATCAGACTTCTACAGATATAACTGTTTTGTCATTTGAAAACTAAAGACAGAAATACAACAATCTGTTTTAGTAGTATTCTAGGTAAGGGCCAGGCAGTGGACGGCACATAAAAAAAAATAATTTAGTTGTTTTAGCTTAGATATATTTGTTTTGATTTAAAACAAATTCTGTCAAGATTCTACATTCGAAAAAGTGTCATTTGCCTAGATAATTTCTGACTGGTTATATAGGGGAATAAGTTATGTCTCGCCTGTCGCAGCTTTAAATCAAAATTAATGCAAATGTTATAAGTATCTATAGTACTGGCAATTACAAATAAAAATGCAAAAGTTATAAGTAACTACATGTACAGTACTGGCAATTACTCAAAGAAATTGATCTGTGTTGATGCAAATGCAACCGTACACCAATTATCAATGATGTTACCATTACTTGTTCACATAAAACAGAGTTAACCAAAAACGTTAACATTGGCCAAATCAGTTAGAAATTTCAAAGTCAGTGGACCGTGACTGCAGGAGCATATAGATCAACTCCACTTGAAATTGATCTGCACTGATGCTAATGCAACTGCACACAACATATCAATAATGTAAGACGTAAGAAAAAACGTGAACATTTAGCCAAATCAGTAAAAAATCTCAAAAACACTAGACCGTGACTGGAGGAGCATACAGATAAAATTTTCTCGGCTTGATCTGTACTGATGCAAATGCAACTGCATACCAAATATCACTCGTTTACATAAACCAAACTTAACCAAGAACGTTAACATTGGCCAAATAAGTTAGAAATTTCAAAGTCAGTGGACCGTGTTTGCAGGAGCATATAGATAATGAGTGCGAGTGAGTTGGTGTTTTACGCCCTTTCAAAGCTATATAGGTTAAAAAAAAAGGATGATAAAATGAACATGAAATGATGATGAGAAAGGAAATATGGGGATGGGGTGGGAAAAATGAAAAACCAGAGGAAAAGGGTAGAGGTGGGTAGAGGCGGAAAATTTATCCTATGCAGTGCACTACTTGGCGGTCAACAAAGTGGTCTTTTACGTGCATGAAACACGGCACTCTCCACACACGTAGGCCCACTTTGGTCAGCCGTCAGGGTTTCCGTATAATAGACCTGACAAACCCCGCGGACGAGGGCCACCCTATTCAGCCTCCTAGGGTACACATCTCTGTCGCTCTGTTAGCTAAGCGCTGACCCGACGTCAGAACCCCAAGCCTAGGACCCTTAGTCGCCTCTTACGACAATCTAGGCTCTGCTGCGAGCCTATTCGCCTCCCGGGCCCTGCAAGGGGTAGCTTATTTGTAAAATCCACTTGAAATTGATTTGTACTGATGCTCATTCAACTGCAAACACATTATCAATGATGTACCATAACTATTTCACATTAAACAGAATTAAACAAAAACGTTCACATCGGGCAAATCAGTAAGAAATTTCAAAAGTCAGTGGACCGTGACTGCAGGAACATGCAGATAAAATGTTCTTCAAATTGATTTGCACTGATGCTTATGCATTTGCGTACCCAATATAAATGATGTACTATAACTATTTTACATTAAACATACTTAACCAAAAAAGTTAACAATTGTAGACGCCGCCGTCACCGGAATAGAGTTAGTTAGTTATTGCTTTACTCCCAAGCAGTACGATTTCAGCCATATCCGGGAGATGAACATGAAAGTGGTGATACGATGATGAGGTGGAGGAAATAGGGACACAAAGGCCAATCGGTTAGGAGACTGCCACTGAAAAAAAGAGTAATGGAAAGGGAGGGAACTTGTCCTACTTTAATCGAGACCTGCATCAGGGTTTTTGAACGTGCTAGGAACGTGACACTTTTCCTATTCAAATTCCATGTAAATTCCCTTTTAATCATTTTTGAAAACTAATCATTTCAATATGTGGATCGTGTCTTTCTGGCACATATTCCATATTCTTTCGTTTTTAATATTAGTTTCTGTCGATGGGGTAAATGCAAATGATTTTAATGTCGCCTTTGATTTGCTCAAACGCTTAGATAAATTGGATCATCATGGAAGTTCAAAAAATAAATTATTACAAAGAGAAAAACAAAAGATTGATAAAATACTTTTTCTTTGACTAGTCAGTAGTTGATCCTCGTTTGTTGAATGAAGGCTGTATTCTATGCAATTTTTATGACCATCACTTACAGATAAATGAATCGGAGCAGCACCTTAGTTCACTCTCGTTTCGACTAAAGATCACGTTGCTGATTGCTGATCGGTGACAATATGTGTTTTTGTTTGTTTGTTGTATGGTTTGTTTTTGTGATGATTTGATGTCTACCACTTTTATGCAGATAATCTATAGAAAGGACCTCTGTCTATTTACGGAAGTATTATTAGAAAGGGACTCCGTTGCAGGCCCATTTTTTCGAAATTCTAAACGAAATATTTAAACAATTTTCCGACAAAAGGGGTTTCCAACTCCCGGACCCCTTCTTCATCCGTTACTTAAACCACAGACCACTAGAAGCTATACAAAATCATAAAAACCTTGTAAGGTTGCAGTATGTAACTGGGTCTGCATTCCGACACGCAACATTGTTGAAAGCGTGATCATATATTGGTTCTCCTTTCCTACGACTTACTGTTTTTCTAAACAATCAGCTTTAACATAAATTTAAGGAAAGCGGGGTGTAACGCACTCGAATAATTTAGGCCATTTCCGTCTTCGTAAACTACGGCGGACAATGTTAATGTAATGAGCATAGGGAGTTAAATGTAACGGCTGAATTATTCGGGTTAGGGTGTAGTACCATGGAACGGGTACATCGGAAAACTCTATATGATCTCCAACTTTCGTTGGCGGGCCATAAAATACAAACAAGTATGTAGGGCAAAGAGCAACATGTACCATTAGGGACCGATCATTTAACTTTTCCTAAAAAAAATATTCAAAATCTGAGTCTTGATGAAAAAAATCTGTCAACAGAGGTTAAGAGAAAAAATCCGAAGAAGGATTTCTACCATGTATTAGATCGTGTAATTAATACATGTTATGAAAATAAAATTCTATGATGGCGCCTTTAAAAAATATAAAACTGATTTCTGACCAGATGAAATTAGCAAGCCACCCCCTTTTTAAGGTAAGTTATCGGTCCTTAAATTATACTTTTTTGGTTTGTACTTTGATTTTATATGCTCTTGTCGGACCATTCCTTTTAAATGTCTAACTGCAGCTATTTATGGAGCCCTTCCTATTTTAATTTAAATAATGTTATTGTAGTTTTAATTCAATTATGGAATCATTTTAGTTATTTTCTATAAACTGTTTGTCTCCAATAGTCATGCTTGTGTGTGCATCAATTTTCATTTTTTTTTATTAACATCTTGATATTTTTGGTAGATCTTGAATAGCAAATCATGTAAAATATTATATCTCCAGTCTGGAAAATTAAACAATAAACAATTGACAATGGATCGAAACCCTGCGTTTGTTTCCATGCTAATTGAATTTAATTTTCCTGGTAGTACTAAACAGACATGAATATTATCTCTCGACCAATAGATTTCATGGCCTTAATTAAATTATGTTAAGGCATTAAACCGACTGTTCTATTCAGTCTTCCAGAATTCCGACCAGTACCTCCCCGTGGTGGAAGACGGGCCCTGCTCCAGCGATAACAAAGGATACTCTGGAGCAGCTAACACTGGCGGTGGTGTGTCATGGGCTGGACGACCCATGGCACATAGCGAGTCTATACCGATTGGTATAAGTCGACGCAGAGGGGCTTTCCCCTAGTCGCGACTATAAATACCCATCATCATCTGTTCTATTCTGTCATTAGACATATTGATGTGTTAGTGAATGGATGTATCTATACTTTTCTGGCAAAATAGCGACACTCGAATATAAAACAGTCATGACAGTTCTGCGTTATATAAATTATCAGTTAGTTAACGTTATTTACGAAGAACCTTGCGTGAAACGGAAAAGGATAACATTCGGATACTGTTAAAGGACTAGTGTTATAAAGAAAAATAAAGTAACAGTTGAATGAAAAATGTTGTCACATAAAAGCGTTCTTACGTCTGTGTCGCGGTTGAATTATTTTTTAAAGATATCTTTACAGAACTATAATAAATTATAAAAAAATAAAATGATATAAGCGCTTGATTACTAGCACTAAACAACAATTAAAAAAAGCATAATTTTTTATCCATTACACACCCCACCGGTCACATTATATAGCCCGAAAAAACAATAATACAGTGAAAAAATATATGTATCATAAAAGCGCTAAAATACACATGTTCGTACCAAGCGTATTTTTAACCTGAATATTTTATTCTGAAAACGTTTGCGTATTCTAGCTGATACACACAAACAAAAATACAAGCTTTAACGCAACAACGTATCCGTAGTTTTGTTTTGGAAAGTATACATTGAAAATGTCCTTGCGTATTCAAATTATACAATCGTTTCAATAAAGTGAATATGCAATGCGTATTCTTGAGTTTACACACGACGTTGTTTCCAAATGTATCTGTATTTGCGTATTTCTTGTAATTTTGATGAATACTGCGTTTCCACTTCTTGCGTTTTCATATCGTATTCGGTTGTTACGTTTACGTTGTGAACATATGAGCGTATTCTATGCGTTTTCAACTAAATACGCAAGCGTAAACAAAGCGTATACAACTAGGATTCAATTGAATACGCTTAGAATACGCAAATAATTTGTTAACGGATACAAGCACTTTCGCCCTGTGGTGCTCGTATTATTAGTGATTTTAATGAGATAATGTGTACGTTAATCTTACCTCTGTTTTATCAAACGTCACCCAGATCGACATAGTATTGTTTTAAACTACAGAAGCGAACAGTATGGAACGAACATTCAGACACATTGCAAATCAAACCCTTAGGCGCGAAAAGAGTAGCAAAATTGATGCATAGAAATGCAATGTACTTTTGATTTTTATGTGAATTTCTCTCCTTCGAGATATTTGTGGTTTTTGTTGTTGAAAAAGATAATGATAAAAACTAAACAACATTGTTAAACACACTAGGTTTCTCTCCTTGTACTGCACATGGTCGATATCATAGGTGCTGGATTGGCTTCCCTGTTCGAACCTTTTGGCCTTGAGTACTTTTCATTCAATACTTTTGGTTTTGGACTTTCCAATGTTTTTATTCCAATGCTGCTGATGAGAGGTAACTCCTTGAAATATCGATATATAGCATAACCAAATTCACCGTTTTATACCCGTTTTGGTATTCGTATTTCGAAACCACTGGGTCGATAACCGCTGATGGTGGACCAGAGGTCACCGAGGGTAATCACACGTCTCGTCGTCAGACCTATCTGACACGTATTTACCATTAAATTTCTAATATTGTTTATCATAAAAATTTCCGATTTTAAAATTCAAAAATGTTTAAAAGACCAGGTTCCTTTCCTCGTACTGCATGCAGATGGTCGATATCCTAGGTGCTGGATTTGACTTCCATGTTCGAACCTTTATGTTTTTAGTACTTTTCATTCAATACTTTTGGTTTTTGACTTTCCAATGTTTAAATTCAGCAGAACCAAATTCACCTTTTTTATACCCGTTTTGGTATTTGTATTTTGAAAAATAAACAAAAGTCCAAAGTCGCTGTATTAGAAAAAAAAGAGAAAGATTAGGTTTAATAACAATATTTTTGATGTGCTTTGAAATATTTTCCTGGAAATTCAAATCTAAAATTTTGTTATTTATAAAGGATATAGACGAGGTATTTTCCTAATTTTAGAAGTCAGATTTACAATTAGTACTTTCAATTGTTGAAACCTAACAGCAGAACTGTATATATGTTACAGTCATTTTTTTTAATTTAGGCATTTTGTTAAATGACTGAAAAATTTAGGCATTTTATAAAATGCCGACCGATTTTAGGCATTCTATAAAATGACTAAAATCTTCAGTCATTTAATAAAATGTCTGAAAAACACCAAACAACTTCTTAATACCAAGAAAGACATTTTAAATCTGATTTAAGGTGGAATTTTAAATAAAAAGACCTTTTCAAAAAAATAAAAATTCTGGCTTGAAAATGTATTGCTAATATAAGGTTTAAAAAATAGCCATAGCAACCCCAAGTTCCCTGAATCCCTCATCTGGTCCTTACGCGATAAGGGTCTCTCATTTGAGATTTTACTCCTATAAGGGATCATCTGAAAACTTTGACCCAAAGGAGACTTTTGAAGAGCATAATGGGATGAAGGCTTCAGCTTTCCTCTATTATCTTCCCTTCATTCTATAGGGCAAAAACAAGAATAAAGCTTCTTTGTACCTTTTATTCCTTTAAAGGGATCATCTGAAAACTTCTATCAATAACGATTTTAGTAGATCTTCATGGGCTAAAGGTTTAAGTAAGCAACAGCTTTTCTCTATCTGCAATACTTATCACTCTACAGAACAAAACCATAAAAACACTATTTTTTATACCTATAAAGGGCAATAGCACATAAAGGACATAAGGGGTCATCTGACAACTTCCACCCAATGTAGACTTTTTGCAAAGCTCAATAAGCTGAAGGCAAAGCAAGCCACTGCATTAGTTTTATTCTATAGGCTAAAAATATATAAAAAAAGATCTATTTTTATCTTTTAAAGGCCATAACCCCTATAAGAAGTCATCTGATAACCTCGACCTAATAGTGACTCATAGAGCTTTTGATGCTGAAGAAGGAAGGTTGCATCAGATTTTCTCTATCTCTCATACTTTTTATCTAAAAGCCAAAAACAGTTGTTTGACTCCCCGTTCCATTTTTAGCAGGGGTCCATCTATTTGTTGTTGTTGCTAGTATCTAAAATTTCTAAAAGTTTGTTTGTAAATTTTTGTTCTGAGTTTAAAGAAAATTCTGCATTTGCCATGGTCAAGCAATGATTTTACAAATGAATTAAATTTTAACTCCAGTAATGAACATGTTCTCAATGAATAAAACAAGTTTCAGACGCTCTTGTAAGTTATGTGTATAGGATTGCAAATACCCATACGACAATTTCTTATTTAATACAATTTAGGCATTTTCTTTAATTTTGTTTAAAAATTCCAGGCATTTTGTAAAATGCCTTAATATTTCCAGGCATTTTACATAATGCCGATAGGAATTAGTCATTTTATAATATGCCTAAAATTTCAGGCATTTTACCAAATGCCTGATTAAAGAAAATGACTGTAACATATATAAATAAATACTTGTTCAAACATTTCAATAGGAGTTATCTGGTAAACAATTTCCCCCATATCCTTTATGGGAAGTCACCCAAAGATGATGACAAAATGATAATTTGATCAATAATTCTTTATCCTAATAAACATCCAAGGCCTTTGACAAGATATACGAGATAAATCACATGATTTTTGAATTGAATATCCTAAGGTTGTTGAAGATTATGAAGTGTTTTTATCATCAAGATACATACCACTCAAAATCAGAAACAAACGTGATATAAAGTCTCATGGCGTTCACCTTAACACCTACAGTTTTCCATTTACTAAGAATTGGGAGCGTTTTAAGTTTACAAAGTCATGATAATATTTACATTAATGATGCTTTCAACTTTCAATCTAGATTGTGTTGCCGACTCCTCTACATATATTATTTTGATGAATGCATGAACAATAAAGAAAAATAATGAAAATCGAAATTGCTTATTTTCATTTACTGAAAGAATCAAATGAAGTTATTCTGCGTTAATACCACACTGAGAGCTATATAAAATGCTATAAAACCGATATTAATAGCTACCTATTAACTGTAATTGCTGAACTTATATATATTATATATTATAGTGTACAGAGATCGACTAATTTGAATTTTCGCTATACTAAGTAATTTAAGGTTGTTCACTCATCATGTATCAGAATTTCAGTTAGATTTGGAACACCTCTAGACTTTACCTTTTAATACTGAATAAACTTTTTGCACACTGGTCCCTTCTTTTAATGACATTTTCTGATTATATAAACCCTAAGTAAACCTTAACAAAATGTATAAAATTTCTTTATATTCTTGTAACAACTGCATGGTTTTTAAGGCCAAAAACGTTGTAATGTAAAAGAAATGTGTCATATTTTGTCATATATCTTGGAGACAAGAACACTGGTTTTCTTTTTGTCATTTGATAAAGTGGTCCATTGTTTATCATATCAACAATAATTCATAAAGTCGTTGATATAGAATATCAGGAGTGACCATCCTTAGATTGTTTGTTTGTAATTTCTTTGTTATGATGGTTGTTTCTTTCATCTACTGTTCTGTTTCATTTTATGCATGATTTTGTTATTTTGCTTTTCCATTTTTTTAGTTCTGTGAATGTTTGAAGTGTTTGCTACGCATGTCTTAAATGTGCTTAATTGTTATGTTCACTGATCTATGCATATATTTTAGATGTTTTAATGTCAAGTTCTTCAATACTAATGTTTTTTTGTTTAATGTGCTACCGACTTTTAATAAAATTGACCAATCTAATTAAAATCAGATGTCTGGATCCTGCTTACTTCGTACTAAACCACTACATCTAAACGCCTCCCGTTGGGGTCACCGTTCAGGTGAACTTTCGATTAACCAAACAGAACATCGCTGGAAAAATCCTGACAGCATTTTCGGAAATGGTAACTTTTCAGTGCGATCCGAGGAGGTACGAAAAGTAAACCAATATGGATGCACCCACGTCCTCCTGCCAATCCCAACAAAAACTTACGTAGTGGTGGAGTACGAAGTAAACAGAGCCAAACTAATATATTGTAAAGTTGACTTACTTTTGGGTATAATCATCTATATAAACAGCATAGATTAAAATTTCAGTTGTGCATACATTGATTAGAGGTCATAATAGTTATATGGCTATAACTGTATATATAATTATATGTCGTATATATGTTCCGGGCCATATTAGTATCTGGTCTTGACCTTATGAGTATTTTTGGAGTAAATGATTGTCTAAAAAAGATTTTGTCAAAAGGCTGTGATGAGTTGTTACCAAGAAAACAAAAACCAAAATTGACCAAAATTGTAAATAAAAAGTACTAAATTTTTCACCATTTTCACAAATTTCCAAATAATTTTACAGAAGTATTGATGGTGGATACTCCAAAAATATCTGATGACGGAAGTTAAAAAGGGCTAGCTTTTTTGTGTGATGATTATATACATAAAAAAAATAGTTTCAGCTTACGAAATTAAGATATTAGTGTGTTGATTTTTTCGCAAAGTGCTACTGAATTAGTTAATCAGTTATCTTATTTTTCATTTTGTGGTTTGAATAAATATTTTTCCTGGCTGACGCTATGGATAAAAAGCCTTACACAAATTATCCAAATTTCAATTTGAGTTCTTTAAGAACATTATTTCTTGTCTTTAATCGTGATTAAACGGATATATTTTCATTCTTTTTTATATAAATTAATCAGATATCAGTAATTCTAATTAGCCCCGACCATAGGCGTACATGTATGGTCCAGATACTCATATGGTCCGGAACATATACATACAGAAGGCTGTTGCATTTTTGTACTTTATATATAAAACCGAGATTTGTCTATTTGCAGCTGCTAAACTAAATTATGTACTATGAATCCCAAGCTGCTTATAGAATCTGCTAAATATTCAAATGAAAAAAGAACCTGCGCACTTTGTCAAAACCAAGATATAAGAAACGAATTCGATTATTTATTCGCATGCCCTACGCTTATTAATGAGATGAATACGTCTAAATATTCTTCAACTTAACAAGTCAATGAATAAAACATCCACCACAAGGCCTAGTAAAACTCGTGAATTTATAAAATTTATTATAAATAAAAGGATAGGATATGTTTCTGCATTAAACGACACGTGAACCTCCATTATCCTATACAATGTACTTTATACTTCATTGTAACTGTATTTTTGTTTCAAACTGTTTCTATTTTTTTCACCTTTGTCTTGATTTTTAGATAATAAAGATATATTTAGTCACCACAATAGGAGCATAAATCAAGTATCATGAATTGTTTTGCATTCTACTTTCCTTGAAGAGGAAAAGGATATAAATGCATACGAGGCTGCCACTTTCCTTTTACTTTTATGAAAGAAGAAAAATATGCTATGCACGTTTAGTCTTTGGTCAAATTCAACATTTTTGACAATAACTAATTATTATAGAATTGTACTATGGACACTAACATTTTTCTCTTAAATCGATCTTAATGTATAATGAAATATTAAATTTTGTAATACTTCATTCGTAAAAACGATTTAGATATCATTTAAACTTGTTTTCTTTCTTCATAGGCACATGCGTTCTAAAGCGTTAGACTTTTTTGATATATCTTAACTTGATCCAAATTCGACATCTTGTGTTTTCCCTTATTCAGATTAAATGTATTTAAAATACAAGGTAAGAGGCAAAGAAGCCATCTAAAGAGCATTCGATTATCTCCAAAGGGTGGAACTGAAAATGACGGCACCACTTCGAAACATATATCACGATTTACTATAAAATTTGTAATATTTTTGTCGTTGAAATTTCCGATTTTTGAATTCAAAATAGTTTAAAACGCCAGGTTTTTTCATGTAATGCACATAGTTGATATCCTCGCAACTGGATTTGGCATCCTTGTTCGAACGTTTTGGTTTTGAGTACTTTTCGTTTTCAGCAGTTTTGGAATTTGACCTTCCAATTATTTGATTTAAATGCTACTGATGAGAGGTTACTCCTTGAAACATTGATATATAGCATATCCAAATTAACCGTTTATTCCCGTCTTTTGGTATTTGTAATTTCAAAATCAAATGTACATGTAAATCAATGACACAATCTCTTTAACTGCATATTGTCTACGAGGAAATATCATTTTCATCTTTGATATTTTGGTGTAATGTGGTTACATCTAGAATAAAATACATACTTGATATAGTGATACTCTGTGTGGTTCATTGTTAAATTTGCCTAAAACCACGAAAATGCATGTTTTTTCACAGTTTTTCCCCAAATCACAATTTTTAAGCCACCTTGGTTAACTATTTTAACATCAAAATGCATAACTTTAAACAAAATCATGCTGATATAATAAATTATAACTAATCTAAAGTATATAGAGTTTTGTAATGTCATCCTTTCCGGATTTGACCAACACTTAATCGATCTTTGGCAACGTGACGGGTGTGCTATAGCAAGCAGGAACTGCTTACTCTTCCGGAGCACCTGAGTTCACTCTCGTTTCGACTTGAGTTCGCGTTGCTGAATGCGGTTTTGTTGTTATGTGTGTTTGTGTTTTATGTTGTTATGTGGTTTGTTTTGTTGTGATGATTTTTGTCTGCCGGTTTTGTCTTTGTCTTTACGGTTTTATGATACTGATTACCCCTTTGGTACACCTTTGCTTATTGCATATTTCCAGCCCATTTTAATGATTTCAAAATTTGGGGGCAAAATTTGGTTCTTAACATATCTTGTCCTTGGCGTTATACTTGCCAGTTGGTTTTATTTCGCTCATATTTTGCTCGATATCTATTGATTATTTATTTATCTTCGTCGCGCAAATATGTTTTTTAGTAATTAAAGTACGACCATCAATCAGAATCTCGAATGACTTTGATAAGGCGATTTAGAACATTAAACATATTTTATGTAAACCATTTATTATTTCATTATCTATTTTATTTATTTACTAATATCTTCATTCCATAAATACGATCTATTCCTGCCATTGTCTCAATGGAGCAGCTTAATAATTACATTGCCATGTAGATGACCGCATGTACATCTATGAACCAGTAAAGTTTAGCAACATAAATATATACGATACGCAAGCTTAGCTCATTAATATGAATTTTTGAAAACCGCTACAAAAACTAATAACGACCATTGTTTTTCTTAACTATTCATTTGTTACAAGATAGCCTGCTTACTTTTCCAGAGCACAGAAGATCACTCTCGTTACGACTTGAGTTCGCGTTGTTAATTGCCATTCAGTTGTTTTATATATTTGTTTTTGTGTTCAGACCTTTTCGGACATTTGACATTCAGATGCCCGATGGGTACCTCTGCTTCTCTAGATACGTGCAGGCTTATGTCAATAACAATCCTTGTTTCAATTAATGTGGGAAAGCATATAGTTATAGACTTTGATGTTTTTAGTTTAAGATTGAACGCAGTAATTATTCTAATATGTTTTGAATAGTACACTCATTTGTAAAATATGTTTATGTACAAACATTTCGTACTGATTTCAGTCATGAATACAGATCGGTGCACACATAACCAGTACGATAAGTTAACATGAGAAGACGACATCAAGTTAACTTCAAGTTCACTTGCAACTGGTCATTCGACTGCTTTGATCAGACGCACGACTGGTTCTAAGTTCCCTTGAAAAGCAGTCATAATTCCACGTCTGCTTTATAAAGCAGTCACATAATTATGACAGGTCTTGTCAAATTAACTTCGTGAAATGTCTGCTTTAAAAACTGAATGTAGAAGGACAAATGTTATGTTCTTTTGCCATAACTGTATTTGAAACTCATTTTTATGTAAAAGACAGTTGTTTTCATAGTAAATCAAACCTTTGCATCATTTAACATGTCTGGAAAGAGCAGACTTGTTGCAATGACTGGTCTGGTAAAAGCAGTCATGTCTTTGTGACTGGTTATGACAAGTAATAAAAAAGCGGTCTAAAGTCTGATTTGACCAGTCATGAGTTAACGCAAGTTAAATTGAATGTCTACTATAGCAAACATGAGCAGACATGGAAAGCAGTTACAAAGTTAACTTTATGTTAATTTCTGTACAGGTTATGTGTGCACCTATCTGTAGTTTAAAAAAGTGTTAACATTATTACATGTATAACTTGTTTACTTTTCTACAGTGTTTATTTAAACAACAGCAATCAATGACGCAAACTATTTTAGACGGTCTGTTTTATGTCTAAATCATGTGTGTTTGTGTCGCTTATTGCCGTTGTTCGGCATATGCTGAGCCAAAGTTTGATCGGTTCACTAAATTAGACTTAACATACTACTTTTACTGCTGTAAGAAATCAACATTAAATAAGAGTGAATTGAGCTACACTGAAGCATGATAATTATACTTAATCGTTAATTTAGTGCTGGGCTAAAATCAAATCAATTATTGATATCGGTAATTTAAGGTTATATTCGCTGTGTAACCGAGGTTCATTGCTATATGAGTAAGTTTCGAATTGTGGCATTCTGGAAGTTTTAGAGTTAAGACAAAACAAAGGTCTCATTGAGTATCAGTTACCCAAAACAGTAAAAAACACATCCATATATCATTTGAAAAGTTTTCTTATTCGTCAATCAAATTTTAATGCCGAGAAAAAAATATTTATTTGGTGTTATTTAAAATCTTTAAGGAAACAGTTCTATCATTTCAGTAATTGATAACTGAATGAGAAAATATTGAACTATTTTTTTCTTTTGTGCTTGATGCTATGCTCCATGAAATTTTAAACATAATGTGAAAGAAATACCCAAAAATCAGTTATGTGTTACATACATACGAAAATGGCACAATAAATACCAATCATATTCATCTCAACGGCAACTTTAGCACGCGGTTGACATAGCTTATATTTTATTCAGAACACAGCTTACTAAGCATACTTTTAGACTTTCAATCTTGTCAATGTTAATTAACCATTAAATTTCTAATATATTTTGTCATTAAATTTCCGGTTTTTAAATTCAAAAATTTTTTAATACAGTGTTTCTGTTCTTGTATTGCCTAGGTTTGCTAAATTTGGCTTCCTTTTCGAGCCTTTTGGCTTTGAGTACTTTTCATTCAATACTTTTGGTTGTGTGGAATTCCAGTGGTTTGAATCAAATGCAGCTGATGAGAGCTTACTCCTTGAAATATCGTTATACGGTTTGTAAAAAAATTATACCAGTTTTATAGAATTTTGTTTTGTCATCCTTTACCAGATTTAACACACTATATTGTAAATTAACAAAACGACGGGTGTACTTTAGCAGGCAGGCACCGCTTACTCTTCCGGAGTACCCGATTTTACTCTTGTTATGACTTGAACGACCGTTCGGTTGATTTTGTGTTATGCGTTTCTTCGTGCTGTTCTTAATCGTGTTTACCTGTTTTGTCGTTTTGGACTTTTGACACTCGAATGCCCAATTGGCGCCTCTTTGCTTCTTGGTATTTGTATTTTTGACAATTTAAACATCCTTGACAAAAAAATGTTGATATTGAACGCTGGTAGCTTTAAACACAACTTTTTAAATGTTAACCTTTATAAACTGTTTTCAATATTTTTTCACCACGATCGTTGTCAAACTTCAAATTACTCATTTATTGGAATAGTCTAGTCTATTCCTACACTTTTCATCGGGGATGCAAATTCAGCTGATTCCTTCTGAACACATGATTCTTTAAATATCAAACGTGAAAATGTGCACGATTTTATAAACCACAACAAAACAAATAGAATTTAACTGATGCACTCTTCTCCGTTGTTAGAAACGTAATATATTTGTACTTAAACCATGACATGTTTTATTCCCTTTGGCTTTGTTTAGTAAAACGCCAACTGAAATCTTATATCATGCGATTAAAATCTCATCTGCAATATGTGAAAAGTAATTTAAAAATACATATTTTTAAATGTAAGGTGTTATAATTTCATTTAGGCTTGTGAATTGGAATATTAAGCATTAAGCTGACGCTTCTAGTGATTATACTTGATTAGAGCAAGCTTAATGCACATTCTATCCAAGTCTTTTTACTTTTTTCTAAAAACTGAAATACCTACAGGGATATCCTAGTAAAAAATAAAGCCTAAAACGCTATTTAAAATGATTATGCATACAAAATATTTATGTTCGCTTGCGTTCATCATTAAATGGATCTTCATCCTTTGTTGTTGTCTTAACTTTTGAAAATTAATTTAAGAAATTACCATCCCTAATTTCAAAGGTGTAAAGCTAAACGATACGACGATATACATAGCGAATATTGAAATGATCATACTTGGACATCAATATAAAAATATTAGTATTTCATATGGGTTTAGTTTTTATAAGACCTCACACTCCAGTTTCCTTTTGACACAATTTTGTGTTTCAAAGTTCAGAAGTTCGACCATATTTTAACAAATATTTCATCCTAAACCAGTACAATTGAATTTGACAAGCAATGTCACAGTTCGAAAACCTGGCTCTCGATTCAAGTTGTGCTGTTTCAGTCTTTGCTTGTGTGCTCTTTCTTTGTTACTGTAAGGTAATTCGTAAGGGACTATCGTTGATATTTGGAGTTAATTTTGCTTTGTCTCCTGTATGAAGTCTTTGGCAATGTAGAATAATGTTTGAATATTATGAATGATTCTGAGTTATATCAGAGAGGAACCGCTTACTATTTCGGAGCACCTGAATTCACTCTCCTAATTACGACTTGAGTTCGCATTGTCGATTTCTGTTTGGTAGATTTTGTGTTTTGTGTTTTATTTTTTTATCCTCGTGCTGTTCTTGATCATGTTTACCGGTTTTGTCTACTTGTGCCTTTTTGCTACTTTCTGGATTATTTTTCATAAAGTACCATTTTGCCTTATAGATATATTCTAAAAGATATTTTGACATAAACTCTGTTTTCAGGCAACATAGCATGATAATGCTGCCTAAAATGAAAATCTTCTCCTTGAACTATTTATACATGGGAATAATCTATGTCTTTTGTCAAGTTTGAAGAGGCATTTCATTTATTACTTGTAAAATGTAACAATTGTAATTTTTTACACCGACAGATAATTTAAATGTAGTAGCTAAAACATCATACTATTTGATTTTCCATATTTTTTTTAATTGTATATGTATGTTAAAATTAACACCAACAGCAACATTTTAGTTATCTTCAGACATATAACCTCTGTTTGCTTTAGCAATATATCTTCATTTTGGATTTTTTTTTTCAAAAAAGTTACCGTTTTTCATGTTAAAGAAAAAGATTTAAAGATGTTGGTAAGTCATTTTTTTAGATTGATTTTACATTTTTCGGAATCCTCGGAATTTCCCATCATTACAAGGCAAAACAATTTGCACGGTAACCCAAAATCTTCTTTCATTTAGGTCTTCAATACATCATAAATATCTGCACGTCAAGATCTACCTTCTCCTAAAAATTTCAACAAACCATGTGGGAGTTATTGTACCTTTTCATATTTTTTTTCTGCTTTTTGCACTTATTTTGTCTGATAGCTATATAAGATATTAAAGTAATTAAAGAAATTGTCAGATGACCCTTAAAGGAGTTAACGCCAAAAGTTATGGTTTTAGCCTTGTAGATTGTGAAATATAGAAGATAGAAAAAAGGTTATTCTTGCTTAAATGTCCAGCTAATTGAGATCTACAAAATTGTCCATTAGGTTGAAATTTTTAAATGACTCCTTATTGGGGTTATGGCCCATTAAAACACCAAAATAGTGGTTTTAGCCTTATATATTGTGAATCTTAGTAGATATAGAAAAGGTTTTGCTTGTTTAAATGTTAAGCTATAATTGAGCTCTTCAAAAGTCTCCGTAGGGTCGAAGTTGTCAGATGAACTTTAAGATATTTGGGTTTCTAATTAGCGGTTTACTGATCAATTTCTTTCGTTCATCTAATAAGCATTCACATTCTAAGATATAGTGAAATTCGTCTCCAATACTTCTATTACATAAGTTACATTTTCTATTTTGTCGTTCAACGTTGTTCCATCTTCCCGTTGCAACAGGAAGTTTATGATTACATGTTATAAATTTACAAAGTGTTATAGAATCTTTTTTGTTCAATGTTTCAAAATAATGCTCAAACTCTAAAGTGTCTTTGAAAATCTTATAATTTGCGGCTTTTGAGCAATTTTGAATTTCGTCATGCCAGCTTTGTCGAAACTGATCAGTTAAACTTTCCATAATTCTTTTCTTTAACCATTCAGAGCTTCGAAAGAAATGCGAGTTCCAAATATGAGTGTATCCACATTCGTTAAAATACTTTTGATGTGTCCAAGCCAAGAAAAATTTACATTTTGGGTATTAAACAGATGTAACATAAGCTTGTAAATTCATACACATAGTTTTGTCTGTTTTCCAGACAATAATTTTGACCAATATGATACCATTCTTAATTTAATGTCAAGATATAAAGGAAATCTTCCTAATTCGCCATACACAAAACAGTTTGGCGTAGACGATTTTAAATTCAGTAAAAGTTTCCAAAATTTCAGATGAACCTTTTCAATTATATGACAATTTTTGAAGCCCCAAGTTTCGCACCCGTACAACAGTATTGGCTTAACCATTTTATCAAATAAGTCTAACTGACAAGAAATTGATAGATTATGATACTTTCCCAATTTAAAGACTTCATACATTGCCTTTGTTCCCTTTTCTGTATACATCCCTTAATAGTTGTTTGAAAATTCTACAGAAAAGATGAGTGACAACGGGAAATAGAATGGAAGTGCAGAACCTATAAAACACGTTGATGTTTAGTTATTGTCAGACAAGCCTGTATAAAGATGAACTGACATATGTAACTAAACAAATTTTTTTTAAAAAATCTTAGAGAAGTTATTGTACATTAAGAAAATATGAGATCTGATATTTGTTTTTATCCGGTATCAATTAGGGCACCCAAAAGGATCTTATCAATCACATAAGCAATTTAAGTGTACAAATATATTTCTTTATTTCAAGTTATTAGTAGAACATGAGGAAAAATCAATCAATCAAATAAAAACAAAACCCACACAAGTTTGTGTTACAATTACGCGTTGTTACATGATACTAAAATATATAAACATACGTGTTGTTAAGTTTTTTTATTCAATTAAACAGATCAATCTAAATTAAGTTTTATTGTGGCATGCATTTAGTTTTGTATGTTAATGTATACAGTGACACCTGAAAATTATCCCCTCTTCTCCATCTCGATTTACTTTCACTGTTGCTGTAATTGGTCTGTGTAAAAAAATACTTTAAACTTTTTCAAGCGTTGTTCTTAATTGATAAACAAATCTGACAAAAGCGTGAACAGAACATATTTTTCTTGGCTTCAGATTTAATTTTTAACGTAATTTGGTTTGTGAAAAAATCCACCTAATGATGCTCAAAGTTCAGAAAAAGATCCTTGCATTACAAGCAGCAATAACAATTGTGACTTAATTTAGTAATTGAAAGACAACAGACATTCATAACGAGAAAATATTATTGAATTACCATTACTTTAGACACACTTTTACCAATTGAATGGAGACATCGTCTTAGAATAATTACCTTTTAAGACTGATTGGAAAATTAATCAACATCATGCAAATTCCGGTGTCAATATATCAAACGGGGCGACGCTGATGGTATGATAAAATACTATTTCCGGTGTTTTCAATTAGTCGTAAATAAGTTGTAGCATATAAGCTATAATACAACTTATTTTTAACATTTTTTCTAACAAAAAGCAAACGAAACATGACATATATATTGGAAAAAAAAGAGCATGATCAAAAGATATAATGATGACAAAGATAATATACATGATAATATATGTACTTGCATTTTTAACCCAAGTTGCCTAGATGTCTATGGCCAATGTTCGAAATACCATACTAATATCGGACCGGTAGTTCGAGCCCTGCCCTGGCATTTCACGTCAACGGTTTGGAAACCTTGTATTAGATAAGGTGTGTCAGCTACCTGTCAATGTTTGATGGCCTCTTTAATGTTAACCGGTTTCTGCTATCAATAAAACACGGCACCTTGTATTGTAAATGTAGTTCGAAAAGGTCATTTAACGCTTACTCTCACTCATCCGCTCGCTGACATCTAAACTATGAGTTTCTATGAAAGAAACCTTTGATAAACCGTATGAATGAGTCAAAGCCAGACAAATTATCTGTTCACACTTTTGTTATATGTTTTCGTTATTCGAGAACCATGCTACGAAACTTAATACAACTCATCTCTATTACGCTAAATCAAATTATTTACTATGCGTTTTTGTCAGGGTACTATCATATGCATGGAGTAATTATATTTTAGATAAAGATATAATAACTCCACAATTGAATAAACCATATATGTGTGTGTGTGATGAAAGCACTAGAACATTGTCTACCTGACCAATTACCGACGGTTATCAAAACTTGTTCATCATAATTTAAGCTATCAAATTTACACTCGGTGCAAGATTTAAGATGAATGATTTATTGTTTCAATTAAAACCCTAATGGTTATGACGAACCTTAATGGAAAATGTGACATTTGACGAAAGGCACCAGTGGCTGTTGTATAACTATTCTCTGAAGATTTTTATGAGAAGATATTATGTTGTAGCTTAATTCATTGATTATTTAAGCTAAAGTGTTTTAAATTTGCAAGTTTGTTTTTTTATGCGGATTTATGTCAAATGTGCTGAAGGAAAAGACATACCAGTCAGTAAACACGAATGGGAACAGTTCAAATAAACAAACAACATTAAAACACACAAGAACTGAGAAATCAGGTGCTCCGGAAGAGTTAACATTTCCTGTTATAGTACATCCGTCTTGTTGCTCATCACCATGATTGATTGATTGATTTTTTATTTTTTTAAAATAGATTAAATTGATTACCGATATGGGGATTAAAATGAAACAACTAGTCGGCTCATAGATTTTCTATCCAATGATCAATAATCTACATATTTACCTGTAAATAAAGCATATTTCTCTTTTTTGCAAAAAAGTGAAGTTAATTTTTCAATATTAATGATTTTTTTAAATATGTTTTTTACATAATGAGTTCCCTGACAAACCCTAGACAAGTGTGGATGTGTTATTAACCTTTTTGAACGTTTTGTACGTTTTTTGTTCTTTTGTATTTTATTATCAATTATAAGTAATATTTCTGATTAAATCATATTATATCATGCATGTATTTTGTATTTGGAAAAACCGAAATGAACTATTTATGGGAATCGTAGGCAATTTTTATAGCGTTTTATCCTTTTTTTATTGAAAAGAAAACTATTGCTAAAAGCTTTATATGTTTCAGTATCAATCGCGAATAAAATAGATATTAATGTTAACTCTAAGTTTGACATAAATATTTTCTATAATGTGCTATTATTATATTTTATAAACAAAATATTGAAAGCAATGCACAGGGGAGATTTTAATGGATTTTTTTCGAAAAAAAATATTAAATAATAAATAACTTGTATGGGGATTTATTCAGAAAGGACGAATTTTAAAACATGAAGTTCACAAAAGTGACATTCGACTTCAATTTAATTCAAGATACAATAAAAATGTAACAAAATAAGTACAAAATGGTCTCTGGGGACCAAATTAATATTTGTCTTTTCATAATAGGTACTTATGTTACGAGAAAATAACAAAAGTATTAAATTTTTCAAAATTGATTTTAACAAACACGGGACTCAAATATGGCGGACGAGTCATGTAGTGAATTAAGTGATGGCAATCAAACTGCCGATTTCGACGGTCCAAATGATTTATCGTTTAGTTCTGTGGATAGAGGCCAGTTGGGACCCGTTCAGGAGTTGAATGATTCCATTGGAAATGCTACAAATGCAATGATTGATACAAATCAAAGTGGTAATAGACACCCAATTGAACTCTCACAAAGTAAACAAACTCCATTAGACCCGAGTATCGACGTCTTTAGTCAAGCTTCTCAGTCTTTAGAGTCCTCCCAGATACCCGACCAGTCCTTTATTGAAAACCTTGACAAACATTTGCTTAATAAACCAAAAGATCAGTATATTGAAACACTTATGGATATGACTGGTGCTGATGATAATTTACTGACCTGGTACAGAACTTTGCTCTGCAGTCGTGCGAAAAGTTTTCCTAACTGTCCACAGGGTAAACTAACGACCCGAAAAACAACAAAATCTTGCACAAGTAGCTATAGATATTCCAGAGACTGCTTTATAATCCAACAGTTTATGTTAGGTGACCCCACAGACATTAATGAAGTGTTTACTAGATCCAATACACACTCGTCTAGGATGGCCTCGGAGGGGTCTTCACCCAACATTATAAACATAGCTCCGACTCAAGACTTAAATGTTTTGTTACACACGCTTGTTGATCGAGTGTCCGCTTTAGAAAATGAGTCAAAAGAACAGAAAAAGACAATAAATCGTATGTCAGCTATTCTAAAGCAAGCAAATGCAAATATATCAAATTTAGAAACAAAAATTCAGCAACTGGAAAGCGAGCTAAATCCGAAAATCACTGGGTTAATTGCCAATAGAAAAATAACGGAAAACAAGTTGAAAGCGTTTGGAGAGTTTGATTATGACATTTACGAGAAAAGAATAGGGAGGATTGAGAATGCATTAAAAAGTCCTGACCACATTAGAAAGTCTCTACATAAGAGTAAACCCCATAGTGACCCTCAAACGAACAAAACAATAACAAACCCTCAACCACATGAACACTTTTTACGTTTAAATGTAAACACAAATGACAGTGAAACTCGGTCACCTACATGTAGTATGAATGATTTGTTAATTGGCGGTACGTGTAACGGACCAACGGTCAATGATCGGAGAGATGAAGTCGGTAGCAATACACATCCTAACGTTCACACGATCAGTCAGTCTGCTAGTAACAGTTTAGCTCAGAAAATCTCAAATAAAGACGTGCCTGCATCAATGAATTATAAAATTCCCGTACGAGTTAATCAGATTACTCCCGAGTTACAAGAAGTTGATAAAGAAAGCGAGTGCAACGATGTTTTCGTTGGTGTAACACGAAAGCAAAGATTGAGGGGCTTTTACATTGGAAACATTGACTCTAAATCGACAAAAAGCGGAATTGTCCATTATGTTGAAAACAAAGGAGTAAAAGTGAGTCGAATAGCTCTATTTAACGGTAGAAACGACACACTGTCTGCTAAGATAAACGTCGAAAACACTAACGCTTCGTTTTTAGAACAAAAAGGGTTTTGGCCGGCAAACGTGTACTGCAGTAGATGGATGTCAAACACTAAATGGCAAAAACGCTTCGAACGCGGCTCAATGAATTATAAAATTCCCGTACGAGTTAATCAGATTACTCCCGAGTTACAAGAACTTGATAAAGAAAGCGAGTGCAACGATGTTTTCGTTGGTGTAACACGAAAGCAAAGATTGAGGGGCTTTTACATTGGAAACATTGACTCTAAATCGACAAAAAGCGGAATTGTCCATTATGTTGAAAACAAAGGAGTAAAAGTGAGTCGAATAGCTCTATTTAACGGTAGAGACGACACACTGTCTGCTAAGATAAACGTCGAAAACACTAACGCTTCGTTTTTAGAACAAAAAGGGTTTTGGCCGGCAAACGTGTACTGCCGTAGATGGATGTCAAACACTAAATGGCAAAAACGCTTCGAACGCGGCTCTTATGAAACGAATGACTTCGGTAGATCAGACTATTATGATTATAGCGAAAACCACCACGATGTGGATTAATTCGATCATTCTTTTTCCAAGTAACTGTAGCATAAGCGATGGCGATGTTATCTATCTTAACGTGGAACGTTAGAGGAGTAATATCCAGCTCCCTCGGACTTTCAAATTTGTTAGAGAAGTACCAGTGTGATGTTGTTATACTAACTGAACTGCGCTTAAGTCAGCGATGTTGTAACTTTTTAGACTCATTGCATCCAGAATATTATGTTTGCATACCTGATACCGATAGCTATGATACGTTCGTTGGAAGTGGTAAACTGGCAATCCTTGTTAGGAACGATCTTAAGTTTTCTATTAACCCGATCGAAACTGACAAAAGCCAACGAGTACACGGACTTCAACTACAAGACGAAAATTGTGACACCCTGTACGTTTTTGTGGTATACTTACCGAGTGATACGGACTTAGAAAGCTACACCTCCTGTCTTAATTATCTGCAAGATATCTACAGCTTTTACTCTCGAAAAGGCAATGTGATTATAGGTGGTGACTTTAATGCCCAATACGATACTGTACCAATATCACCAACGCTCCAAAGAAAATCATTGCTATTCAGAAACTTCTTGAATGATAACTTTTTAGTGCCGTTAAACAAACAATCTATATGCAGCGGACCTAATTACACGTTCACACCGTTTCAAACAACCCTTGATTATATAATTGTGGCAGAACATTTTGTTGAGTGTATTCAGAAATGTCAAGTTTTGCGTACTATGGAAATTGAAATAACATCGGATCATCTTCCTGTTTATGTTGGGACATTATTACCAGTCCGTTGTTACGAACAATCGCCAGTGTCGTGTAGAATAGCATGGAACAAAGCATCGACAGATAGACTTATCCAATATCAACTTTTTGTTGACACCAATCTACAATGGTTAATGGAAAACTATGGTGTTCTTGAAACTGAAAATGATATTGAACACTTTAACAACGACCTGGTGAATGTGCTCGTGACCGCTTCTCTTGAAACGTTACCTATCTCTCGATACAATGCCAAACTAAAACCTTATTGGACTAAACCTGTTGGGGAAGCACATAAGAGAGCCCGTCAAATGCGTGAAGCCTGGATCCAAGAAGGAAGACCTCGAGGAACAGACTTTCAATCGTACATAAATTACAAGGCAGCTAAAAGCACTTTCCGAAAGCTACAATCGGAAGCGTACTACGATTACCAAAATAAGGTTGCGGAAGAAATTAATGAAGCAGCCGAATGCGATCATCGTGTTTTCTGGAAACTATGGAAAGGTAAAACACGGAAAAGGCGCTCAATGTGCAATAAAATAAAAGTATCAAACGCCACGTATCGCTCTCCGAGTGACATTGCTAATGCGTTTGCGGAATATTTCATGGATATTTCGGACTCTTCTGACAGTCCATACCACGAATCTTTTGGCGATATTAACGACGTTGGTGAAAATGACATTCTAAATGCAAACATTACATTCGAAGAGGTCCATCTAGCAATTCAAGCTATGAAACGGAACAAAGCTCCAGGAGTGGACAACGTAACAAGTGAACACTTAAAGTTCGCAGGTCAGCGATGCTTTATAGCAATTACAAAACTTTTCAATGCAGTTTTACAGATTGGATATATCCCGTCAACTTGGAAAAGGGGGCTTATTATACCAATTTACAAGGGCGGAAATAAGCCGACACATGCCTGTGATTCTTACAGACCGGTAGCGTTATTGTGTTCGATATATAAACTATTTGAAAGTGTAATCAATAAACGAATTGAATCTTGGAGAAGTCTCTATTGTGCGCACTTTCCGAACAAGCAACAACAAGGATTTACAAAACATCTTAACTGTGTCACCACGTCGTTTGCATGCACTGAATCGATCAGAGCTTCACTTGAACTTAACAGTACTGTATTCTCCGCATTTTTGGATATCAAAAAGGCCTTTGATACCGTGTGGCATTCTGGTCTTATTCACAAACTGAAGGAAATGGGAATCAGAGGGCCAATTCTTCGAATAATCCACATCTGTTATCTGGATATGTACAGTGCTATAACAATCAACAACGTCTGCTCTCTGTGGTTTCCTGTGAAACGTGGTGTGCGTCAAGGAGGTGTCCTCTCAACCTTGCTTTATAAACTCTATATTGACAATCTATTGTACCAGCTTGAATCTTCGAATGCGTCCCTTAAACTCGGAGATACTTACTGTGGAAACCCATCCTTTGCCGATGACATTGCGCTTCTTGCTTTGAACCCTCATGCACTACAGTCTTTACTTAACATTTGCTTCGAATATTCTCAACAGTGGAAATTTGACTTCAGTAGTACTAAAACTGACATTGTTATATTTCGACAAGGAAGACCTGTGATAGACTTTCCGTACAAATGGTCTCTGGGTAATGAAAATCTTAAACTGTCAAAAATCAAAACTCATCTTGGAATTATTCAGACATCGGACCTAAAGTTTAGTGAATCTGTCAAAAGGGCCTGTGATAAAGGAAGGCGAACTCTCCATGGTATGTTAGGTGTATGCGGCTTTCAGAGAGACATTAATCCAGTTTCAAGTCTGCACTTGTACAAAAACGTAATCCTGCCGTCAGTGTTATATGGGTGTGAACTGTGGTCAACTCTTTCCAACTCTGACATTCAATCTCTTCGTCGTTTCCAACACTACTCGTTGAAGTTGATTCAAAATTTCAGAAAACAAACACGATCGGACATGGTGGAAAGTCTCCTGTGTGTTCATGACATTACGTTTGAAATAGATAGAAAGAAACTATTATTCTTCCAAAAACTGGTCTCGCTAAGTACTGACACTGTAACTAAAAGGATTTTCCTTCATCGACTTTATGACTTTCTGAACAATAAAAGCACTAGCACTGGATTCCTTCCTGACGTTTTCAAACTTTTCAACACCTATGGACTCTATTCATATTTTGAGACATACGTTGAAAAAAAGCAGTTTCCCAGCAAGGCAGAATGGTGTCGCATTGTCAAGAACTCTGTATCGTCTTTGGCTACCAATGAACGGTCAATAAGAATGGAAAGTGACAATGACTTTGTTCGTTCAAGCATATCATATGTAATGGAAGTATTTACAATGGATGGGTTGCGGCAAAGACTTCTTGTGAGCTAGAGCGAGCATTCTTCATGGCAAAAGTCGCAACATGTGTTCCACAAACTGACTTCAAAAACTGTTCCAAATGCCGAAGTGACTTTAAGGACCCAATTGAACATTCCGTTTTATTTTGCTCGGCAACGTCTTCTTTACGAGAAAAGTATTGGTTCAGCATTTTGGACATTTTTGGCATACAAACTTACCTTTTCCTCGACAATTTGTACTGCAATGACTATAAAAGACTACTACATATCATTCTTGGTAAATCAGATGAACTTTCTGAAAACTGCCCTACTGATGATCCACCAATAGAAACATTTACAAACATTTCTTCCAAATTTGTGTGTGATGCATGGCATAAATTTTCTCACTGAATAAACGCTAAATAGTTGTTCATGTAAACTAGACTTTGACTAATAACGATCTTTTAACTTTCCTCGCTGTCTTAAACAGTATTGTAATATTATTATATATTTGTATTTAACATAATTTCATGTAATAATCTATATCTCTGTAAAAGAGGAATTAAAGTATGAATGAATGAATGTCATTTTTTAATTTTTTTTTACAAGGAAGTGGGTGAAAGAGTTTAGGAATTTAAGGCCGTTTTTGGCGCATAAGGACCTCACATGGCGGTCATTTAAAAAACTGAGGGGATACCAGGGTACATGTAGGAAACATCTTCCTACCGGAGATGACATACAAACCTTATTACACACAGGTGGTAAAGTCGGGGTTCTTAAATCAAAGAGTATAAATCAGACACTTTCATAGATAGTTGGAAAGTCTTCCAGAATTCTGACGAGTACCTCCCCTAGGTGAAAACGGGGCCTGGCCAAGCAATAGCCAAGGATAATCTGGAGCAGCTAACACTGGCTGTTTTGTGCCATGGGCTGGCCGACCCATTGCACATATTGTGTCTAATAGTCGCTGCAGAGGGACTTTCTATTGTTACGACTAATAGAACACCTTCATAGGTAATTGGACAGTGATCTAACCTCTTAGAACACTTGGAACCCCCTTTTTGAAATGGCAAAAGTATATCTTAGTATTTACGAGATGTTATTTAGAATACTACTTGTTGGGCTATGATTTCAAATTTAATAATATTCAAAACTTTATTCAAGGTAGTAAAGCGTATTTTATGCACTCATATCTTCTCAATTAAAACTCGTTTTAATTAGATGAAAATAAATGAAATGTAAACTTTAACGACATTTAGAAATATTTCAGATTCATCTTCCAATATCAGCCCTTTACCATCTTTGTGTAAATATTGGGGTTTTTTTTCTTGCATCGTTGTTTATTTTCAGTTTTTTTTTTATTGAGTTAAACTCCAATTATTGATAAACATTTGTTTTAATTGTTATTAAGGCAAGTTGACAGTGCTTACTTACTTATTATGATTTTAAATAACATTTCCTTTTTTCAGGTTTGATTTCTACGTTCCTAAATGGTTTAGTTCTTTATGTTTGTTTACGAAAGATGAAAACCTTGGTATCTTGTGATTTTTACATACTGAATTTGGCCATAATAGACTTGTGTATGCCAGTGATTGGTTTCCCTTTAGTTATATATGCATCACTTAATCATAGCTGGATCCTAGGTGATATTGGTAAGTAATGTGTACAACAGTCGATTACTTAATCATAGCTGGATCTTAAGTGATATTTGTAAGAAGCAATAGTGTACCAAAGGGGTAATCATTATCATAAAACCGTAAAGACGAAGACAAATCCGGTAGACAACAAATCATCTTAACGAAACAAACCACACAACAACATAAAACAAGTGCACACACATAACAACAAAACATCAATCAGCAACGTGAACTCAAGTCGAAACGAGAGTAAACTCAGGTGCTCCGGAAGAGTAAGCAGTTCCTGTTTGCTATAGCACACCCGTCACGTTGCCAAAGATCAATTTAGTGTTGGTAAAATCCGGAAAGGATGACATTACCAAACTCTATGTCAAACCAACATCTGTGCTTATCTGAGAGAAAGAAATCCTGTATTTTTATAAAACACATGATGTCTTACGTAAAATTTGTAAGTAATGTGTACCAAAGCCGGTCGCTTAATCATAGCTTGATCTTAAGTGATATCGGTAAGTAATGTGTACCATAGCCGGTCACTCAATCATAGCTGGATCTTGAATAATATTGGTATGTAATGTGTACCAAAGTCGGCATTTGGCGATAAACATTGGAAGGTTAAAAAATCATATCCAATGAAAGTACTTGTATCTTAAAAAGTATAATACCAAATGTAAGCCAGAACAGCTTAATGCGTCAATTTCTGATTTATGCAAAGATCAATCTTTTTTTTATAATTAAAATTATCTTCTGCAATGTACCTTAATTAAATGAAAACAGATCGTAACTCATGTGACATATTTTTGATATTATATAAAAAAATGTTTATCTACTGACTGATTACACTAAGTTTCTTAGACTAGATAAAGTCTGACAAAATAATTATCCATGTCTGGTCATATTAACTCTTTTAACCATATGTTTTTAAATACTTATTAGTCCCTTTTTTGTTTGTTTCAGTTTGTGCAGGATACGGGTTTATGGGGTTTTTCTGTGGTGTGGTCAGTATCGCTACATTGGCAGCTATCAGTTATGCACGATATCTTAAAGTTTGTTCCGTAAATTATGGTATGTATAAACATTAATACTCCACTAACAGGCCCGTGCACAGGATATAGCAAAGTGGGTTGCAAGTCAAGATAGTCTTTGTTAATAGCGAGCATCGCAGATGCAAGCCCTACGGCATTGTGCATGTTTTGAGATGTGCCAGAAATCAATCAACCCTCTGGGCTTATAAAAAATACATCATAATATGTTATGCAAAAATATTAAAATTGAAATTCAAAAACAGTGATAAAACCCTCATTCATCAACTTGTTTATTTTTACACACAGATTTTTATTTCAACACCATTCGGTCTTCTCCGCTGAAAAACGATTTTCCGGAAATTACCGAGGTAGCTTTTGGCAACAACCTCCCATCGTTGACTAGTCATACCAAATACATGATACTGACCAAGGTTTGTTAAATTATAAGTAAGATAAAATAAGATAAAGAAATACATAAATTTACCGAATAAAACCTACTCATAATAATAAATAAAAGGTTCTTATCTAAAAATGAAAGAAGAGGTTCCATCCTGTGGGGTTTCACTCACTTTCCTCGATCCTGCATGATATTTTTACTTTACCGTTTTTTACGCCAGGTTTCTTAATGTACCTTCTGTTACCAATGCTTCAAATAAAACACTGATACTCAGAAAATCTCACAAAACCTGACAGAATCTGAATGTTGTCATGGTCTGCTGAAGAAGACAATTAGTGCGAAATACTCTGACAAGGAAATGACGTCACGTAATCCAAGAAAATGGATAATTTCGTTCCCGCTAAATGTCGTCCCAGAATGTTACAGGATTTATTTTTGTCGATAGATTTTTTAATAAGTAGTTATTGATCCCAGATATTTTAACAACAACTTTCTCAAGTGTATATGATTTTGGTTTGGTGGGGTCAGACTTTGCTACTTTTTAATTACTTTTTAAAAGTTCCCTCTTTACGTTAAACTTAGCGGGTAGAGCACATGAATCTATTTTTAAAAGGTATATAGATTTTCGATGCTCGCTAAAAAGGCAGGGCCTCAATCATATTACCATCCGTCGACTTTTATAGTAAGAGTTGAAAAAAACGTGGAGTTTGATAATGCGTGTTGTTTTTAATGGGATGCAACTGCACCCCCTACACCCCTTGTGAACGGGTATAACTTATAAAGTTAGTTTACGCTAAAATTTAATTTGTTTATAAAATTATCAAATAAAATATTACAATAAATAAATGTAAAACAATATATACTAGATAAAAAACACCTTACTGATATCTTAACCAATGATTTTTTTTTGATAAAATTCATATTAAGATATGCGAGCTCTTCAGTTTTTATTTTGCCCCTCCGTCAGTCGACAAGTTCTTATGATATCGAGTAGAGATTTGTAGTCCAATAATTTGATTCGGTACCATTGGAAGATTTGCATATGTCAAATTTTTATGCAAATCCATCGAATAGTTTTGGGAAAACTTAGACTTTTTTAAACAAGACCTATCCTGACATTATAGTATATATGTAAATATAGTATGCAAGAGCATAGATTATATTGTTTAACCTGAATGTATTGTAATCAGATGTAGTCATGATTAAAACAAAGAGTTATCAGTAATTTGATAAATTACTTTCCGAATGTTGAAATCGTTGATTTAATTTAATCATATATTTGTCAAAGTAATTGTAAATTAAATGATTACTTTGAAAGTAATTGGACCCATCTCTGGTTATGATATCACAGAGAATATCTGAAATTTTGAATGGTTTATGTGAATATTTCCATGAGAAAACATTGGACGCATAAAAACAACAACTTCAAAATTTTAGAAATGATAGATTTCATAATTTTACCCGAGAATGAAGTTGTTGTTTTAATGCGTCCATCTTTTTCCAGACCAAAAACAAAGTGTGTGAAATCAGCGAAAGCCATTGAAATAAGGACAATTTCTTTAATCGATAGATTTTTAGGTTAACCGATTGGTAAAACAGCTAAACTGATATGGCAAAAGCTTGTCATTTTCTTTAAGTTTAATATTTGATCAATTTTACAACAACTTAAGACATCCGTATGCTCAGTTTTAATTTTATGGTAATTCTTTGGCAAAAATAGGTCTTATTGCTACTCATTCTTTACCAATAGTTTATTTCATAATTAATTAAACAGGGTTTTTCTTCTTAGTTCATGTTTAAAATATGAATATCAATGACAACCAGGGATAAAATAACATTATTTTATTTTTGTAGACTATCTTTCGTTACATTGTCATCATCACAATAACTTGAAATACAATACAAAAAAACGGGTATAAAACGGTTAATTTGGCAATGCTGTATATCGATATTTCAAGGAGTAACCTCTCATCAACAGCATTTGAATCAAAACATTGGAGACAAAAACCAAAAATATTAAATGAAAATTCAAAACCAAAAAGTTCGAACGGGAAAGCCAAATCCAGCACCCAGGATATCGACCATGTGTTGTCATTGTTTAAAGTACAAAATATGATCATAAAATGTCTAAATTGCCTTCCATTTAATTTTAAAAGAAGCAGAGGTACCAATGGGGTATCCGAATATCAAAAGTCCGAAAGGGCAGAGACAAAACCAGTAAACACCAACAGGAACGGGACAAAAACAGACAACATGTAAAACATGGAAACACAAAATTACTGAAAATCAATCAAAAACGCGAACTCCAGTCGAAACAAGAGTGAACTCAGGTGCTCCGGAAGAGTAAGCAGTTCCTGCTTGCTATAGCGCACCCGTCGCGTTGCCAATAGTCCATTCAGCGTGTCAATTCCGGTAAAGGAAGACAAAACAACACCCTATGACAAACCAACATCTGCACTCATCTGAGAGATCGAAATCCCATATTTGTCTATAAGTGCATGATGTCTTCCGTAAAATTTCTTGAGTGAAGACAGCAACCGAGGAGCAACATAACCCTGTGTGAGCAATTTTTGCGTCAAACGTGTCGCTCTGCTAAGGAAATCGATGTAAAAAGCAAGAAAAAAAATAATATGGATTGACTTTCGTATATTAGATTGCATATCGATGATGACGAAAAGCGAAAATAATTTATTAAAAACAATTAATTGATTTTGAACGAAAATGATATATTATCCGTTAGTTTGGAAATTTAAATAAGTTGAAATCAGCCCCCCTCGTAGAGTATAGGTGCATGTAGGTTCTAACTAACATGACAAAAGTTTCGTAAAAAAAATATTGAATGCTTTGGAATAGAATTTAACACTAATCTAATTTTAGGTGTGATAATACCAAACGAAAGTAGCAAAAAGGCACCAATGGGTCATTTTAGTGCCAAAAGTCCGAAAATCCGAAAATTGAATGACAAAACCGGATACCAAAAACCAGGCGAATATATAGCTCTTTGTAGTGATGTACATGAATGCATGAAATAAAAAATGGGGATTATGGTCCCTATTTTCAATATACATGTATGTGCACTTTAAAACTGTACTTTTGGCGGGAAATAAACAAAGTCTCAACTTAAACAACATTTTCTTATCTTTTTTCTGCATTCAAATGGACTTACTATACTCAGAATCACACAAAAGTAATTGAAGAAAAATTATTTGGAAAATTTTCGATGCATTAGTGAAAAACAAAAGGATATATCACGGACTTTGTTTTTAATATTTGGGGTCGTTTACATTCATTATACGTTAAAAAACAGTAATCGAATCTACTATAACTAAAATTGACCTTTCGTTTCACAGCGTCAGACAGGTTTTTCACTATACAGGTGTTTTGTCGTTTTCAGTATAACGTCCCACCCGAATCTAAGAATAAGTTAAGATGTAATTTTCATAATGACGTCACTAATGTTGTAAAGCTTTTAGATATATGATATGGCTTATCATATAAATAATTGTTCAAAATCTGAACAGATAGTACACTGTACTTTATTCAAAGCATGAATCTTCATTTAAGTCGGATGGCCTGGGTGGCCGAGTGGTCGAAGGCGCTGGTTTAAATACGACACTATTGATAACTAGCCGATTATCTCTCCAGTGGTGTTCGAGTCCCATTTTGAATTTACAAAAAAAAGACTTCCCCAACTGTATTTGATTAAGTTTATCAGTTACCTACCCAAAGTCGTTTGTTTCCTCCGGATACTCCTGATATGACCAGGTGCGTCGAAATAGGGCGTTTAAACCTACACCAACAAAAAACTTTTGTCGTGACTTGATATACATTTTTCGTACTAGATTCAGAGATAAATTATCAAATTAAAAATCTATGCCAAACTTTAACCATTTTGTACAGATTTCGAGTAAAAACGAATACTTAACATAAATCTTCACAAACGAGCTCTTGAAAATTTGAACCTTTAATGTATGTTATCAATTTGTTTAGCTGTCACATATGTTCATCACATGAAGAATTTATATTTAGAGCCTAGTTATATTGCACACACTTCTACCATTTACAATATGTCACGTTCTAATTTCAAATGTGTTATATGGATCTATTTGAATGAAATATAAAACGCAGATTCTGAAAATTTACATCGATCACAAATATCGCTGAGTGAACTAGTTCTTCGTAACCTTTGGTGAAAATCTTTGATCAGTGTCCGGTGTCATTGTACTACTAAGACGAAAGTTATTAATTACATTTTCCAATCTGTGTTTATCATATTAATCGTCCTTGGAACTTATTTGATCAATTTTCAATAAGAAGGTAAAACCATATAAAATAACACTATATGAGCATGTTTGAATCAAATACATCTTGAGCTACAGATATAATGATTCAGTTGTGTCATATATCTTTCTCACTCTCAGACAGCAGGGACTTGCAGACCGAGTGTTATAGGGCATGACTAACAATCAACTTTGAAATAATGCAGTTAAAATCAATAAGATATCATTGATGCTATCGGTTTAAAATGTAACAGACTGTCACCACAGGGTATTTACAGGTACCGTTTACCACTGAAAATCTGGATACAGCCTTTATAAATAATAGTCTAAGATTTTAAACATCATTTTAGGACAATGAGAAAAATATGATAGACACCAAGTTAGGACTAAGGTGTGGTCTACAATTTTCTACTTTTCCGGTGTGTCTTCCATGTTTTGTCTTTTCTCTTGGACATTGAGATTGATCCTCCAATTTCGGAAATTTGTTATTACCTTTTTTTGTATTTTTCTTAAATTCATGTACAATTATATTTGTTAACTGTCTTTCGATTCCCAGAGCTATTAATAGCATGTTATAGTCCTTGGTCACTGCATATCGATAGTAAAGCTATTCACACTTTCAAGTTCATATACGATTGAAAGGTCATTGGTTCTCTATCTTCAGAGAACATTTGAGGTGCTGTAAGTGCTAAGCGTGTAACTATGGACTGATTTCTGTTCAGAGAAACTCAACCCAATCATGTACATCTCCGACTCGTCTTGTAGGTCTTATTCTTCATCAGCTTCAATAACGGTTAAGTAATAAACAAAACAAAACAAAACACGAGAACCAAAAGCAAAAACTCAAGAACGACAAGTTTTATGCTTTCGAACATGAAACGGATGGCTGCACATTAACCCCATTTTTTCAATAACCATCAAAAATAAGAGATCGATACTTGTGGAATAATTTAGAAAAAAATTCTCTTGATGTTTTGGACAAGCTTCGTGCATTTGAAAATACTTTCCATACCGTTGATAGTTACGATTTTTCCACTTTATATACTAAACTTCCACATAATCTGATTAAAAAGAAATTTGAATATTTGGTTTAATGGTGTTTTGACAAATCTAAAAGTGATTATATCTGTTCTAGAGTTTCAAAATCATTAAGTAAATCATTTTTAGTAACGAGACTCAAAAAGGTTACATTAACTGGACTGATGCAGAAACTATTACTGCTCTAAATTATTTGTTAGATAATATTTATATACGTTTTGGTAAACAAATTCACCAAATTATTGGTATTCCTATGGGTACTTATTGTGCACCACTTATAACCGACCTTTTCCTTTACTGTTATGAATCACAATTTATGGCTAAATTACAAAAAGACCCCAACAAACGGAACCTAACGAAACTTTCAATTATACTCTTAGATATTTAGATGACATTCTTGCACCCAACAATCCTTCATTTTCTAATTTTATTACAGATATCTAACCTTTTGAATTAACATTGAACAAATCTAACGTCACCGGTGATAGATGTCCTTTTTAAGATTTAGATTTAAGTATTATTGACGGAAAATTACAAACCAAAGTATATGATAAACGTGACGACTTTACCTTCCCTATTTTAAATTTCCCTTTTCTTGAAGGAGATGTTCCACTAGCGCCGTCATACGGGGTTTACATTTCACAGTTAGTAAGATATGCTCGGATCTGCAGTGGTGTTTCTGATTTAAATAATAAAAACCGTTTTATTACTGAAAAATTATTAAAACAAGGTTATCGATACCACAAATTAGTAAAATCTTTTTCTAAATTCTTCCACAAGTATCGATCTCTTATTGAAAAATTTAATTGTTCACGTCGTTTTCTTATAGTGAAAGGAATATCACATCCTGAATTTTATGGTTATGTTTTTTATAAAGGTCACAAATTTAAAAGCAATCCATTAGAAATGAAAAAATGGCTTCAAAATTTATTACGAAAAGGATATGAATTGAATATCTTGGTTAAATCTTTGAATTTAGTGTTTTTTTGCAGAAATATTGATAACTTGATACTTGCTTTAAAACTTCCATAAACGTTTTTACTATTATAGCATTATAGCGATCAAGCGTGTCGGTTTTGTGTGATGACACTTCACTAAATCATTATTGTTTGAAGTGTTGTGTTGGATTTAAAATCGATACGTTTGATGTTTTTACATCAGTCGATTGATGATTCTCAGCTAGCTGTCAGTAACAGCGAGTGTTCTATAGAGTGTACTGTTCCTTTACCGTCCTTTTGTTTGTTCTTGTTTTTTGTCTTAGGTTCTCTCTAGTGGAATTGGACTTTGATCGATTTGATTTTTATTGTGTGTTTAGTTTTTGTGCTTTGTCTTGGAATATTGATAGGGGGAAGGTTGGGCCCAAAAAACTAGTTTAACCCCGCCACATTTTACAAAAGCTTTCGTTTGTACTTGTCTTTTTGATGTTTTCTGTTCCTTCTTTAAGAAGGGGGTCTATCTGTGACTATTTCAGGGCTGGATTTGAATTATATGCATTTTATTTAGACCAAGGGCCAATTGCAGAACAGCGAGCAGCGCCAAATGGCCTCGTTGAAGGCTGCTGGCGGTTGTCCATTTTGGTTTTTCTAAATTGCCGTTTAATTGTGGGTTGTGTCGCGTACACTTATTCCACATCTCATTATTTTCTATTTACTAACATGTGGTATCGTTAACCTTGTTTAAATAATTTTTCAGTAATAAATCGTTTTTTTTTATTAAAATCAGAAACAACACTGCAGATCCGAGCATATCTTACTAACTGTGAAATGTAAACCCCGTATGACGACACTCTTTGGGCTAATACGCGTATCTAGAAAGCGGATCGAATTTTCCTTTCGCATGCATGCAAATTATGACCATGAATCAGACAATATTTCACACTTAAGATTGTATATCTCTTTTGGTTTTTGAGTTTATCTAGGGCAGATAGAATTTTGTTTTGGTTGGTGATTTAATGAATACCACTTAGTTTAGTAAATGAAAAGTAAGCAGGGCTTTTATCATCTTCCACTAGATTTATAAGGTATTGGCATTAGATGTCCGTATGATTGAAGAAAGATCTAATCTTAACCGTTTGATCTTAACTCACAAGGAGTCCATGATCAAGACCAATAAAAGTAGTCTCAGAGGAACGTAAATCGGGTATCAACACTCGGCCAAAGGCCTCTTGCAATATCAATTAAGTGTTCTACAAAACATGATATCTCATGTGATGAGCTGCTATAAAATCATATATGTATAAAATCCAATGACTACATAGTGACATGCGGTGTTCACTCTTTATCATGCTTTGCAATTGTTATTTTCTCGTTGTTCTGTTAAAAGCTTTCAAACATGTAATTCCTTATTTGAAATCGAAAATATTTAACCTAGGTAAAGGTGGGACTGTTATTCGATGCTCGATTTTCGGTACATATGCAACTTAATATCAAACGGTAAATTTTACCAATTTTTAGAGTATTTTTATTTACATCTCAATGCAGACTTTTTAAATCGTCTCGGACCAGATTAATAATAAAAGTTCTTTAATTACCGTATATAACATTATTTAATTTCTTAAATTGGCTTTGAGCGTTACACATGGTCTGTTGGCCAATAATTTAAGTCATAAATCCTGAAAAAAATGCAATGACTCGTGAATAATTCACCGTTCGCACCATTATCTGGAATGTAACTTAACGGTTAAAAAATATGAACGACAGTCAAAGGCAGAAGTTATGCAATCACTAACTGTTTACCACTGACTATTAAAAATCGGCATGGTGAAGCCCGGGAAGTAGCCACTAAATTAAAACACAAGAAAGCCTGTTAGTCACTCAACATAATGTTTTACACAAAAACCGAAAGAGCAGTTAGAGGCACACAAATAAGAAAGCAATTCAACTCATGTTCCAGACCACGTCAGTCAACTTGAATCATAATTTAAAATTGCAGGTTTTTTTACACTCCTCTCTTGATTTATTCATCAAAATAAACAAAACTGCTGTTAGCTAAGATTCTACTTTCATAATCAGACATAAGATATGTGGAAAAAGAAAATATGCAATTTTAATAAGATATTTGTTAGTATTTTTTCTTAAAATGCAATTGATCTTTTACCAAACTAGACATGTACTATTTAGCTGACTAATAAACCAAAATGAACGGTCTCTGTTTTTTTATATCTATGAGATGACAATAATCTATTTTTTTAATTCTTACACTTATTTCTTATCGCAAATATTCATCCTTTTGTTTAAGATATAATCAAATAAAGTAGTAAGGAGTGTTTTAACACAGGCTGTGCGAAGCACTAAAACGTTCCCTTATACTATTATCAATAGACTAGAGGATGATAGAGGATAATAAGATGTGGAATACGTGTATGCGGCACAACCTGCAATATACACGACAATTTAAAAAATCCACAACAGAAAACAGCCAGCAGCATTCAATGTGAACAGCGGTCGCTGCTCGCTATATTGCAGTTTGCCCTTGTTCGCAAATAAGTTACATTAATTTTGATATCTATTGTAATTCGCATTAAGGAAGAAGATACAGGTCTTTTGTTTGTGACTTATTTGCGACGTTTATAACTTATTTAAGAACAATATTATTTTATCTAGCCAGGAGAATAATTCTGAAAACATTTTTCAAATAGCTTAAAATAATTTTCATAAAAATACCTAAAAATACCAAATGTTATTGTCATCTTTAGGAATTAAAGACACCAAACTAGTAGTAAAAAAACCAAGGATTTCAGCAGGCATTCGTGCCAAAGGTGAACATACTCGAATTTGACTCTTTGACGATACAGTACCAATCTTTTGATCATGATTTACCTTTTCAAGCGCGATTTGACAATTAATTAAAAGTTTTGAGCTTCAGGGGACCATACTTTTCGAAGACCATGTTTATGTACAAAATCCATCATCTTTTACATGTCGTGTTATGTGCATAAAAAATCGGTTTGTTTGTTATAAACATGTTAAATTGTGCTTAACATTGTATATTTTAGTATTATTTTTGCAATACAAACTTACAAAGACTATCCGTTAATTAATGGTTAAAAAGTGTTTTGAAAATGTTTGATTTTAAAAAATCATGGGGGTGCTTAACTTTTTTTCCAGGTGTGTATAATAATTATTGACGAACATCAATTGTTGTTTAGAAATAGCTTTTTTTAAACAATTGCTGTTCGTCAATAATTATTTTTAAATAATATTGTTTAATTTACATGAAAAGTAAAATTGTAAATCATTACAACGACCTAGATTAAAAAAGAAAAAAATAATTGGTAAAGATTTCATTTATTCAAGATTAAATTAGTAATTTTTATTCTAATTAAATAAAGATTAATAATTATTATTCTAATTAAATGAATCTATATCAACGTAAAAATTACAGTAAGTTTAAATTTATTCAATAATAATGAGAAAAACATTAAAGTATACCAAAGATTTGATAATAATTAAATTGTTGCATATGTTTGTCTTTAATAAACATTTTCTTTGGGGTATAAATCCGCATCATCAGTGTGTTTTATTAAATATGAGACAGATATTGAATGTTTAGAGATTATGGGAATTATTAAATACATAATCCCATAATGCACCATAGACCATCTCAGTGACGTCATTGAGCTTATTTTGAAACAAACAATAGATATCATCGTTATAAATGTTATGAAAAGTTTTTGAACAAAAATAGGATATATATAAATATATAATAATAATAATATATTGTAGCATAAAAGACCATAAGTAACACTTTAAAATACAGGTTGCAAAGTTGTCCTAAAATAGGACGATCTCCATACAATTTAAATGAACCAAGACATTTTCATTGAACAGGCCCAAGATATATTAGATGTATACATAGGATTTTGCAGTAATTCGATTGGAAAATAAAAATTCTTTTTTTTTCTTTTTCCTTTTTTAGCTCACCTGACCGGAAACGTCATGTGAGCTATTGTCATCACTTGGTGTCCGTCGTCCTTCGTCCGTCGTCTGTCGTCCTTCGTCCGTCGTCCGTCGTCCGTAAAGTTTTTAAAACGTTAACTCCTCTGACACCATAACTCCAATTGAAACCAAACTTGGTTTGGTTGTTTATTAGCATTCGGTGCTTAGAACTGATGTGGGGATTTTTGATTCGTCGTAAAACATGGCTGCCTTGGCTAAAATTGAACATAGGGGTAAAATGCAGTTTTTTGCAAATAACCCAAAAACGGCTACAGATATCAAACTTCTGGCGAAAGAAAAGTGATCAGCACCTCAAGATCTACTTACCCTGAAAGTTTCAAGAAAATCTTACAACCCATGTAGGAGTTATTGCCCTTTTTGTGGATTTTTGCAAATTTTGCACCTGTTTAGCTCAATATCTTGAAACCTATACAAGATATTTGAGAAATTTAAATTGCATATTGTTTAGCACATCCAGTATACAATATTTAATAGGGTCAACGTTGTAGGACCTTTCCTTTTAGGAGATATTGCCCTTAGAACGTCAAAATTGAGCATTTTAACAGCATTTCCTCATTACATTGAAAACGTTGACTCCTCAAATACTTGAAGTCCAATTGGAACCAAACTTGGTATAGTTGTTTGTAAGCATTAGGCGTATAGAACTGATGTGGGGATTTTCGATTGGTCGTAAAACATGGCCGCTGTGGCTAAAAATAGAACATAGGGGTATATGGCAGTTTTTTGCAAATAACTCAAAAACGGTGACAGATTTTTAATTTTTGAATTTTGAAGAAAATCCAACAAGCCATGTAGGAGTTATTGCCCTTTTTGTGGATTTTTTTGCAAATTTTGCACCTGTTTAGCTCAATATCTTGAAAACTATTCAAGATATTTGAGAAATTTAAATTGCATATCGTTAAACACATCAAGATCTACAAAATATGTAAAGGATCAACGTTGTAGGACCTTTCCTTTTAGGAGTTATTGCCATTAGAACGTCAAAATTGAGCATTTCAACAGCATTTCCTCATTACATTGAAAACGTTAACTCCTCTGACACTTTAAGTCCAATTGGAATCAAACTTGGTATAGTTGTTAATTAGCATTAGGTGTATAAAACTGATATGGGGATTTTCGATTGGTTGTAAAACATGGCCGATGTGGCTAAAAATAGAACATTGGGTTAAACTGCATTTTTTTTTGCTAGTAACTCAAAAAGGGTGACAGAATTTTGAATTTTGATTGAGAACAAAAGTGACCAGCACCTTAAGATCCACCATATTGTCAGATGAGCCCCTTTTAAAAGTTATGACCATTTCAATGTCATATAGATTTTGCCTATTACCTTTACATCAGGCACATATGTCAGGTGAGCGATTCAGGCTCCTTGAAGCTTCTTGTTAAGGTAACTTATATTTTGAAATCTCAAATT
Source organism: Arcuatula senhousia (assembly GCA_963971305.1). Lineage (NCBI taxonomy): Eukaryota > Metazoa > Mollusca > Bivalvia > Mytilida > Mytilidae > Arcuatula > Arcuatula senhousia. The sequence goes on along the minus strand of OZ020308.1, from coordinate 21,449,575 downwards.
TTACCAATTATTATTTTCTCTTGTCCAAAGCTTATGAAAAAGTCCAACGTATGTCTTGTTTTGTTTTCAGCATTTGTATATATTATCCTAACCATTGTCTTTTTTTTCTTTCAGCCAACAAAATATTGAATCATACAAATTATGCAATTATTGCAATGTACTTTTACGCTGCTTTCTGGGCATTTCTGCCAGTCTTTGGCATTGGTGCTTACGGACCAGAACCCTACGGAACATCATGCAGTTTAGCATGGAAGAATCATGAAGTTTTTGTGACATTTTTCTTGCTTTCGTGTGTGTTATTACCTGTGATAATCATGAATGTTTCCTATGGGAAAATGCTTTTACACGTCCGAAAAGGCAGAACATCTCGATCGACTGTGTATAACACTGGAAATGTAGGGACAGCTTTTAAAAGACGAGACTCATATCTTATAAAGGTAATCTTTAATCTCTCTGTGTTATATGTTTTGTCTTATGTATCTTAAAGAATATGGATGAACCAAAATTCTCATGTTTTTTTTTGTCACCCATTTCGTGCCTATCGCCCTAAAACAAGGAGGTTAAACACTTATTCGTTCACTCCCTAAGAACTTAAAGCTTAAAGTATATGTTAAGAACTTCGATCAGGCAGAAACGAAAACGCAACATATTTCATTTAAAAAAATTATGTAGGAAGCACTTAAGTCCATGGGGTCATGGAATTTTTTATCGACCATTTGCAATTAAGATAGAAAAATTATATATTAAAGCAGTTTTTTTCTAAAGTTGCTTATGTTATTTTTGAAAATTCTTAGAATTTCTTTTTATAACATTTCTGTTTGTTTTACACGTCGAAAAAAATTCTCAATAGATGTTTATATTTGAAGACCAAATTTGAAAAGGTTTGTAAATATTCCTTTTATATAACAAAAAATGATACATTGACTACAGACAGCAAATACATTTCCTTTTAGAAGCAATATCGAAAAAGTAGTTCTTCAATGTCTAAATGACGTAATAATATCACCTTTAGATTAGTTTTCTGTTGATGTGGACAGTTTTTAAACAATCTGCATTTTTTAGAAAAATCACTGAATCATTAGTCAGTAATTTTCTGATATGCTTTGTTTTCCTTCTGTAATTTTTTATAACATTTTATTCCAAATGATTAAATAACAGATACTATAGCTTAAAGTAAACATTTTGTACAACTTAATACACATGAAGTACATGTATGTGTGAAATAAAAAAGTAAGGAAGTATTTAAAATCGTAAGAACATACCACGAATGTAAAAAATAAACTCACTTAGATATTTTTCTATATACATGTACATGTAAAAACTGTGTTTGTAACAAAAACAATATATGTGTATTTCAGATGACATTCGCCATGTGTGCTGGTTTTGTTGGACTCTGGTCACCTTACGCTACAGTTAGTATGTTGACCGCTTACGGGCGTAAAAACGAGGTCCCTATGAGGTTGACTCTCATCGCCGTATTATTTGCAAAACTTTCTACCATTGTAAATCCACTTATATATTTTATTATGAACAAAAAGTTTCGTCCAATTTTACGGAAATACCTCTCGAGAATTTGTTCACGGTTTACTTCCAATCCTCGTTTTGTTATGAGAATGAGCAGCAGGAGGCGTTGACAAGTTGGACAAGCATTCACATATGACCGTTAACAGATTGGATATGCATACACATTTGATCGTTATTAGTTTGGGTATACAAACATATATGATCGTTATTAGCATGGCTATACATACGCATATGATTGTTAACAGATTGGATATACCACATAAATGTTAACGGGTTGGACAACCATACACATATGATCAACGATTACGAAGAACCTGTCCTGACTAATCCAGCTTTCATTTTGTATGTAATGATTTAAGCCCATGAACCTTATTGTGTTCTATGTATATTGACCACTCAAACTATATGTAATGTTAAGCTTTTATATTTGTACATGATTACCAAAAACACAAAGTATGCCTGTGCTTTAAAATTTGTATTGTAAAAATAACTTTCAGAGGTATGCGTTTTATATCCAACTTCACAAATGTTGTTGTGATAATATTGATATACTCATTGTATAAAATTTATAAATGTTAATTGTAATTGTGTATTTTGTATCATTTATTATATACATGTATTTATATTTTTAAAACGAAATTCACAAATAACTATCAGGTACTAAGTAAACGATAACACAAACAAATTTTATGTTTGATATCAATGAAATAAAATGAATTCGACATGAACTAAGCGATCACCCATAGGAATAAATTTTGGGAAAGTAATTTATTATGATTGAAATTGAACTTGACTTACGCTAACTCACTTCTACTGTCTGGCTATGAGCTTTACTTTAAAATAGAATATGCTTTGATTAAATCATTCTAAAACTAAAATTGACAGGCAAAAGTTGTTCATTAGTTTTTTATCTAAAAATTTTAATTAGCATTCTTTACTTCAAGATGACGAAGGTGTTCTCTGGTCTTTAATCGACAAAAATCATCATTCAGAGTTCAAGGAAGAGTTTCCGGGACTGAATGAGAGGAAAACGGTTAGGTTACTATTTATATTTAATAATTCTTTACAAATTAAAATTTTATTGGGGCGGAGGGCAGGAGGGGGCACTTTAATCTGGATCTTTTTCTTAACAAACAAGAAATTGATGATACATTTTATTCGAGCGTTTCTACCATCTTTCTATTATTTGTTTCTATATAGATTTTTTTGTAATAACACTTCATTGTTTTTTTTTATAGACATGCTCAAATTACATTCTTTTGCAATTAGTGAAAAAAAAATAGAATAACGTGCAAGTTACATTTTAATATTGGTTGCAATTTTATTGCTACATTAAAAAAAGCAAAATGCAATTCTAATGTAACAAATTAAAAAAACGGATACGAGAACATTGACTTTTATATTAATTTTTCCATTATTGTTTAGAGTGCTGTGTCATAAAGCGATCGTTGGCCTTGTGTGCACGTAAGCCCCATTTAGATTTGCATAGGGTAACTAGCAAGTTAATTTGCGATCGCTTTATGAAACGACACCCGGAATCGTCATCTCTTGGCGAAGATAACATCATTGCCACATTTTTATAATGATTGTTACATGTAATTTTATATATTTGGTTGGTAATGCTTAATCTGAATAACAACTGTTTTATAATCTTTATAGTTTTTCAGGCTTGTTTTTCTGTTATCATTAAACACACTTTTATGTTACAGGTGTAAAAACACGTCACCTTTAATTCAAATTTAAACTGGCGAATTTTTTAGCTTTAGGTCATTAGTTCATTTTGACTTACTACCTTTTTTAATTTGATTTACCATATCAATCAAATCTCACCAGGAGTCATAAAAAGCCATGGATTGCTAGCACATTGTTTAAAAAGATAAGGCGTGTTACCATTTGTATTTTTTGCTGTCAGGGGATCTGATTTGTTTTTTATTTTATAGGAGATGGGGGTATGGATATTTTTTCTTTCTGCCTTTATATTCTCAGAAAATCGGGGCCATGGATTTTCTTTTAGAGCTATCGTTATAATTTTTTTTTTATTTTGAAAGTTGATCTAAGTTTTGCAGTCACAAACCCTATCCTGTCTTTTTTTAGCCAAAGCACTGACCTGCCCTTTTATTCAATGATTGTTTGGCATTCAGCCTTTTTATTTCATATTTCACCACAACCAGCCCCATAAAAATCAAATGAGATAATAGAATGGCATGCAGCTTGATAAACATATGAAATAGGTTATGGATATGATAGGGTAAAGCTGCTTACTGGAACGTGTGTTATGTTTTGCAGTATGACTTCACGTCTTCGTACTGCAAATAACATTGGAAAATCCAATAAGCAGCTTTACCCTACCATATCAGTTATCTAAAAATCAAATGATTGCCCCCTTAGCGACACTTTCGTCTTCAAGGAAAAGATGCAAGGTATTAAAATTAAAACTTGTCTGAATTCACAATTTTTGTTTGTTCCTTATTCACAAGAAATTCTTAATTAAAGAAATATAACTTTTCATCCTAACAAGATATTCTTTTTTATTTATAAAACGACTGTTTTTTAATGCTTTTTCTTTCAAAATAATGCTTACATAATAAGTTATAAAATTGATTTCGAGCAAACACTTGCTATGTTCGGTGATGCTAAAAGGTCATTTTTATACGACTGTATGTTTATGAATGATTTGCCAAAATTTATCTAAACATTTAGTTATATACTGAATAATATATGTTAAAATCTATACATCTGAAACATATTATTTTCTTATAATACATATTCACAAAGACTACATAACTAATTAAATGAATGATATAAAGACATTGATACTTAGCTATCATTTGTCATTTGCTAGGATGCTAAATTGTTATTTGTTAATCTATCAATGAACAATCACAATTTTATAAATACAACGAACGTTGTTAAACTATTATTATTGTATCTTGTTGATATCAAACTGTTTAAAATAAAATATATATATTAAATGTTTGATTTTCAATTACTTGAGCAAGCTTCACAAGCTAAAGCACAATGAAAGCTGGGAAAAACATTTACATATGATTTTCATTTGAACACAAGTTAATGATAATCCCAGGTTGTTTTCGACACTCACAAAATTTACAAAATACATCATTTGCTTGTAAGAAAATTAAACGAATTTTTTTCTCTTAGATGAGTGCAGATGCATACATGTTATTCTCCCGCCGGGAGACAAAATCTCCCGACTTTTTTATCCATCTCCCGTTCTCCCGACTCTTTGTGTAATCTCCCGCTTTTTCAAAACATGACAAAACTAGTTTTATAGACATTTTTATTGTTCAGTCATAAAACATTTCCGGTGTTTTAGGGGTTTGTCAATTACAGATTGGTGCACATATAACCTGTACGGTAAGTTAACTTGAAAAGCAGACATACAGTTAACTTAAACTTCACTTGTGACTGGTCATGCGACAGGTTTGAGGAGAAGCGCGACTGGTTCCAAATTAACTTTAAAAGCAGTCATAATTCCATGTCTGCTTTTTAAAGCAGTCGCGTTCATATGACAGGTCTGATCAAGTTAACTTTGTTACAAGTCTGCTTTATAGACTGCATTTTAAAGCTTTCACAGTACAAAGTTCATGTTCTATCGCCTAAAACGTCCTCAAAATTATTCTTTTAATGTTTAAAAAATAATTCAATTACAAATTTTATTAAACTTATTCAGTTAGAGCGGACCTGTTATAATGACTGGTCTTGTTAGAGCAGTCACGACTCTGTGATTGGTTATGACCAGTCATAAAAAAAACCTGTCGCAAGTCTGCTTTGACCAGTCACGAGTTAACGCAAGTTAACTTGAATGTCTGCTATTGCAGACATGAGCAGACATGGAAAGCAGTCACACAGTTAACTTTATGTTAACTTTTGTACAGGTTATGTGTGCACCCATCTGTAGGTGGACGATAATTTTACAGGTAAAGGTGTTAATCAAAGGTTTATTGCCATAATTGACCTGATGATTGTATAAACAGTTTGAGATTAACCAGTGAAGCCATGTATATTTGGCACACGCTAATGCCGTCAATTGACATTGAAATGCAATTTTAATGTGCGTTGAAAATCTCCCGCTTTTTGTCCAATCTCCAGCCTAAAAATCTAAATCTCCAGCTTTGTCATCACGGATCCGTCACATGTATGTCAGATGTGGGCTACACGCAGAGGTTTAGTATTCATAATTTTCGTCCTTTGCCGTAATTGATCCACACCAAATCGATCTTTTGCGACGTAATATGTGTGCTTAGGCAAGCATGAACTGTTAGCACTTCGTTTCGACTTGAATGCACGTTGTTGATTTCGGTTTGGTTGTAACACGTGTTTTTCTTTTTTGTGATGATTTAACATGTACATGTATGTCTAACGAATGGTACGCCTTTGCTTCTTTGTGAAAAAAAACACTATAATAAGCAACCATAAAAAATTTTTACAACCTATTATTTATGATATTTTTACGAACAAGAAATTATTTATTAATCTAATTTGGTATATTCATATGATTTATTTGTTTTAACTCGGAAATAAATAAACCTACCTAGCAGGCATTTGGTGTGATTATTCAAATCTCGTTCGATATGTCGACCTTTGTGCATTTTACTGATATTTTTGGCCCTTTTCCGTCTTTTTAAACCTGTAAGAAGTACGGAGGACAGAAAATTTCTCCATATTCCATTTAAGAACAAAGGGATAGATGCTTTCATCAATATTTTTAATCGTAAGGAAGTTACATCTCAAATTCCTCCATATTTCAAAAATCAGTCAACACCAATTGTTTCCTACACTAAAATCATAAGTAGTAAAATTTTCAACCACAAAAAGGCATTGCAGGACATTGACATTAAAGAATATCTTAAGTCCCCTCTGATATGTGATTGCTATGCTTCTCCATTTGTCTATGGTTCATCTGGTCATGTCATCACGGGTGATCTTAAGATAATTGAAAATGATTTATTACGTAATGTGGTTTCCCATGGACCTAAATTCAGGGAACCACAATGTATAAATTGGAATCACAACTTTAAGATCATCATGGACGCTGTGGAGGACTATGCAAGAGCCTGGATAAAGAGGGAAAAGGACCAAGAACCAGAGCTTGAATCACTGTCGGACTGGGTAAGGACTATCCGATCTCCTGTACGAAGCCGATTACACAAACTTCGCAAATGTGTGAATCCCCGGCCTTCTTCTGTAGTTAGAGATCGTGAAGCTCTCTATTGTCTCTATTTCTTACATGACAAGTATGTTGTCATGCCTGCAGACAAGGCTTCCAATGATATAGTTTTGGTATGTAGAGCACATTATTACAATTGTCTAATAAAAGAACTAGGCATTGATGGTAATACTTCCGCTAGTGCTACATATAAACGGACTACATTTAACAAAGATGAAATCATAGCCAACCATTGCTCTTTTATGTCCTCTTTCAATATTCAAATGAAAGAGGAACATAAAGAGTTACCATATTTGTACTGGATACCCAAACTTCACACAAATCCGTACAAAGAAAGGAATATAGCTGGATCTTCATCATGTTCAACTACAGAGCTGCCCGTCCATTTAACTAAAATCTTGTCAAAGAAGGTCAACAAACATTTATAATGACACTATTTATAATCGTAGTGGAATCAACCATTGCCACACGAAAAACTAAAATGTCGCCTGAAAAAACTTCTCGAAAAAGCCTTTTCAAATTCTAGGAATTTTGTTGTTTTGGACTATAACTCTACATTCTTTTCCAAATACCTTTCAAAGATAAAATTTGTTACACATTGGAAAAAGTTTGCAGTATGCTTGATTTCCTCATTGACAACATATTTGTCACCTTCGGGGGAGAGATTTTTCAACAACAAATCGGCATTCCAATGGGCACAAACTGTGCTCCTCTCCTCGCCGATTTGTTTTTATACTCTTACGAGACTGAAATTCTTCAGGGACTCGTAAAGAACAAGAGGATGAAAGAGGCAAGGTAATTTAATCTTACATTCAGATATATTGATGATGTCCTTTCTGTCAATAACACTTCATTTGATATATGGATTCCTTCAATATATCCTACAGAATTGGAGATAAAAGAGACAACCGAATTAAATTGCTTCACGTCTTTCCTGGATTTGAACCTCGAATTTGACCCATGTGGTCATCTCAGTACAAAACTTTACGATAAAAGAGACGATTTTGATTTTCTAATTATTCATTTTCCTAATCTACAGAGCAATATTTCTACTTCCCCTGCATACGGTGTTTATATTTCATAACTTATTCGATATGCCAGAGCTTGCACACATTTCACAGATTTTTTTATAAGACACCGATTTCTTTGTGACCGACTTTTGGATCAGGGCTATAAGAAAATACGTCTCATACGATCCCTAAAAAATCTTTCTTCGTTATCGGCCACCAGAAGAATAGTTCAAAATCGATTTAAAAGATATGGTGATTAATTGTTTTAATTAGTGTTTGACTGGTCTGCTGTACTGAGATGATCACCTCAATATCCCTATCGTGTCTAACAACTATGTTGTGTTCTATGGCCATTACCGGTTATTAAGATCGCAATGGAAGAGGGAGGTTTGGCGCCATAAACCTGGTTTAACCCACCAATTCATTTGAAATGCCTTACCAAGTCAGGACAATTGTGATTCACCAATTCTCCGGTATGACTGATTCGTTTTTGTCATTTTCTCTGGACTATGAGATTGATCGTTCAATTTCGGTAGTTTTGTTATTACCTTCAGTTATATCCATACATTTAAATCAAGACTACAAGAAAAATGCGTCTCACATGGTCTCTTATAATTTTTCCTTAAATGTCAGTCATCGTTAGAAAGTTAAGTCAACTTATAGAGCACCTATTTTGTAGTTCCTTCATGTATTAAAAATGAAGAAAGTAACAAAAAAAAGCTACCTAAATTTCACAAATATCCGTACATAGAAAGGTATGTACCGGCCAGGTAGCTGGATCTTCATCATATTCAACTACAGAGCTGTCCGTCCAACTTGCCAAGATCTTGTCTGCTGTCAGAGAAGGACAACAAGCACAATCTGACACTATTTATAATCGTAATACAATTACATGTGGATTCTGAAAAAATCAAAAGATTTATTAGATAATTTGAAATCCCAGTCGTTTTCTGATATTCATTCTTTGAAAACTTTCGATTTTTCAACTTAGTACACCACATTGCCACACAAAAAAACTTAAGATCGTCTGAAAAAAAACTTCTAGAAAAGGCTTTTTAAATTCTAGGAACATTCTTGTTTTCGGTTTAAGGACCATTGCGATCTTTAATTTTTCTGGTATGACTTTGCCTTGTTTTGTCTTATGTTCTTGGATATATGAGATGTATCAACCCAGGTCGGTAATTTTCTTGTTACCTTTTATTTATAGCTTTACATATTTTTCCAAAACATCTTATAGAAATAAAAGTAGGAGAGGCAATAAGGCCTGATTTTGCCCTAAAATTTAACCCAAGTTTCAACCTTTTAATGCTGTTGTCAAATTTTCTAAAAATATCTATTGAATGTCCAAATATGAAAAACCAATAATGTCTTTTAATTTCTAAAAGATTGCACTGTTAAAAATATATAATAAAACTGATCTTCATTCGGAAAATTGCAAATTTTCATCAATTTTCGCAATTTTTAAGATATATAATGGACAAGAAAAGTATCTCTGCAAATGAAAAACAATCAAATATTTTTACAGATTTTAATTAGGCTCATGTAAATCTTCTCTTAAAATATGATTTTGTTTCTTGTATGTGCACGATGTTTTTTGGTCCAAAATGTACCTTTAAACCGACCAAAATTCCTTCTTTTTTGTTATTTTTGCTAAAATCACTAAAATTATGACGTCATAATGACGCTCCAATATTTGATAATAAGGTTCATCTTTACACTTTGGAAAAAATGACCGATATGTTACGTCTTTTTTCAGTCTATGTGGAGCCTAAACTACGTATTCAATTGCTTAATAAGGCTAGCAGCGTCTAGATAAATATTTTTTTGCATAAACTTTTAGTATTTTGTACGTGTAAACTCGATCCGTTTTGTCGGGGCATTTTCTTTGCGTTTTTCAGTTTACCCAAATTAGCCAAATATCAACGATGCCCTGTCATTTGGCCTCCAGGTGCAAGGTAATTTCATTATTGGCGTTATTAAATCTACTCACAATCGGTTTCATGGAAGATTATTTAAAGGTAATTTATGCTTTATTTATGGGACAACTTGAACGGAAAGAAAATGAATAGAGAAAACAACAAAAGTAATCTTGTAAACTGGAAGGGAAAATGATCGGCGATTTTTATATCTAGGCGCTGCTACACTTAATTTTCTGTTTCTATGTGTCGTTTAAGTCGTTCATAGACTAGAAAAATAGGTCAAATATCGACCATTTTATTCAAAGTGTAAGCATGAACCTTAAAAAGTGTTGACCTGTTTCCTTTTAGGCAGAGATTACACTATTTTGTTGCCAAATATGGAAACAATTGCATAAACTTCACATTTTTAGGCTTAAAGGAGGTCTTACTGCCCCTTATCCTTTGTTACACATTGGGCTCAGTTTGCAGTATGCTCAATTTCTTTATTAACAAAGTAATAGTTACCTTTTGGGAGAGAGATTTTTCAACAACAAATTGGTATTACAATGTGCAGATATTGTGCTCCTCTTCTCGCCGATTTGTTTTTATACTCTTACGAGACTGAATTTCTTCAAAAACTCGTAAAGAACAAAAAGATGAAGAGGTAAGGTCCTATAATCTCACTTTCAGATAAACCGACGATGTCCTCTCTGTCAACAACGCTTCGTTTGGTAGATAGATTCTTTGATATATTCTCCAGATTTAAATAAGATTGAAATCAGTTTTCAAACCTATATTTATCGAAGAAAATGATTGATATGTCATAACCACCATTTTGTCCTTTATTTGAAGCTTTCGTCCCATCTTCAAAAGAGTTTTTACAGTCTTATATCTAGTGGTATTCAATTATCTCCCCTGCGGAAAAAAGCTAATGTGTTTTTTAAATTTTTAACGACGACAACAACGATGGCGACGGCATGTAAACAATCTTCAGCTTTCATTTATTGCGCATGGACCTGACTACTATCTTATATGTTGGACGTGTCATGTTATTAAAGTTTTCTGTTGCGTAAACAGTTGTTTATATAAGGTCAACAAAAGTGCATATTTTAACAAATCGAGTGAAACTTGCTGGACGTTGGAAAAAATTAAAATGTCAACTCAACCTTAAAAAAATCACACAAGGCGTAATACCTGCAGTACATTCTCGAAATTTGTGGGAATGTTAGGTTATTACCTTTTCTTACGACAGATATTAGTTTGGAAATTATATTTTACTGTTATCACTTAACGATCCATTTGAATTCAATGTGTAACTATGAAAAACTTTCAAGGGACACAACCAAGTTCTATCTTTCATTAATAATAAACATGATAAAAGGGAGGCATTCCTATTTTTAAAACGGATGACTGAAGATTGAATTGGACATTTAATCCAATACAATTAGTCTATCAGCCAACCCTCAAAAATAGCATTTTGAATGTCTACCCCGGGGAACAGCAGGTTTTCGGTGGTTTTATATAGTTTAACATCTAAACTTTCAAATTTACCTTGTTATACCGGAATAAAAGTGTTCAAACAGGGTATAACATGCACCATTTTGAATGCACCGATTTTGACAGACACAAATCATGTTGAAAGCATTGAATTCATATTGCTGTCAAATTTTTACAATGCGATGGAATATAATTCTGTAAGGTGTTATGTAATCAGTATAATATAAATAAAACTATAGCGTATAATACTTATCGATAAGTATCGATGAAGTACCGATATCGGGGCTCTTTAAATCACTCTGTATACGTGGCTTTTTTCGGTTATTTTTTGTCATTTTTTCGTCGCTGTAGTCATATTTGCAATGTATGTTTGCTTTCAATGACCATAAATCGTTCTTTGATATGTATTCTGAACATAACAGTCGATGGGTACTTAGAAAGTTACACCAATGGGCAGATAATCGAGCCACAATACTTCCTATGCATATTGAGCTAAAACCTTAGTACAGAAACGATGCATTTAACATTCTGTTATATGATATCTATTCGATAAAAAATATGTTTTTATTTCAAATGGGTGGTAATATCCAAATACACATCGGTATACTTATCAAGAACCAAATTTGCACAATGCTTTTTTTAATAAAAAGGGGGGTCTAAGTAGATGCTTTTAAAGTATTAAGTATTACAATATTTTGTTCTTTAGGGCGAAATAAAATGCACAAAATGGTCCAAAATGTAAAAATATTATCATTAGACAGATTTACAGTATCTAAAAGCTTATTTTCCTTGTTTACTTTGATGTGCTATATGCCCATTTATAGTGCACTTCAAACTGTCTTGTTAACACCAGCTCTGAAAAAAACACGATGAACCTATCTCTCCTTGGATGAGGAAGATTTGGCAGCATAAAACCTGGTTGCACTTAATCAGGACGATTTCTCTGGTATGTCATGCGTTGTTTGGTATATTCTTCTTAGATATATGAGAATGATCATCCCAGTTCGGTAGTTTTGTTGTTACCTAAATTGACAAAGCACCAAATAACATCATTTTTGTGTGCAAGAAACACTATATTGACTGTTTGACAACTGAATTGGGGGTTCGTTGTACCAGCAATAGCACCACATACACGGCTACAACACTGTCTAAGGAGGGAATCATTGACAATCACAAATCTGTCCATTTCCTCCTTCAGCCTTTCTGTTGGTGGCAATAATGATGACATTCCATCCCTGTATTGGATTCCTAAATTATATAAAAATCCATAAAAACAGCGCTTCATTGTAGGGTCATCCAAATGTACAACTAAGCCTCTTTCAGTTTTGTTGACTTCAATACTTACGGCAATAAAATCCGGCCTCCAGAAATATTACGATTGTTGTTATTCTAGAAATGGTGTCAATCAAATTTGGATCCTGAAGAATTCTAAAGAACTGATGGAGATTCTTAACTCTAAATCAGTTTCATCTTGTAACAGCATCAACACATTCGATTTCTCTACACTTTACACTTCTATTCCACATGAAAACGCAGCTTTTTAAAAAAGAATGGAAAACGCAGGTACAAATATCTAGTAGTCGATTATACCAAGACTAACTTTGTCATCAATGAGTCTAAGAAAAAGAACAAATTTACAGAAGACCAAATAATAGACATGCTCAACTTTCTTATTGACAACATATTTGTTCAGTTTGGTGGACGTGTTTTCCAGCAAAAAATAGGGATTCAAATGGGCACTAATTGTGCACCTTTGCTTGCTGATTTGTTTCTTCATTTATATGAAGCAGACTTCTTACAATCTCTTCTAGACAAAAAAAAATCGTAGACTGGCTCACTCTTTCAACCTCACGTTCCGTTATATTGATGATGTCCTTTCACTAAACAATTCTCAATTTGGTGACTTTCTCCGTCTCATGTATCCCGAGGAGCTTGAGATAAAGGACACAACGGATTCTAGGAAGTCTGCTTCATGTTAAGATCTACATCTCAAAATTGACTCTCAAGGAAGTTTCAACAAGGCTCTATGACAAACGTGATGACTTCAACTTTCCTATCGTCAACTTTCCCTTCTTGTGTAGCAACATTCCGTCCGCTCCAGCTTATGGAGGACTATTGGCAACGCGACGGGTGTGCTATAGCAAGCAGGAACTGCTTACTCTTCTGGAGCACCTTAGTTCACTCTTGTTTCGACTGGAGTTCGCGTTGTTGATTGATATTCAGTTATTTTGTGTTTCCATGTTTTACATGTTGACTGTTTTTGTCCTGTTCTTGTTGGTGTTTACTGGTTTTGTCTATTGTTATATTAAAGTTACTGTCGGAAACAGGAAAGCAACTACCCCGAACACTTATCAAATGATGCAAAGACATTTCATTGATGTAGACTTGACCATCGTTAAAACCTTTTGCTATGGATTGCCAGGAAGCACATCGATGCTATGAGATATAAACCATATTTTACGTTTTAAAAGTTTACAGAAATTTATAAACATTAGAGCAATACTATCAAATTTCAAGTTCGAATTGTATTTACTAATATTGCTGTTCTTGTTCTTTAACATGTAGAATTTTACATATATATAGGCCAGAGGATAACATGACTCTGACTGTTATGTAAGGACACCAACACTAACCCTTTAATAACCACTGTACCTCCTTATCGTAAATTTGATGTTTAACAAAGGCAAGGTAACCCAAAAAAGATTATTTCTACTAATTGAACAGTTTATATCATTTTTTTAAAATCTAAAATTGTATATATATATATAACAATATATCATATCACATTCTAGTATACTTGCTATTGCAAACGGAAAGCTTAGGACAGGAAAACATGTGCGTCTTACATTTATGTTATTGGTGCCAAGATAAAACAAACTTTTCCCCAACAAGTACACGATTTAACGCATTTGCATTATATGTCCTAAATGATTTCTGTAGTGACGTCTTTAATATTTCGATGCATTTCATTACCTCCATAAAAAGGTAGTTTTCAAACAATACACTTCTAGATTAGCCCCCCCCCTATTTCGACAATGTAACTATTGAAATAAAAAAAAACTATACCGATTTATATCAAACGGTTATTGTTTTATTGGTGGAGGAAAATACTTTCATTTAGTGACATTTCTTTAAAATGGGATGTAGTTAATTCGTCTTAGAACTTACGAATACATATACTCAAATTTTTTAATTTTCACATCAAATATTTTATGAAAGGATATGGAAATAACAAAGTAAACAAGAAAAATACGCAATTATATATTGTACATATATTCAATTATACTATATTTTTACCTATTTGAACCGTTTTGTGCAAATCATAGGGTATCAGACAACAAAACATTGCCTTAGTAAGTATTTCAAAAGCATGTACAAAGACCCCCTTTTACTAAAAAAAGCATTGTGCAAATTTGGTTCTTGATGATCATGAGTATATCGATGTGTATTTGTATATTACCACACATTTGAAATAAAAACATATTTTTTTTCGAATAGATATCATGTAACAGAATGTTAAATGCATCGTTTCTGTACTAAGGTTTTAGCTCAAATATGCATAGGAAGTATTGAGGCTCTATTATCTGCCCATTGGTGTAACTTTCTAAGTACCCATCGACTGTTATGTTCAGAATACATATAAATGAACGATTTATGGTCATTGAAAGCAAACATACATTGCAAATATGACTACAGCGACGAAAAAATGACAAAAATTAACCGAAAAAAGCCACGTATACAGAGTGTTTTAAAGAGCCCCGATATCGGTACTTCATCGATACTTATCGATAAGTATAATACGCTATAGTTTTATTTATATTATACTGATTACATAACACCTTACAAAATCATATTTCATTGCATTGTAAAAATTTGACAGCAATATGAATTCAATGCTTTCAAAATGAGTTGTTTCTGTCAAAATGGGTGCATTGAAAATGGCGCATGTTATACCCTGTTTGGACACTTTTTGTACGGTATAACAAGGTAAATTTGAAAGTTTAGATGTTAAACTATACCAAACCACCAAAAAACTGCTGTTTCCAGGGGTAGACATTCATCTCGAAAACTAGAAGCTTTTTTCGATTTGGCTGATGGACTAAATGCAAATTCACTTGTTGTTGACCTTAATTTACGGACACCGGTCAATAAGGTAAACATGTACTATGACGTAATCAAATTCAACAGGTAAATCGTGTACTTGTAAGAAGAAGGTTGTCAAGACGGACTAGAAAATAGGGTATTTTTCTTTATTTTATTTGGACTTAACCTCTTGCAGTACATGTTTGAAAATTTGCAGATGGAAAGATATACATTTTAAATAATAGTGTATTTTTTAAAGATTTTTTTTATAAAAGTTGACATTGTGTGATCCACTTCAGTTAAACCGTATGCATTTTATAAATATCTACTTAAAATGCATTTTAAATGTAATATGTTACTTTTATAAACCCTTTTTTGAATTCAAAACAGTTTGTTTAAACAATATAACTTAAAATTGAATGAATTTTTTGGCTAAAAAGAACTTTTCATTCACTTGACAACCAGAATAAACATTCGAATCGACTTTCTTATCTTTTCCGATGAAGAGCTCACATTCTATTGTTTAAATACCACCGGTTTTCGGACTGTTTAAACTTTATATAAATACCAAATCAGAACGAGGCATTCATAAATGATAGGATATTGAAATTTTCTGGTGGAAAAATATAGACAAAACTTGCACACTTTTTACCACATTTTAGACTGTGTTTCATTTAAAGGCTCCATATATTATATATTTCATGGATATTAGGACATAAACTAAGACTTTATTGCTAAATGCATATTAGAATATCTGTGGGCAAATACAAAACTGACTGGATAATCAATGGTAAAATCGGTTGCCATAAAGGATAACATTAACAGTTTTTTAGTACGCAATCTAAACGTTTAAATGAAATACCGGTATCTTACATCAAAATTGAAGCAGCTACAGTATATTTATCAAATAGGATCTCTTTATCTTCTTATGACCTTGTAATGATTTCAAAGTCAAAAGTCACGATGACAAGGTCATCCAAAATATGGAGCGGTTTTCAGAAAGCAATTATAGAAATCTAATTTTCAAATGACATATGTTGTTATGTGTGTGTGTTTTATGTTGTTATGTGGTTTGTTTTGTTGTGATGATTTTTTGTCTGCCGGTTTTGTCTTTGTCTTAACGGTTTTATGATTCTGATTACCCTTTGGTACACCTTTGCTTCTTCTATATGACCATTACGTAATTTTATGGTCACATTATCATAAAATAGTCTTTGTGGTGATCTAAGATTCAAAAGTTTTTTTCTTAAGAAAGAAACAATTGGAAAAAAGAAGGGTCATATGCTCCTCCACTTTTTGCATCATTCCCTTATAACCATATTTATCGTTTATTATCCTGTCAACTTTGGATTTTCCCATTGATATTTTTTTAAACATTTAGAAAGAAAGGATGAGTCTACATCCTAATGCCCACGACAGGTATACATAAGTCGTGCTGCATTTTAAGAAAAAAAACATATAGACAAAACATGGTTATTTTGCAAGATTTTTGTCTATTTGTTTCAACAAAAAACAATCAATATCTTTTAAATAAAACATGAGTAATAGTCTAATTCTAAGTCAGGTTTTATCTGAAGAATAAAAACTGGTTTTTTTTAATGCCAAATAAGACTTCAAATAAAGTACACTAAAAAGTTTAACAGCAAAAGCATTAATTTTCTTGGATGAATTAAGACTTGAATTTGATCTTTTTACCATTTAAAGAAGGTCCAAAAGTACGCTCTGGTAACCATGGCAATGGATATCAAAACGTGTGCTCTAGAGCTACTTTTGTAAATAATTGGTCAATTACTACTTTTGAAATAAAAATTAGCAAAATCTGTGACATGTCGTGACAAATTATAATTTTATTTATGCTGACCGTGTACACTCAATTCGCCTCTTCAAGTATTGTCTTCTTTTCAAAAATACTATTTTAATTGCATTGATGTGAAGAGTAAATCAATTGTTTAAACATATTTTGAATTTTGTTTTATTCTTTACAACATATTTATACCTCAGAGAAACTTTACTATAGAGGTAAACAGTAAAACTTTCCATTTATTAGATAAAAGCCACTTTAAATGACTGTCGACTCCCCAGAGATGATCCTAACAAAAGTTTAAGTTAAAAACACCTTGAAGAGGATTTTTTGCTTACCAAAAGTATTGGACACAATATTTTAAGTAGGTGTTCGGTCTAGATCATTAATTAATGTTATGATAGATAAAAAGATTTAAAATGTCAAAGATTATCTCAGTGTACTTTAATACTGTGGTTTCATAATGTTTCTTGGGGTATAATTTTGTTTACTGGTTTATATGATTTGCAGTCAACAATGAAGAAAATAATCAAACGAAGTTCTTATTTTTCTGTGGTTTAATTTTTATTCGTTGGGTACCAATCTTCACGGCTTTCGTTGGGGACAGTCAATCACGAAAATAAGAAACCAACGAAGTTTCAATTGCAACTTGAACAAACCACGAAATAAAAATGACAACAAAGTTCCAGACAATAAATTTTGATACGCCTGCACGCGTTTCGTCTATTCAAGACTCATCAGAACTGCTCTACCAAAAATAAGTTAAGAATCAAACGAAATGTCTTATTTAGATAACAGATGAAAATTGATACCCACGAAAATAAATGAATTCACAGCATATAATTTTGGGAAATTTTAAATAAATAGTTATGTGATATCTTTTTTCAAATAGTAGAATATATCTTCTTGACCGACTTACAGATAAATATTATAAGAAAACGCGTCTCCTTACTTCTCCTTTTGATATAAGCCATTAGTTAGACAAACTATTTTATCACTGATATTTATTCATGGTTTTAAATGAGATTTTTGCTGTCTCTGATACTGAGATGATCATCTCACTTACCGAATTGTATCTAAAACCTTAGGTGTTAAATTTTGTGTTACTTCCAGACCCCATGATTGCAACGGAAAATGAGATTTGGCGCCATTAAACCTAGTTTAATTTTATTTCTTGTATATTGCATTGCCTTTTTACACATTTGTTTTGAATATTTTAGATTGATTATTCCATTTTGTAGTTTTGTTATTATCTATATTTTATACGCTTTTAACAGTTCTCTAAAGTCAATTATTGAATTAGAAATTGTGTATATGGTATAAAATGCTAAGTAAAAATTCTGCTTTTAAACCGTGTTAAGCCGTAAACTTCGTTTCTACAAGAGATTGCAGTGTCAAAAATCTTGAATATGAAAACGGCGTCGCAGAAGGTCCTCGATTCAAAAACTAGACTAGCCTTTGGTCATGTGTATAAAGAATATAGATGTGAGGATGATAACATACAATATATCACCCTAGATGGTATATGACCCCGATGCTTCTTTTCCGGGAAAGTAAAGTCACCAAGGGCTTTTCAAGAGGGTAACCTTTTTTTCGAGAGAGAGAAAAGCTCTGGGTCACATGCCAACTAGGATGATTTCTGTTTTATTATATCAAATATTAATAGGATACAAGAAAATTATATTACATAAAAATGTATAAAGTCTTATGATGATTTTTTTTTTCTTGTCGGGAAAAAATCGAAAGTTTAATTGAAAATTAAATAATTTAAAATAATAAATCGGTAAATGGAGCGGGTTATTCTCCATTAAAACATTTAACCACAAAATGACAAAGGGCCATGCTAAATTCAGTCAACTTTGACTAAAATAAGGATACTAGTAATTTGAAATGTAGTAAGGTGAAACTTTTGCAAAGATACTATAATAGCTAATAAAACTGAAGTTGTAGAACACGTAGAAGGCAAATAAAGTTTATGAGACAAATTTGTAAATAAGCGCTAGATAAACAAACCAGCCAGAATACTTGTCTTTAACAAGCTAAGAAAGTTTGGTGCTATAAAACCTGGTTTAACCCACATTTTCTTTTGGAATGCCTATACTAAGTCAGGAACATTGCGATTGTCATTTCTCCGAAATTTCGCTGCCTGCTTTTTTTTTCCTCTTTGAAAAAGCAAAGAGCTTTAATAAAAAGTCCGAACGGCAACGACAAAATCAGTAAACGTGAACAAGAACAGCACGAAGAAACGCAACACAAAAAAAAACACAACATCAAACGAACAGAAATCAGCAACGCGAACTCTAGACGTAACGAAAGTAAACTCAGGAAATCGATGCAAGTCCCGCAAACTCTGATATAACCAATCAACTCCATCAGCTGGAGCGGACAGAATGTTGCTACACAAGAAGGGAAAGTTGACGATTGGAAATTTGAAGTCGTATCAGGTTTGTCAAAGGGCTTTCAACAGATTCATGAAAAAATATTTAAAAAACCATAGCTTTGTGACAATTTTCGAAATAAAGTTTATTTCTAATGGTTTCAAGTGTCTTTCTAGTACCCATTGATTACCTTTGAGAGTATCTACAAGCTAAGGCAGTCGGCAAACTATTTCCTAATTGAATCACATCGCGCAAAGAGTTGTTTGAAACCCGTTTCATACTCAATAAAAGATGTATAAGCTAAAACAATAAACAGGCGATTTTAGTGATGTGACTGAAATATATTACAGAATTTAAGGAATATGGAATATGATGCAAGATTTGACTGGTAGTCGTTGCTCCATTAGACATACTTTAAATATTATCAGTTTTCTGTAAAAGATGGATTAACAAGTGCCGAGGATTATCTTATTTATAATTAACAGAGAATTAAGTGTTTTATGAATATTAGCACAGGGTAAATAAAAAAATAACAACGCAGATTCTAAACTTTTTGATGTATTACAAAAGATGTTCACTTATCACGTTTTTCCGACTTAAGGGATTTCTCCTTAATAAACCTTACACAAGTGATTATGCTTTTCGTTTTTTTTTATAAATGTATATGAATACATTAACATATATGGATGTATACATATTGAAATCAATTTCCATTCGAACATTCATTTCCCTTTTCGTTTTCCATTTTCCTTATTGAATCTGAATAAGAAAAAGACCGATTTTTCCTTTTGGTCATACATTTTTGTTTTCGTTTCTTATTTTCCTTAAAGACCTTTTCGAATCTAAATAGAAAACTGACCCATTTCTCGCCAATGACTGACAATCATTAAGGAGGGACAGTGTTAGCGCATTTAAACCTGGTTTCACCGAATATTTGTTATACTATTTCAGTTGTCTCTGTATTGATGTGCAATTCCCTTGTTTTGTCTTTTGTTCTTTTTTCATTTGTGAAAGAAGCAGAGATACTGTACCGATGGTATATCCGAGTGTCAAAAGTCCGAAAGGGCAGAGACATAACCAGTAAACACAAACGAGAACAGGGACTAAAAACGGACAACATATAAACACAGAAACACAATAACTACTGAATATCAATTAACAACGCGAACTCTAGTCCTAATTAGTGAGAGTGGACTCATTTGCTCCAGAACAGTAAGTTAGTTCTTGCACACCCGTCAGGTTGCCAACAGTCAACTCAGTGTGGCAAATCCGGTAAAGGAAGACAAAACAAAACTCTATCACAAATCAACATCTGCACTCATCTGATCGATCAAAATCCGATATTTGTCTACAGGCGCATGATGTCTTTCGTAAAATCTCATGAGTGGAGACAGCAACCGAGGTGCAACATAACACTGTGTAAGCTATTTTTTTTGTGTCTGACGTGAGGCTCTGCTTAGGACATCGATGTAAGTCCCGCAAGCTTAGGAATAACGAATCGATTGTGATACGTAAACTCCATAAGATAGAGTGGACGAAATGTAGCTACACAATAAGAGGAAGATTTATCATTCCAGCTTGCTTCTTTTGTTATAACCTTTATTATAGGAATGCTATTGCAAGCAGGAACTGCTAACACTTTCGGAGCACCTTAGTTCACACTCGTTACGACGGTCTATCAATTTATGGATATGTTGTGAGCGGAACTGTTTCAGATTGTCAAATTTATAAAACATATAGGGAACTTTCAAACGATCTTTGATTTAAAAAAAATATAGTGATCGAAGATTCAAGGTTCGAAGACAAGGTTAATTCTCTAGTGCATGCAATCTAACATGTTCATGTAATGTAAATACTTTAAAATTATCTTTTAAATGCCTGAATGCTGTACCAAGTCAGGACCGTTGCTATCTTCAATTTTTCCGGTATGTCTTTATCTTATTTTATCTGTTCATCTAAGACCATTGAGATTGATCATCCCAGTTCGGTAGTATTCATAATATTCATTTAAAACTCGCATCAAGTAAGAAAAGACGGAGTAACCTTATGCACTGCATATTTTCAGTTAGGGTACATACTAAATGATAGTTATATTAGAATATCCATCAAACATATATAGTTTAAGGATTTATAGGTTCTTACATATTAAGTTCTTGGAAAAGACCGGCTGATCTTTCACAATTGATAGAATTTTTTCAGTCTTTTTGCCAGTGGAGCGCAACGGAACGACCCAGAAGACCCAAAAAAATTCTATCACGAGTGAAAGATCATTACCGGTTTTCCAAGTTTGCGTGTAAGTACCTATTTCTTTCGTAAAAATTAAATTTCTATATACTGAAACCTTAGGTGGTTTCATTCTAAAAACCGAATGTTTTTAAATAACATGGCATTTCATAAGTCGACATCATCGATCAATATCAGCACCGGCGGTTATTATTGGTTATTTGACCAGTGTGAGATCGCTGCTATCCTTGCATCCCAAAGTCATTTACGGAAGAAGCAGTGCATCTAAATCATGTCAGACATAACCTCCTGTGTCTGTGCTCTGTACTTTGTTGAACGTGACTTTAAAAATTGCATAAAAACACATTTTCACAAACTTTTTAAAACTGTGACAGGTGTTTATGGCATGTGAAAGGTATGGTAAACAAAAAAAAACAAATGAATGCACAGTCATAGGTCAAAAGTATTTGTCTTGGGGTATTTTTTTTTTTTTTTTTTTGTCATTTTTCTTTCTTTTCTAAGCTAAATCAGACGGTCAAAACGCTCATCCCCGGTTTACACCTTGTGCAATTTCTCCCAGTTGACTTAATCATCATTTCATGTTCATTTTATTGACCTCTCTTTTCCATTGTCTTGATATTGTCAAAGTTTTGCTGCTTAGGAATAAATTAATTATAACTTATTTTCTCGATTAGGCAAGAACACAGTATTCCGGACCACTGTCCACAAAACACATTTAAGTAACTAAAGACCGCTTCCAATTATTCTCACGGAAATTCGTTGTTATTTTACTTTAGTATAAGCCACCATATGTGTTTGACTTTGCTGAAGAAATTTTCATTTTTGACAATTTTGAAGTTAACACGACCCGGAATCTACTTTTTGCTATTCTAGTTATTCTTTTCCAAAAAAAATAATTTGGAATTGGTATTGAATCTAAGTATTTTTGTCCCCCGCCGAAACGCGTCGAAGGGACTTAGTAATGGTCTCCGTCCGTCCGTCTGTCACGTTTTTTTGTGGGTGCAACTCCTCGGACACTACAGAACCGATGTTGCTGACACTTTACACACTGATAGGGTACTATTAGTAGGTGATCATCCCATATTTGAAATTTTCAAAATGGCCGCCGTTTCCATGGAAACGGGGAAGAAAGGTTAGAAAGGTCAAAATATAGGACATTCAATATCTCGGTTACCTAGGTGCACAGGGTTCTGAAATTTTGTAGGCTGATAGAACAAAAGGTACTCTATAATAATACGAAAAAAAAATTGAAGAGATATTTACGGATTTCGAGTTATTTACGAATTTGTGATTTTTCAGTCCGAAAAATGGGACTTGGTCAAACGTTTTTGTGGGTGCAACTCCTCAGATACTACTGAACGGATGTTGCTGACACTTTACATACTGATAGGGTACTATTAGAAGGTGATCATCCCATAATTGAAATTTTCAAAATGGCCGCCGTTTCCATGAAAACGGGGAAGAAAGGTCAAAATATAGGACATTCAATATCTCGGTTACCTAGGTCTCTGAAATTTTGTAGGCTGAAAGAGCGAAAGGTACTCTGTTATAATACACAACAAATTTTGAAGCAATATTTATAGTTTTTGCGTTATTTCGAATTTGTCATTATCCGGTCCAAAAAATGGGACTTTGTCAAAATAAAATTATGTTCACTGGTTTCCTTCCTTGTTTTGACTGAATGATTTCGTCTCCAAAACAACCAATTTCTATCGTTTATCAGAGAATATATCGATCAAATTTACATATCACACAACTTTCATGCAGCGGCGGGGGACACATGGCTACGCGTAGCAATCTTGTTAGTCTTGGGTCAATGCAAGACGGCGTGCAGCGACCGCTGGTCACGTTGAGGAGGGCTGGCTGTCTTCCACAGTGGATTTTTAAATTGGCGTTTGTGTATATATATGTTGTATCTTGTACACTTATTTCATATCTCATCGTTTATTGGTGATCTTCAACTGCACATTTATTTTATTTGCCAATTCCCCATCTAAAGGTCATTCCTCATCTCTAAAGATACCAAAGGGGAATCCGAATGTCAAAGTCCGAAAGGGCAGAGACAAAACCAGCAAACACAAACAAGGATGAAAAATAAACAAACAACATAAAGCACGGAAACAAAAAAACTACTGTATATCATTAAGCAACGCGAATTCGGGTCGTAACAAGAGTCAACTCAGGTGCTTCGGAGGAGTAAACGGTTACTGCTTGCTATAGCACATCCGCCGCGATGCCAATTCCAATTTACAGTTTCAAAGCCGGTTAAGGAAGACAGAACAAGACTCTATTACAAACCAACATCTGCACTCATCTGAGAGATCGCAATCCCATATTTTTTCTTCAGGCGCACGATGTCTTCCGTAATATTTCATGAGTGAAGACAGCAACCGAGGTGCAACATAACCCTGTGTAAGCAATTTCTGTGTCAGACGTGATGCTCTGCTTAGGACATCGATGTAAGTCCCTCAAGCTCAGGAATAACAAATCGATTGTGATACGTAAACTCCATAAGATAGAGCGGACAGAATGTAGCTACACAATAAGAGGAAGATTTATCATTCCAGCTTGCTTATTTTGTTAGAACCTTTATTTAGAAAAATGCTATTGCAAGCAGGAATTGCCTACTGTTTCGGAGTACCCTAGTTTACTCTCGTTACGACGGGCTATCAATTTATGTTGTGAGCGGTACTGTTTTAGATTGTTAAATTTACAAAACATATAGGGAACTCTTTTAAACAATCTTTGATTCTAAAAAAAAAGTAATCGGGGATTCAAGATCCGAAGACAAGGTTCATTCCCTAGTTTATGTAAAGTTATCTTAATTAATTCCTACAAAAGAATCTAACATGTGCATGTAACGAAGGTACTTACAATAACTTTTGAATGCCCGAATCACTGTCGACAAGCGGATTATCGTAACTGTAATTACGACGATCCCAATATGGCGACGGGAAACCCCCGTAAAATAAACAATCCCTTTTTATTCATTTAATACACAACGACACACGACCATACTTGGCCATTAAAAAGGTCTTTTGGATAGCGATATACTGTTAATATGATTTGAATCAATATTCATCCGTTTGGGAGAAATCCACAACAGAAAAATGCGGCAAGATCGTCGTAACGCCGATGCCAGATTATAGTAACTTCAAAATTTATTTTAAAGTGATTATCGTAACTCAAATAAATTGGAAAAAAAATAAAATCGTTACATTCCAATTCCTACAGAAAAATACAGAAAAAATATCAAAAAAATATTTATTACAACACTTGTTACTACTTTCACCCAAGCCGTATCTTGGGATCCTATTAAAACTAGTTATTAAAGCTTCACTGACGGGAGGGGTGCAAATGGTTACTTCAATATGAATGCATTCATAAGAATACGTATTTGCTTTTATATTCTTAAACTGACAGAATAACAAAAATATTCCTCTTATGTTTTGGTACATCTACTTTAATTGATTATAGCTGAAACCGAAAAAAGCCAATAACACATATAAAGTCAATAAATTCATTTTATATTAAGCTTATGTTTAGTCCAGTGCAAATGGAAATCAGTCCATTTTGTGAGATATACCAAATGTGTACCTTTTGTGGCTGAATAGGCTTGTCCTCTTCGCGGGGTTGTCAGGTCTATAATACGGTAAGCCTGATCGCTGACCATAGTGGGCTAACGTGCATCGAGATTGCCACGAAGCATGCAAGTAAAAGATTCATTTGTGAACCACCGAGTAGAGCACTATATAGACTAAATTTTCTGCCCTACCCATCCTCCCCTTTTCCTGTGGTCTTCAACATTTACTGCCCCCTTGTCTCCCACCCCACATCTATGTTTCTCATTATCATTTTATGTTTATTTTATCATCCTCTTCATGTTCATTGTCCTTATTTAATCTTTTAAGTGTTTCTATGGAAAAAA
This sequence comes from Arcuatula senhousia, assembly GCA_963971305.1. Lineage (NCBI taxonomy): Eukaryota > Metazoa > Mollusca > Bivalvia > Mytilida > Mytilidae > Arcuatula > Arcuatula senhousia. The sequence continues at coordinate 21,424,024 of OZ020308.1, read as the reverse complement.
TATAGTTATTTCTCACTCACTCATTAAGTTGAAATTGACCATTGAATGCTTGATGGATGCATTTTTTTGTAATTTTCTTGCCCCTGACGTAAGAAGGCGAACAATAAAAGGTTTTGAAGGCATGAAAATTGCTTCTCAATATTAATATTTATTTGATACGGTATTTTAAATTGAAAAAAGCAACAAGAAATCCGTGAGCCAATGATGACTAGTGATACCCCCGCTTTCACAACTTCTACTAGTATGCCTTGTGTTTAATATAAAGTTTACATGAAACAAGCAGTAAATGCTTGATCTAATATCATGTCCGTATCAAGCTTTTTACCAAACATCAGCAACAAAGAAGTAATTATAGTTACTGAGTTATACATGTACATGTAGTTGTATGTAAGTACATGAAGATGAAAAGTATAACAGAATTAAAAAAACAAGATTGCTACGCGTAGCCATGTGTCCCCCGCCGCCGCATGAAAGTTGTGTGGTATGTAAATTCGAGCTATATATTCTCTGAGAAACAATAGAAATTGGTTGTTTGGGAGACGAAATCATTCAGTCAAAAAAGGACTAGAGCCACAAACCCCCATATTTGGCCCTGTTAATACTCAAATATCAAAATTAGTTTGTTTTACACCAAAATTTGTGTATGTATAGCTGAATGTCTGTGTTAAAAGAGAAAAGATTTGGTTATGGTGTATAAATGAATTTTCAAGTACCCTAACCCTTCAAAAATAGCTTAAATCAATGATTTTTCACTTTTTGGCCGAAATGACTTGCTTTTCAGTCACAATTTTGTCATTTTCTATGTGGCGCCACCCCTCGCCCATCGAAATTTTTGTTGAAATATGAAGAAAAAAATGTATTTATAAAATTTAAGCAAAAATATTTATGGGCGAGGGGTGGCGCCAATGTCATTTTCACCAAAAACCAGGTGGAAAATTGTGAAATTTAGCTGAAATTAGCATATTTTCAATTTTAGCGTCACTTTATGACGTCATAACAACGTCACAAGTACAGAAAACTTTAAAATTAATTTTGTTTTGTAACAAGTAATCATTCTAGACTACTTGGCCACAAAAATCTTATCTAACAAATTAATTTGCAAAAATGGCCCGATATAGGGCAAAATATGAGGGTTCGCGGCTTTAGTCCTTTGACAAAGTCCCATTTTTTGGACCGGAAAATCACAAATTCGTCAATAAGTCAAAAACTGTAAAAATTGCTTCAAAATTCTTTCTGTATTATTAAAGAGTATCTTTTGCTCTGCCAGCCTACAACATTTCAGAACCCTGTGCACCTAGGTAACCGAAATATTGAATGTCCTATATTTTGACCTTTCTTCCCCGTTTCCATATAAAACGGCGTCCATTTTGAAAATTTCAAATATGGGATGATCACCTACTAATAGTACTCTATCAGTGTGTAAAGTTTCAGCAACATCTGTTCAGTAGTATCCGAGGAGTTGCACCCACAAAAACGTTTGACAAAGTCCCATTTTTCAGACTGAAAATCACAAATTCATAAATAACTTGAAAACTGTAAATATCGCTTCAAATTTTTTTTAGTATTAATATAGAGTACCTTTTGCTCTATCAGCCTACACAATTTCAGAACCCTGTGCACCTAGGTAACCGTGATATTGAATGTCCTATATTTTGACCTTTCTTCCCGGTTTCCATGGAAACGGCGGCCATTTTGAAAATTTCGAATATGGGATGATCAACTACTAATAGTACCCTATCAGTGTGTAAAGTTTCAGCAACATCCGTCCAGTAGTGTCCGAGGAGTTGCACCCACAAAAAACGTGACGGACGGACGGACGGACGGAGACCATCACTAAGTCCCTCCGACGCGTTGCGGCGGGGGACAAAAAAAATTCGGTAAACAGGAAGAAGATGTCCGATGGATCCAAAAACGTATCCCACAATACACCATGCCTATATCAAGCTTGTTACCAAATATCAGCAATCTAGGAATATTGGTTGCTAAGTTTTGAGCAAATGAAAAGCGGAAATGAATTAAAGTGTGGCGGAAAATTTTCAAGGTTTCGGTAAACAGGAAGTAGTTAATGAAACCTAAAACATATCCCACTATACATCATGTCCATATATAACGCTTGTCACTAAAGATGAACAACCTATGACTTAAAGTAGATGAATTATGAGTAAAAAAATGCGGGACGGAACTACAGAACAACGAAAAGAACACGCTTTTGCCTTGTTAAACTGGTCACGAAAAGGTGACAGTTAAAATTAATCCACTCGTCGCAACTTCGGCTGAGTTCGTATAAATCGAATTAATAGGCAGACGTAAAAAGCATACTGCGGCCAAGGACACATTATTACGACATTTATTTTTATTGGAACTATTATTATAAGGATCTTTTACGTGTCTATATATTGCACAGTAGGTAGGTTTTGGACACGATTTTCCGTTTAGACTAGTTTTAGCTCTTCGGTTTTTTTAACAGTTTTTACCATTCTCCTTATTGTTGTTAAAATCACTGTAATTAATTTTACTGTCTTAGGATTTCCCGCGTAAACCATAGCCGGCAATACCCCGTGAAGAATAAAACGCCGTAGCTTTACTCCCATATATTTAATGCAACCAACAAGCATGAGAATAAGACTTTCGGCCGCGATTTTGATGCCTGATTTCTATCTCTGACATGCTAATCAAATGATCATTGCCTAACTATGTAAAATTGTTTTCTTTTAACGAACGATATAGCAGAGTTACCATAATCAGTAACCCGAGTTACGATAATATTTCTTTGAAAAATATTCGAGTTACGATGATCTTGCCACATTTTTCTGTTGTGGATTTCTCCCAAACGGATGAATATTAGTTCAAATCATATTTACAGTATATCACTAGCCAAAAGACCTTTGCAGTGGCCAAGTATGGTCGTGTGTCGTTGTGTAATGAATGAATAAAAAGGTAATGTTTATTTTACGGGGGTTTCCCGTCGCCATATTGGGATCGTCGTAATTACAGTTACGATAATCCGCTTGTCGACAGTGCGAATGCTGTACCAAGTCAGGACAGTTGCTATCTTCAATTGTTCCGGTATGGGTTAATTAATAAAATGCCTCAAGTAAGAAGTGACTCTAATGCACTGGATTACATGTATTTTCAGTTTCGGTACGTACTGAATGATAGTAAGAAGCAAAGGTGTACCAAAGGGGTAATCAGTATCATAAAACCGTAAAAACAAAGACAAAACCGGCAGACAAAAAATCATCACAACAAAACAAACCACATAACAACATAAAACACACACACACACATAACAACACAACAAAACCGCATTCAGCAACGCGAACTCAAGTTGAAACGAGAGTGAACTCAGGTGCTCCGGAAGAGTAAGCAGTTCCTGCTTGCTATAGCACACCCGTCACGTTGCCGAAGATCGATTAAGTGTTGGTCAAATCCGGAAAGGATGACATTACAAAACTCTATGTCAAACCAACATCTGTGCTCATCTGAGAGATAGAAATCCCGTATTTGTATACAAGCAGATTAGAATATTTATCGAACATATAGATATACAATAATAGTACACTGACTCGACATAAAAATTTTTATACGGATGAGGCTTAGAAACAGGAAAACACGAGGGTCTCCCGAGCGTTTTCTTGTTTCGAGCCGAATTCGTATAAATACAATTTTATGTCGAGTCAGTGTACTATTATTGTGTTTATACTGCAATATTTTGTATTTTCTTTGGAGTATTCTTTATTTAAAAAAAAACACAAATAAAAAAATCGAAAAATGATCCTACCTCGGGCCCCTCTCCTAATATGGTCATAACACCTGTGTCGCCAGGTAAGGGGCACACTGTATAACATGGAATGGTTTATGTACTATGACACAAATGTTCATGGTCTAAAGTAAATTAATGTAATGAAATTTGAAAAAAAAAATAGAATAAAAATAATATATTTATACTGAAGCATAAATTTAAAATTAAAAATTGAATGCTACCGTTTTTTTAACTAATATGCGCCTTACATGTAAGAATGCAGCTTAATATCATTATGCTAGAAATAAAAAAAAAAAAAAAATGTTTTTTCTTGGAATAAAATGTAATACATTTATCAAATACATTCGGCGTTAAAAATATTAAGATTACATATTTTTATCATAAGTATTTTAAATTCGGGTATTCATTTCAACGCATTAATATTTACATCTGTCAATCAAAAAGCACGTGGAGTCCGTGCAACTGCAAACTCAACTAGCTCTCTCTATATATGTTGTTTACCGGTTTATACGGATTTGATAGTAGTTCCCTACATAAATTGGGCATATTTAATTACATGATAGAACATCCAATTATTTCCCACCCATTTTTTAAGTTTATAATTTTAATTTCACCTAACAAATACTTTTCTTGAATTTATTTATACGGGAATAAACGGTTAATTTAATTTTGCCGATTTCAAAATTTCAAGGAGTAACCTCTCATCAACAGCATTCACGTCAAAACATTGGAAGATCAATAACCAAAACTATGAAAATGCATTTGTACAAGTACTAGTAATCAATACCAAAATGTTCGAACAGGAAAGCCAAATCAAGGACCACGGATATCTGTATTCTAATTCCTTGCTTCTGTCCTGACTTCTCAATCCGAGTTGCATGAAAATTTTCACATACTATCCTTTTTAAAATTATATATTAAATAATTGGTGATCTATGTGGTTTTAATCGTCATTCCGGACCATGAAAATTCTTTAACAGCATTAGGAACAAATTCGTAGAGATCTCTGCTAGAGCGAATAACCCGCTTTCGATCTGTGCTCACTAATACCAATATTCATTTCCCCACTCATACGAAAGGTTTCTTTTATTTATAGACATTTATTAGAGTTTTGATTTAATTCTTTAATGTAGCTGATGTGTCCTAGAATGCAACCCCCCAACAAAAAAATAAAAAAACAAAAAAACACTGTGTTTGTATAGAGGTTGTACTGCTAATTTTGTGATTTACAAATTATCAAGTTCCATAAAAAATAATATAATAAGGTATCCCTTATAAAGGGGCTTGTGTGGCGGAATCTTCATGCTTGAATACCACACTATCGGTAATTAGCCAATTACCAATAAAATTCTTCTTTTCTAAATATTTGTACCATACTATATTCGACCTTGTTTTACAGCATGCCTCGGAAAGGGGGCGTGTACTAAAAGTGATATACTGTCACTGACCGTATATCACATATCGATATACGGTCACTGTAATTTGACTGCTCAAATAGACCGATTGCAGTATAAATCTATTTAAGGATACAGTGCATCTAAAATATTTCAGACAGTATCTCCTGTGTCATTGTACTTTGTATTTTGTTAAACGTGACTTAAACCATTTACATAAACAAAAAACACTTTCGTTTTAAAAATATCATTTGTGTTAAATGGCAATTTTGTCAGCAGGAGAACTTGAAGACCGCTGCTGTTTACGTATTTGAAGTTTATTGTCTTGTTGTGCAAGGTATGGTACAAAACAACCTTATCGATTTTTATATAATCGAGTGAATGTACAGTCATGTGCCAAACTATTTAGCATTTTTTTCATCATTTTTAATATTAAATCAGTCATATGACAGCCAAAACGCTTATCAACGGTTGGCATCATGTACCAATTTTATGTCCCCTCCAGGGATTGACTGAATTATTATAACATGTTCATTTTATTACCCTGGACAATTGGTTTCTGTTAATTAGGAGTTAAAAAATATTATATAATTAACATACAGCTGAGAGGGTGATAAAGTAGATTGAAACCCTGAGAAAAGCATTGTCAACTGAGGCGCAGCCGAGGTTGACAATGTCTTCACGAAGGGAAGCAATCTTCTCTATCAACCACTCAGCTATATGTTATTTAATTTATTATACTGAATCATCTAAGTACTTTTACGCACGGATTTTCAAATCTTTGTATTTGTTTTCCCGAGTTAAACTGAAATAAAATGTTGTCCTATGAAATAACTGAAGAAAACACTTTTTTATTTGTTTAAGCGTCTGTCTGTTAGTAGATGCTTTGATTAGTGTTAGTAAAAATAATCACTTTGCAAGAAATGTTGCAGTTAAATCCAAATACTATCAATTTTACAACTGATTAAGAATGTCAAATTGAGGCTGAGCACGAGCACAGCACACGAGAGGGTGAGAGATAAAACATTATCACAAGAGAGGATAATAGATAAAAATATTATCACCCACTGAGTTTCGTTTTTGAAAAAAATGTTATATGTTAGATTGAATTGATATTACAAAATTAAACCTGGTTTCACCTTAATGTTTGTAAGGACTATTTAAGTCGTCTCTGTATTGGTGTGTAATCCCCTTGTTTCGTCTTTTGTTCTTTTTTCATTTGTGAGAGAAGCAGAGGTACCAATGGGACATCTGAGTGTCAAAAGTCCGAAAGGGCAATGACGAAACAAGTAAAATCCAACGTGAACAGGGTGAAAAACAGACAACATATAAACAGGGAAACACAATAACTACTGAATATCAATAAACAACGCGAACTTAAGTCGTAATAAAAGTGGACTCATGTGCTCCGGAATAGTAAATTAGTTCCTGCACACCCGTCGCGTTTCCAACAGTCAATTCAGTGTGTCAAATCTGGTAAAGGAAGACAAATCAAAACTCTATGACAAATCAACATCTGCACTCATCTGAGAGGTCGAAATCCGATATATGTCTTCAGGCGCGTGGTGTATTCCGTAAAATTTCATGAGTGAAGACATCAACCGAGGAGCAACATAACCCTGTGTGAGCAAGTTTTGCGTCAGACGTGTCGCTCTGCTAAGGGCATCGATGTAAGTCTCGCAAGCTCAGGAATAACGAATCGATTGTGATACGTAAACTCCATAAGATGGATCGGACGGAATGTAGCTACACGATAAGAGGAAGATTTATCATTCCAGCTTGCTTATTTTGTTATAACATTTATTATAGGAATGCTGTTGCAAGCAGGAACTGCTAACACTTCCGGAGCACCTTAGTTCACACTCGTTAAGACGATCTATCAATTTATGGATATGTTGTGAGCGGTACTGTTTCAGATTGTTAAATTTATAAAACATATAGGGAACTTTCAAACGATCTTGGATTTAAAAAATATATATATAGTGATCGGAGATTCAAGGTCCGAAGCAAAGGTTCATTAACTGGTGCATATGACGTTATCTTAATTCGTACAAAACAGTTTTTAAGATGTACATGTAACGTAAGTACTTTAAAAATATCTTTTGAATGCCCGAATGCTGTACAGTCAGGAACGTTGCTATCTTCAATTTTTCCGGTATGTCTTCATTTTATTTTGTCTGTTCATCTAGTTTATCATTTTACTAATAACACGCAATAAGTAAAAAAAGACGGAGTAGCCTTAATCACTTCATTATTTTTGGTTTGGGTACAAGGTAAATGGAAGTAAGATTAGAATACAGTGCATCTGCATCTAAATCATTTCAGACAATATCTCATGTGTCATTGTGCTTTGTGCTTTGTTTAACGTGACTTGAACCATCTACATAAAAAACACACTTTTACAATTTTGTTTAAACAATGACATGTGTTAAATGGCAATTTTGTCAGCAAGAGAACTTGAAGACCGCTGCTGTTTACGTATTTGAATTTTATTGTCTTGTTGTGCAAGGTATGGTACAAAAACAACCTTATCAAGTTTTTATATAATCGAATGAATGTACAGTCATGTGCCAAAAGTATATAGTGTTTTTGTTTTGTTTTTTTCATCATTTTTAATACTAAATCAGACATAAACAGCCAAAATGCTCATCAACGGTTGGCACCATGTACCCATTTTATCCCCCCAGGGGTTGACTAAATTATCATTTCATGTTCATTTTATTACCCTGTACAATTTTTTTTTCCTGTTAATTAGGAGTTTAAAAATATTATATAAATAAATATAGAGCTGAGAGGGTGATATTGTAGATTGAAACCCCGGCCGAGGTTGACAATGTCTTTACGAATGGTAGCAATATACTCTATAGCCCTCTCAGCTATATGTTATTTAATTTATTATATTGAATCATTTAAGTACTTTTGCACTCGGATTTTCAAATCCTTTTATTTGTTTTCCCGAGTTAAACTGAAATAAAATGTTAATTGCCCTATGAAATAACTTTAGAAAACATTTTTTTTTATTTGTTTAAGCTTTTGTCTGTAGATGCTTTAAATGGTGTGAGTAAAAAAGCACTTTACACGAAATTTTGTTGAATTTGAATACTACCAATTTAACAACTGATTAAGAATGTCAAATTGAGGCTGTGCACGAGCTCGGCGAACGAGAGGGTGATAGATAAAACATTAGAAAGGGCAGACGAAGTGTGAAGACAGCAACCGAGGAGCCAGTTAACCTCACTTACTATTTCATATAAACATTATCTTGAAAGGTAAATTATTTAATAAAAATAGTATTAACATTTCACCAGTTTCTCTCATAATTTTTTACTATAAACCTTATGATCTATCTAAAACATATGTGCTACATGTAAGTGTATGTCAGTAACAAAACACAGCTAATTGATATAAATTTTAATCCCAATGCCATAGAGCAATAATTTTTTATTAGTTCCAATTTTCAAATCTTTTCTCGGTTAAAATAGAAAATAATGAGACGTGGAATAGTGTACGCGACACAGCCCACAATCAAGCGGCCCAATTCAGAAAAACCACAATGTTTCGGGTTAAACATTAAATATCGAATGGGATGTACTAGAATTAGAACTATAGATTAATAAAACAGTCATACACACAGAAACACCGTGACGAACGTCAATCTGTATGCACTAGATGATTTGAAAATTCATTTTTCATTGGAAAATAAATACAAATTCTGTTTATCAGTTCGTCCGTATTAACATAAATTTATCGTATGCTACATAGCCCGTATAGCCGGTTTGTTTAGGTGCGTCAAGCATGTTATTATTTATGGATATGTCACGTTATATAACCTTAGAATAGAATACCAGAGTGACGTCAAACAAATCTTTATTTACCTTTCTTATAATTTCCTGTCATTTGTATGCCATTTTTACTCAAAACTTTACAAATGATGATTTTTTTTATGTCAATCCAAATTCAATTTTACTTCTATAATGATTTTAATCTTAATGCTAATGCCATAGAGCAATATTTTTTTTCTATAGTTCCCATTTCAAATCTGTCCTGGGTTAAAAGGTATTACTACGGGCTAGACATAGAATATCGAATGGGGGTACTAGAATTAGTGTAAACAGTTTTTTATTCATTAAACATGAAAATACACAATAAATTACATTGATATATCAGTATTGGGATCGGAAAACAAGTGATAGCACTTTTACAAATTCCTCTCCCTTATATATAGAATGGCTTTTAAACATAGAAAATGTCTGCAATGATATATTAAGTTCAGAAAAATAGAACAATTTAACAACTACAAAACAACCACTTTCAACAAATAGAAGAACATAATATACATGATATAAACAACACACATCGAGCCAGAAGCGTTTTGAGTTTACAATGAAGTCTTGTCCGCTGGTCACATTGAAGGCTGCTGACTGTTTTCCATTGTGGATATTTAAAATATACGTTTATAATGTAGGTTGTGTCGCGTACACTTATTCCACATCTCATTTTCTTCTATTGAATAATCTTGAATTTTTTTGAGTTCTCATCTTCAGAAAGGGCACTATCAATTAGAATTACTAGAATTAGAACTAGATTATTAAAATGGTCATAAAACATTAACACCGCGACGTCTAGATAATTTGAAGATTTTACATTGAAAAAATACAAATTTTGTTTATCACTTTGTCCGTATAAACATAAATTTATCGTATGCTACATAGCCCGTATAGCCGGTTTGTCAAGGTGCATCTAGCATGTTATAATTTATTGACATAAAAAGTCATATAACCTTAGAATAGAAGCACACATTTTTTTATATCCCTTTATTATCGTTTCCTGTCATTGGCATGCAATTTTTACTTCGAATTAAAAAATGCAGATTATTTTGGTATCAATTTTAATTCAATTTTACTCCTAAGGTTTGAAAAATCTGTTTAAAAAACGTTTGTAGTTTAAAGAAGACCTTCGTAATGACATTAGAATTCAATGAATATCTAGAACAAATCATTATCGATGCCGGAGGGCTGGGTAAATTTCAGCTATTGTTTAGTGTATTCATACTCGGTGGACAGCTACCTAGTGTTTTAAGTTTGCATATGATGTTATTATACTTCATAAGATTTTTTCCTAACAATTTTTAATTAAACAATTCAGTCTATCATATGACTTATTTCAAAAACAAAATCCAGCGGGTGATAATTTTCTATCTATCACCCTCGCGGGTGATATTGTTTTATCTATCACCCTCTCGTGGGCCGAGCTCGTGCACAGCCTCAATTTGACATTCTTAATCAGTAGTAAAATTGATAGTTATAAGATTCAACAATATATTTCGTGCAAAGTGCTTATTTTAACTAACACTCATCAATGCTTTACTAACAGACAAACGCATAAACAAATAAAAAAGTTTTTTTCCAAAGTTATTTAAAAGGGCAACATTTTATGTCAGTATAACCCTGGGAAAAAATCAAATTTTAAAATCCGTGCGTAAAAGTACTTAGATGATTCAGTATAATAAATTAAATAACATATATCTGAGAGGGTGATAGAGTAGATTGCTACCCTTCGAAAAGACATTGTCAACCTCGGCTGCGCCTCAGTTGACAATCCTTTTCTCAGGGTATCAATCTACTCTATCACCCTCTCAGCTATATGTTATTTATATAATGTTTGGAAATGTAGTGCCGAACTGGAAATGTAATTGGTATTTTGGACCCGTGGAAGTTTATGTGACAAAAGCGAGCACTGATAAAGGCAATAACCCATCACAGGAAAACTACACTGATAGTGAAAATTTACATTATGGCTTATTAACAAGGAATGACACAAAAAGCTTAAGTAGATGGAAAATATGCAAATTACCAGATTCCAATATCACCTGTAGGTCAAAATGGTATGACCCGAGCATGGTTACTGTTGTTAGTGAGGTGAGTAAAAATGGTATGACCCGAGCATGTTAACTGTTGTTAGTGAGGTAAGTAAAAATTGTATGACCAAAAAGTGATGGACAAGATAAAAGAAATGGGTAAATTGTTTGAATGTACACAGGCAAAATTTAGACATACGTCTGACGTACCTTAATAAAAACGTGCGTGTGACGTAGTGCATAAACGTACGTTAAACATACTTTTCTAACCACTGTACGGTAAACGTACGTCAAATTATTGTAAAAACATATGTCAGACGTACATTTTTTAAATGTGTGGTAAACGTACAGTTAAGTTCCAGATTATCAATTTTGCTATACCTGACACATGTTACGTCTATTCAAGACTCATCAGAGGCGCTCTAAGAGAGAAAAAATAAATACTAGTACGTTAATTTTATTTTAGTCGAATTTATGTGTTTTGCGTTACTATAGGACCATAAAATCGCAATGGAAGAAGGCAGTTTGGCGCGCCATAAAACCTTGTTTAACCCATTATTTCGTTTGTAATGACGATACCAGGTTAAGACCCTAGTCAATGTATGGAAGGTGCGTTGTGTAAAAACGATTGAGAAGTGCATACGTCATAGTTGACTTGTGCAACCTAGAAAACCGTCTGCATATTTTTTGGCTTTTTTAATAAAAAAGATTTGTAAGCAGTCATTCCTTTGAATTTAATTGGCACTTTTGCTACTATACTTTACATTGTCCGATGAAATGACATTCGTTTTTAACTAAAATCAATGGCCGTCAAGTAAGAATAAAAATGTCGAACGGTTTGTTCATTTTTTTTAAATAAAGTAGCCGCTGCATAAAAATGGGCTAACAAACAAAATAAAACATGTATATATTGTATACTTTAATCAATTTCCTCAATAAACACATAATAAAATAGATGAAATAAAGGTATTAAGTAATGCTACAAATCTATCTTTCAAAGCAAGTAAAATATTTCATGTTATAGTTGTGAAGTACAACTTTTTTGAGCGTGCACTAGTTGAATAGTACACAAGCACATGTTGAATAGTACATAAGCTAAAGTTTATCAGTGCAACAGTGTACTTTGTTTATACACATTTGAACACGAAAAATACTAAATTTAAATAAAAATCGGCAATCACCTTAGACAAGAAATTTACTTAAGGATGTATTCTTTAAAAGCTAGGGTCATATCCATACTCAATATTTCCCGATCCGACAATACAGAGCGCTGCGAGAACTTTGCATACAACGCGATTGAAGACAGATATTTTGCGAAGTAATGAATAAAGGAAACACGTGTCAGGCGTAGCAAGGTCACTTACCTTGTTTACCTTCAAAGTGTGCCTACTTTATACAAGAGCGGTCAAAATATTTACATAAAATATGTTCTCAAGAAAAATTCTATCAATATGACCTTTTTTAGCTCACCTGGACTTCGGTCTATTGCCATCACTTGGCGTCCTTCGTCGTCGTCTGTCGTCGTCTGTAAACAATTTTTCAAAAATCTTCTCCTCTGAAACTACGGAACAGAATTAAATGAAACTTGGTTTGACTGATCCTTAGGGTGTCCTGCATAAAAGTTGTGTTTCGATTTTTGAATCGTTGAAAACTTGGCCGCCCTGGCTAAAAATAGAACAGGGGATCAGACTACTGTTTTTGGCTTGTAATTCAAAAAGTATACGAAATAGATGAAATTTGATGCCACGTTACTGCTTCAGGATCAAAAACTCTACTAAAGTCTTCATTTGGTCAAAGTTGTCAGATGACTCCTTATAGGGGTTATGGCCCCTTAAAGGTGAAAAATAGCATTAATTTTTTATGTTTTTGCCCTATAGTATGAAAACTATTGCAGATAGAGAAAAGCTGTTGCTTGCTTAAATGTTCAGCTCATTAAGCACCACAAAAGTCTCCATAGGGTGGAAGTTGTCAGATGACCTCTTATAAGAGTTACAGCCCCTTAAAGGCGAAAAATATTGTTTTTGGCCTATAGAATGAAAACTATTGCAGATAGAGAAAAGCTGTTGCTTGCTTAAATGTTCAGCTCATTAAGCTCTACAAAAGTCTCCATAGGGTCGAAGTTGTCAGATGACCCCTTATAAGGGTTACAGCCCCTTAAAGGCGAAAAATAGTATTTTTGGCCTATAGAATGAAAACTATTGCAGATAGAGAAAAGCTGTTGCTAGCTTAAATGTTCAGCTCATTAAGCTCTACAAAAGTCTCCATAGGGTCAAAGTTGTCAGATGTCCCCTTATAGGGGTTACAGCCCCTTAAAGGTGAAAAATAGTGTTTTTGACCTGTAGAATTAAAACTATTGCAGATAGAGAAAAGCTGTTGCTTGCTTAAATGCACAGCTCATTTAGCCCTAGTAAAGTCTTCATAGGGTTGAAGTTGTCAGATGATCCCTTTTAGGGGTTACAGTCCCTATATTAACATGTTTTCATGTTTTTGGCTTATATAATAAAAAATATAGCAGAAAAAGAAAATTGGTTGGTTGCTTTAATGTTCGGTTCATTAAGCTCTCAACCAAAGTCTCTATAGAGTCAAAGTTGTCAGACAGCCCTTAAAATAACACGTTTCACGTTTTTGGCCTACAGAATGAAAACTATTGCTGAAAGAGAAATAGCTGTTGCTTGCTTAAATATTCAGCTTATTTAGCTTTACAAAGTTCTTCATAGGGATGACATTAAGACCAGGTGAGCGATTCAGGCTCCTGGGAGCCTCTTGTTTCAACATGTTATGAATTAAAACTATAAAAAGTGGGTCACGTACTTGCTTAAAATTTTGCCAACATTATAATCTTTTGAAATTTTTGCCAGTTTTTGTATGAATTATTTCCTTTGAAAAATAAAACAAATGTATTTACATGTCTATGCGATTGATTGAGGTGTTTGACAATAATTCAAAAGTAATCCTAAACTTTTAATATAAAAAAAAACTGTTTAGCCTAAATTTTATTCATATTAAATGACATTTGCACATATTGTTGCACTTTTTGCTTTTCGCGGTCACATGACCAGTGTCACGCTCTATCTTAAAATATATGAATTCGAAATTTTGTTGAAAATGACAACGAATTTAGATAAAAAAAAAAGATAAAGAAAGAATGTGTCCATGGGACGCGGTTGCCCCCGTTGGCCCCAAATTAAAAGTTGAAAGTCCTACAGATCTGAGAGTCGCTTATGGCTTAGGATGCAGTGTTTGTCATACTGAACCTTCCTACCAAGTACCAACTCATTTCCATTTACGGTTTCTTAGAGACGCTTTGCGGAATTATACATGTACGTACGGACGTACTAGCATTAGTAAAACCTAGTGCCCCCGACATGGCGTCGCGGGTGGCATAAAATGACAATTTTCGCATTTTTGGGACCATAAAAATCACTATATTTTACAAATACATGTAACTTGAAAACCGTATAATTATATTGCTACAAAATTTTGTCTTGCAGTTTGCGAGCGTTAACGTTGTAGCGGCACAATTGAGCCTCCTCTTATCGAACTATACAAAAACACAAGAGACACCAATCGGGCAGTCCGAAGCCAAAAGTCAAGAAGAGCGAACGCAAATTGGTCATTACATAACAAAACAAGCACGGAACAAACAAAAGAGGACTTTCAAGTTTTAAAGAATTTTTAAAGCGAGCATAAGATATTCCTCTCACCATATTAAAGAAGGACATCGTTTTGCCCATTTCGAAGGACTGGGCATCATTCCTCGAAACCACTCTCACAAATGGTGTTGAGAAGAGTCGGAAAATTGGTTCATGAAATTTTCACCTCAGACGAGGATGGAACCACGAGACTCAGTGTTAGTAGCCCGACACGTTAACAACTTTACCGCCGACTCCCTTTTATTTGAACAATGATCAAACCATGTGGTCCAAACACGAAAAAGGCTAATGATTTAAAGACAGTTTTTTTTTAAATTGACTATTTCATTTCGATTTCGTCTGGAAATATTATTAATAAAACAAAAAGTCGCATTTGCAGATGTAAAAATGGGTAACTCAGACAGATCAAAGGCGAATCTAGCATACATTATCGGATAACAGAAAACAAAACACACTTACAAAACTGAACCGTGAAAAATTGAAAATCCACCAATGTGAATTAAATCGTAACGAGGTAAAGCAAAAAATAATATCTACCTCTTCGTACTTTCAACTCTTCGTTGTACTTCTCAACTTAAGCAGTTGTACATCTCAACTGTTGCATTTGCACATCTCAACTTTCGCCAATTGTTAAAAGATGTACAATTCAACTTGTGCGGATGTACTAAAAAACTTTCGCATAATTATGTACTTCACAACTTGTGCACCGATGTCGTGTTTTATCATTAAAGGGCACAATTAAACGACTCTCCACCCTTAAATATATTGTTATTTATGTAGCTTATCTTTAGGATAAAAAATAATGTTTTAAATACTTATGATGTTTTATATAAGTGATTTTCGGAATATTTATGTATAAAAGTATTTAATTTGTATTTTTAAGAACTAAATTAAAGTCAATTTTAAGTCATTAGTAACATAAATGCATTAATAATAGTTTCCAGTTAAAAAAACATTACTATTAGGCATATTTCTGGCATTTTAGATGTAAATTCCCAATTTCGGGTGTCTTTTTCGTCTGATTTACCCACAAGCCACCATAAAAGCACTAATCAATTTTAGCGGGTGTACTTCTCAATCGTTTTTACGCAGCGCACCTTCCATACATTGCTAGTGATTTTTTAAAATTACTTTAGTTTATAAGTTTATAACAATTTTATTTGCTCAAAAGAGAACAAAATGGATAAGACACAAGTTTTTCCAACTTATGAAGTCTTCTCCCTAAAATACAAAATACAATATAATTTAAGAGCATACAACAATGAATGACACAGAGTAATTTTAGAAAAAAAACATAATACAACTAGAAAATGTGCCTATGAGCCACAGGATGGCCCTCCCGTTCTTGAAATATCATTGACCCCCTTGGGTTATGGATCTTAACCAAGAACTTAATCAAAGTCGTTCATGCATAAAGTATAGGTCATAGTAAGCTAATTTCTAGTGGGTAATTTCATCTTACCCAAGACACATCTAGTGGTAAAATATCATTGGCCCCCCACATCTAGTATCCGAGTAATGGAACTTAACCGAGAACTTAACCAAAGTCGTTCATGCGTAAAATATAGGTCACAGTGACCTAATTTTTAGTGGATGGTGCCACCTTACCCAAGACACATCTAGTGGTGAAATATCATTGACCCCACAACATCTAGTATCCAAGTTATGGATCTTAACCAAGAACTTAACCAAAGTCGTTTATGCGTAAAATGTAGGTCATAGTGACCTAATTTCTAGTGGATGCTGTCATCCTACCCAAGACACATCTAGTGGTGAAATATCATTGACCCCCCAACATCTAGTAGCCGAGAAATGGACCTTAACCAAGAACTTAACCAAAGTCATTCATGCGTAAAATATAGGTCACATTGACCTAATTTCTAGTGGGTGGTGCCACCTCACCCAAGACACATCTAGTGGTGAAATATCATTGACCCCCAACATCTAGTATCCAAGTAATGGACCTTAACCAAGAACTTAACCAAAGTAAATATAGGTCAGCCAGCCAGCCACGCCAGCAGACAAGGCTTCCAATAATATAGTTTTTGTATGTAAAGCACATTATTACAATTGTCTAATAAAAGAACTAGGCATTGATGGTAATACTTCCGCTAGTGCTACATACACACGGACTACATTTATCAATGATGAAATCATAGCCAACCATAGCTCTTTTATGTCCTCTTTCAATATTCCAATGAAAGAGGAACATAAAGAGTTACCATATTTGTACTGGATACCTAAACTTCACAAAAATCCGTACAAAGAAAGGTATATAGCTGGATCTTCATCATGTTCAACTACAGAGCTGTTCATTTAACTAAAATCTTGTCTGCTGTCAAAGAAGGTCAACAAGCATACTGCGACACTATTTATAATCGTAGTGGAATTAACCATATGTGGATTTTGAAAAACTCAAAAGATTTGTTAGATCATTTTAAACCTAGATCATTTTCTGAGGTTCACTCTTTGAAAACGTTCGATTTTTCAACTTTATACACTACCTTGCCACACGAAAAACTAAAATGTCGCCTGAAAAAACTTCTCGAAAAAGCCTTTTCAAACTCAAGGAATTTTGTTGTTTTGGGTTATAATTCTACATTCTTTTCCAAAACATCTTTCAAAGATAAAATTTGTTACACACTGGAACAAGTTTGCAGTATGCTTGATTTCCTCATTGACAACATATTTGTCACCTTCGGAGGAGAGATTTTTCAACAACAAATCGGCATTCCAATGGGCACAAACTGTGCTCCTCTCCTCGCCAATTTGTTTTTATACTCTTACGAGACTGAATTTCTTCAGGGACTCGTAAAGAACAAGAAGATGAAAGAGGCACGGTCATTTAATCTTACATTCAGATATATTGATGATGTCCTTTCTGTCAATAACACTTCATTTGGTAGTTGGATTCCTTCAATATATCCTCCGGAATTGGAGATTAAAGAGACCACCGAATCTAATTGCTTCACGTCTTTCTTGGATTTGCACCTCGAATTTGACCCAGGTGGTCATCTCAGTACAAAAATTTACGATAAACGAGACGATTTTAATTTTCAAATTATTAATTTTCCTAATCTACAGAGCAATATACCTACTTCTCCTGCATACGGTGTTTATATTTCTCAACTTATTCGATATGCCAGAGCTTGCACACATTTCACAGATTTTTTGATCAGACACCGGTTTCTTCGTGACCGACTTTTGAAACAGGGCTATAAGAAAATACGTCTCATACGATCACTAAAAAAATTCTTTCTTCGTTATCAGCCACTAGTAAAAAAGTTCAAAATTGAGTTAAAATATATGATAGTTAATTGTTTTAATTAGTGTTTGACTGGTCTGCTGTACTGAGATGATCACCTCAATATCCTTATTGTGTCTCACAACTATGTTGTGTTCTATGGTCATTACCGGATCCTAAGATCGCAATGGAAGAGGGAGGTTTGGCGCCATAAAACCTGGTTTAACCCACCATTTCGTTTGAAATGCCTGTACCAAGTCAGGACCATTGCGATCCACCAGTTCTACGGTATGACTGATTCGTTTTTGTCATTTTCTCTGGACTATGAGATTGATCATTCAAGTTCGGTAGTTTTGTTATTACCTTTATTCACAGTGGCCTGGTAATTACTCTGGTATGTCTTCCTTGTTTTGTCTTTTCTCTTGGACATTTGAGATTGATCCACCGATCGAATTCGGTAATTTTGTAAGAGTCTTTATTTTCAATATCGTGAAATATTGTTAACCTTGACTATATCTTCATCCCGTATTGTTATTTTTCCCCTTTCTTGAGGACGATTTAGCATTAGCTCTGTCTTACGTCTTACGGGGTTTATAATAGTAAGAAACTGCTTTCATCTGCAGTGATCTTTCTGATTTCATATATGTGGTAAAACCCGTTTTATTGCAGAAAAAAATGCTGAAAGAATCTGATGATATCCATACAACAAAATTACAAAAATAATAATTTTGAACCTTTTAAAAAATTTGTCCATCAATTCGTCTATTTTTTACTGTAAAGCAAATATTATGGAAATGATGTTTACGCAGCAAACACATTCAGAACTAAAGACTGATTTCATAATTTGTCAAATAAAGAATAAAATTAAGTTATTCTTAGTTATTTTTAATCATAATATTTTCATAACATTAGTCAGTGTAGATGTGACTGATCTAACAGTCAGTAACATAGAGTGTTTTAAGTTTTAAGAGCTCTAATCGGCCTATTATCTATTATATTTAAGCATTACATCGATCAAATACTAGTATGTTGGTTATGTGTGATGATAAAACACTAATTCCTTTATTGCTTGAAGTGTAATGTCGGATTTAAAATCGATAAATTTGATAAGCTCCCGCTTAGCGGGAGCTAAATAGACTGAGTATGATGCCTTCAACCGGAAGACGTATAAGCTAGTCAAAAATCCGCACCCAATAACACTGAATGCAAAATTAAATTCCTTTTTGGGAATTTCTCAATTTAAAAAATGATAAACATAGTTATTGTATTAATATAAATTATTTCAAGTATTTCCAGCTATGAAATGTTTTAAATGTAAAGAATTTGAATAAAAAATTAAGACATCAGGGATATTTTTATTATTGGCGTCCACTAGAGGTCGCGTCTATCAAAACAAAATGACAGAAGCGCGGGAACCTGTCATTCTAATTTACGCAAACCAAGGCCCCCAAAAAAGCGGTGCATTATCAACCAAACAAATTCAGCAGACAAATGTCATTCCCAGTAGCCAATGCAATATATTTACTTTGTCCTCAGTAAACAAATTTGTTTTTGTTATTTTCTCTCTAACTGGCTTTGCATTCGAAAATGAAAGTACAAATATTCTTTGTTTACGGATGCGTTCTTCGAGGTCCGCGTCCGAAGCAATTCACTTCCTTGTTCAGTTTGCAGGTCCGTTCTTTTTCAAAATTATGGATATGAGGCACCATATATATATATGAAAGTTACTTTATCTGCGGGAGCTTATCAGGTTTAACCTGTATCATATTATTTTACATGGGTCGATAAATGCTTCTAATAAGCTAGCTGTCAGTAATTGCTAGTGTTCTCAATGCAGTTCTCGTACGTCTCATTGTTTGTCTCAGATTTTCTTTTGTTGACAAGGCCGTAAATTACATAGAGGCAGAGGAGGCAGCTGAAACCGTTCATAAGTGATAAGATTTTGGGCTCTGTCTTTTTTCCCCTAGATAATAATTCTGGTCAAATTGGTAATTTCTCTCCCAGTCTACCAGCATGACCTCCCTCTCAAGTTAATAAATGAATGACCATATAGTTTAAGTGTTAAAGTGGCGACTGTTAGATAAAAATCTTTTTCTATATCTTCATACAATATATCGTAGTTTCGGATACTGTAAAAAAAACTGTCAGATTCGACAGATTGTCACTGCCGCACTCCTTGGTCAGTCTATTTCTTCTACTGACTGTTGGTAGATTCAGTTTCTGTTTTATTCTGATGTCATGACGTGTCTGCGAATTTTTGATATGTTGTTTTAATCACAACAGGTCTTTTTTCATGTTTGTCAGTCTATTTTTAAAAGGGCAATGAAAAACTGTCCATAGTCCAATATGTAAACAAGCTCTAGATGACTGACCTTAGCACCACCGGATAGTGGGTCTTGTTTTGAACAGCTTAGTTTCTAGTTTCCTTCTCGTTTGTATGTTTAAAATAATTAAAGCTTGATGTTAATGATTTTGCAATTAAAACTTAGGAAAAGTGTTTAAAGTGGATAGCATTCAGCGCCGTTTCGTTAATCTTTTTTATAACTACTATCTAATATTGAAAATGGTATCAGGATTTGCAAGAAAACTGGATTTGTTTTATTGAAAAGTCTATAGCTTCTGGGGGCCTTCAGCGCCTTTTCGTTTATCTTTTTTATAACTACTATCTAATATTGAAAATGGTTTTAGGATTTGCAAGAAAACTGGATTTGTTTTATTGAAAAGTCTATAGCTTCTGGACCCAGACCCCCGCCTTCTGGTATTGCCTCCTCTTTCATCGGAGGCAATTTACGGCCTTGGTTGAATCTAACTTTTATCGATTAGATTTTTAGAGTGAGTTATTTTTGTGCTTTGTGCAATATTATCAATAGGGGGAGATTAAGCCGAAAAAAACTAATTAAACCCTTCAACATGATATACCGGTATGTGCTTGTTCTAAGTCAAGAATCTTTGTCAAGCCTTTTGTTTGTCCCCGTCGTTTTATTGTTTATTGTTCTATGCCAAGAAACGTCTGCAGGCTTTCGTTTTTACTTAGGGATTGGTTATGAATCTTATCTATTGTACTGTTAGTCTTGGGCCAATGCAAGACAGCGAGCAACGGCCTCTGGTCATGTTGAAGACTGCTGGCCGTTTTGCATTGTGAATTGCCGTTTGTGTCGCGCACACTTATTCCACATCTCTTTATCGTCTATCGTTGATATTGTATTGCTTATTAATTTATTTTTGTGTTTATATAAATTAAGACAATTTAATGCTCAAACTTGAGCTTTTCTCTTTTATTTCGACATTTTATACTTAATATTTGCCTCCTTTCCATTTCTAGTTGTGAATAAAAACAGAGCATCTGTTGAAACCGAACGAATCCTCAACCTTTTACCTTGTTTACCTTTACCTTGTCCTTGAGATCTTCAATTAGGCATGTCGCCTCTCTGATCCGTTTCAATGATATTGTTTGTTGTGCCAGCTTCCGGTCCATAAAAATCTGGTACAAATTTTATTGGAAAGTTCTTCCAATGTTTGTTTAGTGCACTTTTAAAACTATTTACAGTGCCTGATTCGACTACAGTTGCGGGTAGAGAGTTCCAAGTTTCCACTACTCTTTGTGTGAAGCTGAATTTGCGTACATTTGTTCTGTTGTACTTTTTGTAGATTTTGTATTTGTGACCTCTTGTTGTTGTTCTATTAAGGGGGAACATTTTGTCTTTATTGTCGACTTTATCTATATTTTTCATGATTTTGAAAGTTTCCACCATATCCGATCTGGCTCTCCTATATTGTAATGATGGTAATCCTAGAGTTTTCAGTCTGTTTCCATAGCTGAGATGGTTAATGTCCTTAACTAGTTTAGTTGCCCTGCGTTGAACATTTTCGATGGATATGGCTTCTCTTTTATTTATGACGGACCATACATTACTTCCATATTCTAGGTGTGGTCTATCTAGACCTTTGTATAATGAGATGAACATTTCTTTATCTAAGTGTTGGAAGGTCCTGTTTATTATTCCTAGTTTTTGGTTGGCTTTCTTGACTTGGGTGTTTATATGTTCTTGGAAGTTCAGTTTATTGTCGATAATAATCCCCAGATCTCTTTCACTATTTACTGTTTCGATATGATTTTCTGACATTGCATATTTTGCCTCAGATTCAGTACCAAAGTGCATGTGTTTACACTTTGCCTTATTAAATTTTAGGAGCCATTCATCTGACCAGTTTTCGAGTTTGCTTATGTCGTTTTGAAGACTTTCTATATTTTCTTGTGTGTTTGAGGTTGCATATACCTTGGTATCGTCCGCAAATAATTTGGCTATATTTTCGATTGTATCTGGTAGGTCGTTTATGTATATGGTGAAGAGTATTGGACCTAAAACACTTCCTTGAGGTATACCACTTGTTACAGGTGACCAGTTTGAATGAGCACCGTTTAGTGTGACCCTTTGTTTTCTATCACTCAGGAAGTCCTGTATCCAACTGAGCAAATTGCCTGCTATACCATATCCCTCAAGCTTTTTTATTAGCCTTCTGTGCGGTACAGTATCAAAAGCTTTTTGAAAGTCTAGGTATACAACGTCTATCTTGTTCTGGTTATCTAAATCCTCTGTCCACTTGTCTAGTACCTCAATCAGTTGTGTGATACAAGAGCGGCCCTTTCTGAACCCATGCTGGTGTTTGCTGAAAAGATTATTTTCCTCCATATGCTCCATGATCTTATCTCTTATAATTCTTTCCATAGTTTTGCATATTATTGAGGTGAGACTTATTGGTCTATAGTTTGCAACATCACTTCTTGGTCCTTTTTTGTGTATTGGTGTAACATTTGCGATTTTCCAGTCTTTTGGTAACTTCCCTTGTTCCATAGATTTTTCAAATAGTTTGGTCACTGGTTTGGCTATGCTGTTGGAGGTTTCTTTTAAGAATTTTGGGTGCATTCCATCTGCGCCCTGCGATTTGGATTCTTTGATGGATTTGAGATGTTTTAGTACTATGCTTTCCTCAAAATGTATATTGTCTAATTTTATCTCTGTTTTTGGATTGAAGATTGGCAGTGTGTCATGGGCAGGTTCATTTGTAAAGACGCTGTGGAAGAAGTTATTTAAGAGTTCTGCTTTTTTTCCATTTTCTACATGTATGTGGCCTTCTTTGTCTATAATACATTGGATATTTTCTTTGACCTTGGTTTTAGATTGGACATATTTCCAGAACAGTTTGTTGTCATCTTTGCATTTTAATGCTACCTCTCTTTCATACTTCAAGTGGGCCTCCTTGACTTTTTTCGCCGATTCAGCTTTGGTTAAGTCGTACATTTCTTTATTCTGAGGACTTCTGCAATTTTTATACTTATTCCATTTCTTCCTTTTTTCTCTTATTGCTGTGAGGGTATCCTTATCCATCCAAGGTGTATCATACTTTTTAGGTCTAGATTTACACACCGGTATGTTTTTCTGACAAGTATTTGATGTTTTATCGGTAAATCTGCGCCATAATTCGTCGATATCACCATTGTCTAGAAGGGCCTCCCAGTTTTCTGTCGACAGGTCTCTTTCTATTTAATTGTAGTCTCCCTTGAAGTATTTCATTCTTGGAGAAGTATGGTCATGTACATCACGGACAGTGTTGAAATTAAGCTGGAAGCTGAGCACTTCGTGGTCGCTATTGCCTAATGGAGCATTGTGTTTTATTGTGTCAATCATTCCTTCTTCATTGGTAAAAATTAAGTCAAGCAAACTTGGATTATTTTCATTTCTGAATCTTGTTGAGGTTTTAACGTGTTGGATGAGATAGGAATCTAGTACAATGTCCAGAAATTTACTTGCAATGTGTTCATGTCTTGTGGATGTGGTTTGCAGTTGCCAGTTTATCTCTTTTAAGTTGAAATCCCACATGTTTAAGATGTAGTTATATTTTCTATTATTTTGGCAAAAAATGTCCTTTAGTTCTTTTATACATTCTATGTCGGTGGCACTTGGGCTTCTGTATGTACAGGATATTAATAAGTTGTGACCAGTTTGGGATACTACGCATAGTTGTACGTTTTCAATATATTTGTTATTGGTATTTCCAATTTGATAGGTTTTTAGAGTTTCTTTGGTATAGATGATGCACCCTCTGCCTGTAAAAACCTTCTTATTCATGGTATGGGCATTGTATCCTGGTAGTTTCCATGTTGAGTCTGGTAAGACTTCCGAGTTGTTTTTGGGGTTTATCTCTGTA
This sequence comes from Arcuatula senhousia, assembly GCA_963971305.1. Classification (NCBI taxonomy): domain Eukaryota; kingdom Metazoa; phylum Mollusca; class Bivalvia; order Mytilida; family Mytilidae; genus Arcuatula; species Arcuatula senhousia. Next base: position 21,399,906 of record OZ020308.1, on the reverse strand, counting down.
ATAGCCACTACATCATAGTTTTCTTTTGACAATAGAAGTTGAAGTTCTTCCAGCTTATTTGTAAGACTGTCGGCATTTGTGTACATAACGTGGAGTTGTGCACTATTTACAGTGTTGTTAAAAACATTAAAATGGCTAAAATCTACCGGTTTAGGGTGGTGTTAGGTCCATTGTTGAACCTATCTATACCACCAATGACTGTGTCATCACCTATGTCTTCGGTTTTATTTAGGTCAGGAAGCATTCTCATTGGGCTTGTGTTGAATCTGCTTATTGGTTCGAGCAGGGCTTGAGATAGTTGTGTGGGCTCATGATCAGAGAGCTCGATGTTTTCGATGGTACAAATGCCAGAAGCAACTGGTCTGTTTTCACATACGGTTATCTCATTATAGACATCTTGCTCTACACTACTATTTGTGTACGTAGGTTTTGTTGTTTTGGTTTTTTCCCTTCTCTTTTTGTTTAGATCCCGTTGACTGGGTGTTAAATCTTTCACAATTATACATCGATTTAGTGGATGGGTGTTTGGCAGGTGCTTTAACTTGGATGCATTGTCCAGTATTTCTTTTCTTTGTTTCTTGTTTTCCAAGATGATTTTAAGTGGTCTTATGTTTTGTGGTTTAAAATTTCCTAGCCTAAATGTTATTCTAATATCTGGTGGTTCTACTCCAATATTTGAGCATAAGTCAATGAAACTTTGTTTATCGTGTGTTTTCCTTTCATTTGGAATAGCACTTGTGCTCTCTGGAATGTTGAATACTATAAGGTTGAGTGCCCTTTGTCTTTGGTCTTCTATTTCATACAGTTCTTTTCTTACGTCATCTTGTAGTGAGGCTTTGATTTCCTCTTTCATGTGATTTAATAAATCAGTTTGCATTAGTTGCATCTCAGTTTTTACCTTCGCTTCAATGTTTGTGTCGATGTTTTCAAACTGCTTTTCTAGTTTGTTTAGTCGTTTGTCTGTCTTTTCTTCTATGGTGGTGAGTTGTTGGGCTAACCCTGTCATATACGGGAAGTTTTGTTTACATACATTGCATGTCCATTTAAAATTTTGTATAGTGTCTTCCTTTAAGGCCAACGCTAAGGCTGGTGAGATGTTAGTGCAACCCATACAAAAGTTCAGTTCACATACACAACATTGCATACAGTTTTTCTCATTGTTTATTGTAGAGTCACATTTTGGACATGTGTTACTTCCTGCTCTGAACCTTTTTTTGCTTGTTTTGTTCTGAACCATAGGTGTTGAACTGGCCAGATGTGCTCCTATGTTTAACTTGTATTGTGACATAGTTTTGTTAGCTTTATATACGTTTTATTTATAGGGTAACCCTATAGATACACCCAGTGTATAGGTTTTCCTATAGACTGGGCGAGGTTTGTTTTGCTAACTATTATATATTTCGGCGAATTTAATATAGGACTTTCCCAGTATTTTCGACCGATTTAGTCTTTCCTATTTGACTATTTATTTATCACTTACACTATGTATTGTCGGATAATTTGGATATAGGACTTTCCTAGTATTATTAACCGGTATAGTCTAGGACTTTTCTATTTATAGACTATACTTACACAGTGTAGGTTTTATATGGTGTTATGTATATGTATATTGTATAGGGCTTCCCTATAATTGTATGTTGAAGACTTTTTAAGGCTTCCTTAAGATAAGTTTTTTTCTAAAACATACAGTTATACATACCTTAACACCATTGCTGTACCTCTAAGGCCATTCTAATGAATTTGTATAGCCAGAACTTGCTCAGAATGGGACTGGGGTGTACACCGTCTAACAGGAGACCATAGTTGACCCTATATCTGTTTTTTTTTGTCTTTTTTATATTTGTTTGAGGCAATGAGGTCTTGCGATATTCTTGGCGAGCTTGCCGGTTGTTTTATTAGCCTAAGATGATCATTGAAATAATCAATTTGGGCTTTTAATTGGGAGTCCACTTTGGCAGCCCAGTCTACATTAGCTTTGTTACCAGCAGACCTAATGACAATTTGAGGGTATCTCTTGCCCGTAGTTTTTGAAACTAGGTTTTTTGATTGGTCATTAGCTTTTACTAGTGAATAATATGGGCACTCTATAAAGAAAACTGAAGCCGCCCTATTTCTGACTTCTATTTGTCTCTTCAAATATCTGTATTCTGTGAGGACAAATTCAATATTTTGATAGGGGTATTCTTTAAGGTATTTATACTTCCCTTTTTTGAATGTCAGCTCACAGGTTCCTAACCAGATGAAGACTATGGGATCTTTGAGGGATTTGACTTTTCTGAAGAGCCTCTTCTTGTTCTCTACGTTGTAGACATTGTTCCCACCTATACTTATAACGTGGAATTTTCCTCTGTGATTCACTGAATCCGGAAAAAAGTCAGGAAATTCTTTTCCTTTGCTGTCGGTGTAGATGACGAGGTCTCTTTCAAGTGTTCCCCCTTTAATTTCTGAGTAAATCTTCCTTCTTTCCTTGACAATTTTTCTTACAGACATAGAATTGTTCGTAGTCACAAACACATTTATAAATTTTCAAATATGGCGGGCAAAAGTCAAATATTCATCCATCACTTTTCGGACAAAAATACAGAGTTTTTGTACAGCATCGGCACAAAATATGCACTAATATATGTTTATGAATGTCAATCGGTTCGTATTGCACATAATTTAAACATTAATCCATAGTGATGACATAAGATTACATCGATTTAGAAATTTCACCATCGGAGCAAAAATTTCCACAACTTGATGGACCGGAAGCGGAAGTTCGGTCCAATTGAAGTTCACTGTTTTGGATATACACTCGGTAGAAAAGATATTTGCGGTCAATTAAGTTATAAAAAGCATTTAACTTATTGTTATATTGTTAATATCAATCACAATTATACTTTACCATGCAACAATATGAATTCCTCAGCAATCTGAATCATTTAAATGTTCTTTATTTTATATTTTGCAGTGGGACTTGGTGTGTGCCAAAGAATGGGTCGGTCCCTTTATGACGACGGTCCAAATGTTAGGACTGCTGGTGGGAGCAATTATTGCAGGATTAATTTCCGACAAATATGGAAGGAAAAATTCTTATGGTCTTTGCCATTTTCTTCTGTTTTTATCAAATGGCTCATCAGTGTTTTCTAACTCCTGGCAAATGTTTTGTATATTACGATTTTTTGTAGGCATGGGGTCAGGATTTAGTTTCACTCTTTCACATCCGTATCTAGTCGAGTTCTCCCCGCCACAATTTAGGATGATATTATGCGCCATTCCAACCATTGGGGCTTCTTCTATGGTGTTTGCTGGTATTTGTTGGATGCTCCCAAACTGGAAAAATATACAAATTGTAATATCACTGACTGCTTTTCCTTTCATGGTCATTTCCATATCTAAGTGAGTACCCAAGTAATATATGTTAAGATAATAGGGCTTGAGTAACATTGAACCTTGTTTTTTTAAGGAGAGCCAAGCACTGCAGGCAGACGAGTTAATCAATGAAAAACCCCTAGTCTCTCAATTATCGATATAGCTTGGAAATGTTGAAATCCATAATGTTCAATACAAACTTATCAAAGAATCATTTGAAGATTATTTTTACATTTAGATATTTTAGCCAATTTTGACAGAAGCAGATATACCAATGGGGTATTCGAACGTCAAAAGTCCGAAAGGGCAGAGACAAAACCAGTTAACACCAACAAAAAACGGGACAAAAACAGACAACATGTTAAACATGGAAACACAAAAATAACTGAATATCAATCAACAACTCGAACTCCAGTCGAAACAAGAGTGAACTTGGGTGCTCCGGAGGGTAAGCAGTTCCTGCTTCCTATAGCACACCTGTCGCGTTGCCAACAGTCAATTCAGTGTGACTTGGCACAATGTTACAACCCGTCCGATTTAACTATGGACTTTCGATTGTAGCGTAAAGTGAAGTGTGCAAAAACAACAATGAAAATTTACGTCGTCATGAACAAAGCCAATCGTTAACAAAAACCACAAATCGTTACATTTGATGACATAAAAATACATTGATTGAATGAATGGGTCGTGCAAACATTAAATCTGATTGGATAATGATGACTAGTCTGGCTGACGTTGGTTTTTCTTACTGTGAGGGTTTTTGTTACCGATTGGCCTGTTCATGACGAAGTAAATTTTCATTGTTGTGTTTGCACACGTCAATCGAAAGTCCATAGTTAAATCGGACGGGTTGTATGTTATCGTAAGTGTTATCGTAGAAACATGCAGAACAGTATGGTTTAGACCGGGGGTTTAGATGAGACCTGTCAAATCTTGAATTAATTTTCTACGCGATATTTTTACTTTTGTATGGAATGATATTTCGTAAATAGTAGGTTTGATATGTAAAATGTATATTTATTATATGTTTGACAACTTTTGACAACTTTTCATTTTTAATTTCCTCTTCTAAAAGTATACTACCTGAAAGTTTTCGCTGGCTTGCTTCTATTGGTAAATTAAAAGAAGCACATAAAGTTATAACAACAATGTCAAAATGTAACGGAAAAGATCCTCCTAGCTACGAAGAATTTAAAGAAAATATCGATTCGAGTGTCAATGAAGCAGTATTAGAAAACAAAGCAACATTAATGGATATATTTAGAGACAAACGCCTTCTGAAGTACACCATAATATTCTCTTTCACTTGGTAAGTTTAATGATTACATTTTGTTAATGAAAATTACGACAAAGTTCTAGACATTAAGCTTTGCTACGCCTGACACGAGTTTTGTCTATTCAAGGCTCATCAGAGGCACTCTACCTAAACTTTTGAAAAAGCCAAACACTATATGATTATGAAGTACATAGGACAATAATACCTAATAATGCCCAAATAGGAACCAAATTATATCAAAATTATCAACCTTTGTCTGGAGGAAGAATCTTAGTTTATTTCAGAAATAATTACTCATAAGACATATTAAAGAATATATAGTTTTAAATGGTATATGATCAGTTTAAATAAGGTTAAAGATAGCTTTAGTCCTACGTTATCTTAATCCGTTACAAATTATTGTTCCAGGCCTATTAGTGCATACGGGATGTATACCATGATGTTTACGATTGACCAATTACCTGGAAGCATCTACCTGAACTTTTTCTTCCAAGGATTACTGTAGATGTCCAGGTTCACTATGTCTTATTTTTCTAACAGGTATTTATCCAGAAACCGTAGGAGAAAAAAAGCAAATATTGTGTAATTTCATGGAATGTAACCTACCAAACAGTTTCGAAAAAAAAATGTTAAGGGTACTCCAGTTTATCAACTTGGATCTCTCTGTGTATTAGTGATACTAGATTACTTTAAATATCTTTATGAATAAATAATAAAGGTAATAGAAAAACAACCAAACGGCATCCACAGGTTATCTAACGCGAAGAATCTTCATTGAATATAGATGGAACTACAATTGTAACTTAGCTCATGATTTAAAACTAAAATGTCGCAAAACCGCAATTCCTAAATGAGAAAGGCACAACAATATAGCTTCTTACATGGTTTGAGTAGGTTACTTATTTGTCAATATTTATCTCGAATGAGATAGTGTAAAAACAAAACGTTTAAGCTCGAGCATTGGAAGAAGGACGTTTGGTTGTATTACTTGTTTTGTCTTTTCTATTGGACATTTGATATTGATCCTCAAAGATTGTTTATTTTGTTGTTATCTTTTTTACAAGCGAGATTTTAATTCAGATAAGGACCATGGCCATTTTCCCTGTAATTCTGACCATAGACGGGCCAATTTCAAAAGTTTCACAAAATACTCTCCTTGTTATAAAAATGTGTAGAGTGGGGCCATTGCGATGAAGTAAATAAAAATCAACAATATTCAAAACCTTCAAACCGGTGATATTTTGTCCTGAAAATCAAAGAAAATGCATTTTGCCACATTTTTGGTTAAAATTCGCCTCTTTAATATGGGAATCCCCCATTAAGGACACGCACAACCAACATGACCTTTGGGGTTTTGAGTAGAATGGTTAAATTAGAATAATATGCATTTCAAAAGATTTTGGTTGTCGATGTCCTTCTATCGAAAAATTAACTTTTTAACAAAAAAATCACAAATTAAAAGAATTCAAAACTTTAAATGTTTATTTTTTTCACTGCTACAGTATATCTCCGATAGCTCAGTGAGTTAGGTCGTAACGTTGGTATTTAAATGTTATACTATTACTAATAGTGTTTGCAATATTATATATTGACAGTATAAGTTCAAATCTTGAACGGAGTGTTCGATTTTGTCCTTCTGTATCTCAATTATAGAGATAATCCTATTTTTAATGCTAAATTAAAAGTCAATTCGTTTTTCTATGATTTGCCGTTTTATTTCACTTTTTCCCCCAGTCAAATCGAATATGACACTTAGTACATTTTACCTTTTGATTGATTATTACTACCTATTATAAAAAGATTGTCAGCGATACATCAATTAGGTCGTTTGTTTCCGTCGTTTCTATATTTACAAAAGCTCTTTGCAATGTACATACTTTCACTTTTCACTCGGTGGCTATATTCGGATTATCAATCTTCGGATTCCCATCAAGACAATATGGCCGCGACCAGTAGATTATGTGTTCCGCTTCGGATTATATTTTAGTCAGTGTAGCATATCTTGCGTAACTTTAGCGTATAAATGGATATTTGATTTTGGATTGCGAAAATTTACTTAATTGAATAAAGTTTTAAAGGACAAAAATACTAATCGGACACCAAAAATAAGTTAATTATGCAAAAAAGTTGTACACAGCATCTTCGTATTTCATGCTTTTATTTGGCGGTGTTTTAAAGCAACAATGCGATTTCAGGTTGTGCACATGTTTAAGCGTACTTTCTTTATAAATTTTTGACTGCAAAATGTTAATTCATTGAAGATAGTTTATTATCACCACGTGATTATCACAGACAGAAATATAGGTCAATCAGACACACACAATTCAAGCATTTTATTGATTTTTAGAAAATGACAAAATAGCCACATTGGGTCATTCGTCTGTCTTGATCTAGGTCATTTTAATAAGGATGAATAATTTTATGTATTTCTCACATAGCTATTGCGGGATCCGGAAAAATCACAAGTTATTGGTTGTTCGAAAATGTTATCATTGCTTGACAATTTTGTCGATTCACCACACAGAGACCAAAGTCGCCACACTTGTCTTACAAACATGTCAGAAAATAATTTTAACTGTGCGGAACAACAGCGGCTTGGATTATAAAGTAGGGGGTCGATTTTTTTTTTAAGTCAATATAAATGACGAGAATCCAACCCCCTGTGTGCGGAACATGGATTGCAACGTTCCTGTATAAGTTTGCTTTAGTCTCTATCATAAAGGAGGGACAATCTTTGAATAGGTGACAATCAAAAATATTTGAGCAGTTGCGGATGCGGGGGGGAGGGGTTCCGAGGTTGGAATCTTCCTCCTTTCCGCAAAAAATTTCGCAAGTAACGTGCAGGTATTCTGCAAAATTTGTCTGGAACCACCCCCTTTTCGTCATTCGTCCACAGCGGACTTTCTGTGGACCAACCCCTTTCAAAAAATTCTGGATCTGGCCCTGTTTGAGTTATAATATAATTTATTGCTATTGAAACGTAAAAAATCTAAAGGCATACATGTACATTGCAAATTTTCATAAAGAGATCTACATTAGGTTTAAACTTATTTCATATAATATTATATACTTCAAAATCATAGGCTGATCTGACAAATGATAACCATTAAAGTAGACGATAAATAGATGTGGAATAATTGTACCTGACACAACCAACATAAAAAAACGGGAATTTAAAAAATCACAATGGAAAACAGCCAGCAGTCTTCAGCATGACCATAAGTCGCTGCTCGCCGTCTTGCATTGGCCCAAGACTAAAAATACAAAAAAAGGATGAGTCCAGTTTGCCTTTTGGTCACACTTAGAAAAAAGTCAAAATAACAATGTACGATTTTTTTTTACATCTTCGCATGCTTGGAATGCAACTAAATGTTGAAAATAGTAATATTATAAAACGAAAATTGTAAAAATTTCTAGGCAAAAAATAAATGTTTGATTTTCGTCTTCGGTATTCCCAGAATCCCGTTGGTAGCTTTTGTTCTCAGAATAATTTGAAGATTGAAACTTTTTTAAAATTAAACATTAAGCTGATTTATAAGTATATATCAAGACCTATAAACAACAGACTGTGACATCTATATATGATCCAATGTAGACTTCTGTAGAGCTCGATGAGCTGAAGGTTTAAGCAAGCAACAGCTTTTCTCTATCTGCAATAGTTTCCTATTTCATCCACTAACATAACCAAACTTTGATGCAGTTATTTTAAACTAAATAGGAGATAATTAACCTACATGCACAATGTACTTGATCTAAAAACAAATAATGTTTAGGATAAACGCTTACATGACTTAGATTCATCAACATGTTTATCTTAAAATGGCATAATTTTAGATTGATTTTATAGTATGTGTACAACAAAGGCTACTTATAGAATTCAACAATAAACCTTAGCAGGACCTAGAAATAATAAAGTCTTTTTTTATGTTACTAAAGCAGACCTTTGCTTTTTGTGTCCATAGCGGCTTGCTAGGCAATACGCATTAGAGTCCATACTTGTAATACTATAATATATTAGTTAAATAGTAACATTGTGTTATACGGTAAATCATGTTTTTACTTTTATTCTTTCCTTTTATACTTTCTTCTAATTTATGAAAGAAAGAGGTTTTGGAACATTTTTATAACAATATCTACATTTACAATGAAGTAAACGAATGAAACCAGCATAATTAAATGGGACTTCGATTGGGACTTACCTTGTGATTTAAAATAGGATTTATGAATGACGACTTTAAATATCTATAAATAGCTTTTTAAATGTTTAACGCACCATCAAATTCTATGAACTAAATACAGGGGATAATGGCCATGGTCCTTTATAGTTATTAATAATGATAGAAGACTCTCTTTCTCTTATTAAGAAAAAATCCTAAAAATTCCTCCAATCTTTTTTTAATGTCATATTCTTCTAATATTTAACCATGTCAAATTTATAGGTACCATGTGTTGTGTGCTGCACTTTATAATTAATGAGCATAATTTCAGAAAAATATAAAAGGATGTATGAATCAAATTTTATCGGTACGACATATTTTTTATTTATTTTTCACAGTTTCATGCTCAAAAAGGCCAATTAACCATGCCTACTACGGTAACTGTAACTTACAAATCACATTCTGAGGATTGAATATATCTAGAGAGATGGGACATATTTTATCAAAACTGACTTTATAATATTTAAATCAGATGAAAATTACAGAACAATGGAATGTGTCCTTGAGCACTGAATATTAAAAACAATCGAAACATTTTCTATTACATTTTTAATGAGGATATCATTAATAGAAAATACTGAGATGTGAAATAAGTGTACGTGACACAGCCCACAATCAAGCGGCAATTAAGAAAAACCACAATAGACAACCGCCAGCAGCCTTCAACGATGCCAATAGGTGCTGCTCGCGGTTATGCAATCTACCCATGGTCCAAACCAAATGCATAGAATTCAAATCCAGTCCTGAAACAGTCTTAGATAGACCCCTTTCTTAAACATGGAACAGAAAACATCAAAAAAAGACAAGTACAAACGAAAGCTTTGTCAAGGATTCCTGGCTTAGGACAGGCACATATAAAATGTGGTGGGGTTAAACTAGTTTTTTGTGCCCAACCTTCCCCCTATCAATATTCCTAAACAAAGCACAAAAACTAAACACACAATTAAAATCAAATCGACCAAAGTTCAATTCAACTAGAGAGAGTCTTAGACAAAAGACAACAAGAACAAACAAACAAAAGGACGGTAAAGGAACTCTCTATAGAACACTCGCTGTTACTGACAGCTAGCTGAGAATCATCAATCGACTGATGTAAAAAAAAAATTCAAACATATCTATTTTAAATCTGACACAACACTTCAAAATACAAATGACAACAAAGTTCCAGACAATAAATTTTGCTACGCCTGACGCGCGTTTCGTCTACTCAAGACTCATCAGAGGCGCTCTACCAAAAATAATACTGATTTGGAGAAGTGTCATCACACTCGCTATAATGCTTTAAAATGACAATAGTAAAAACGCTTACGGAAGTTTTAAAGTAAGTATCAAGTTATCAATATTTCTGCCAAAAACACTAAATTCAAAGATTTAAATATTCAATTCAAATCCTTTCCGTAATAAATTTTGAAGCCAATTTTTCATTTCCAATGGATTTTTTTTTAAACTTGAGAGCTTTATAAAAACATTTCCATAAAATTCAGGATGTGATATTCCTTTCACTATCAGAAAACGACGTGTACATTTAATCTTTTCAATAAGAGATCGATACTTGTGCAAGAGTTTAAAAAAAAGATTTTACTAATTTGTGGTATTGATAAGCGTCTCGTATGATCTTATTTTCAGTTTTGGTCGAAAAAAGGCATCAATTGGTGTATTCTGTTTTTGTTCTATTGTCGCAACCACAAGTGGAATTCTGCAACTTTTAAGTAAGATTAAAAATTTTATAAGATTGTGAGATGCAGTTTAAAGCCATTTTTTTTTTTACAAAAATTCAAAAGGTTTTTGTTTAATGCGGTATCCATTAATTTACATGCACGGGTCTTGTCTGCAGTACTTGAAGTAAATTAACTGCTTATTTGTTTCACAAATCACCTGTAAATAATTTTACGCTCGGCAATAAGAAATTCGAAATTGAATTTGATCAAAACTTTAACAGATATAGCAAAATTAACTGCATGGAAAGAAGCGAAGAGGCGCCAATTGGGCATTCGAGAGTCAAAAGTCTGAAAGGGCAACGACGAAACCGGTAAACACGATAAAAAACAGCACGAAGATCTTTGAAATTTGGACTTAAGATATAGACATAAATATTTAGAAATAAGGCGATTAGAATAAATAAGTATACACTCGACCGGTAAACATTGGCTATGAACAGAACTATCATAAATGTGACAAATAGTATCTCATTTTCCAGACCTTTGTTTTAAACTTTTCAACTAAAAGCGGCATTAGTCACATACCCGTAGCCAGGGGGGTTCGAGGGGTTCGGACGAACCCCCCTCCCCCCCTTGGGCGAAAAAAAAATGAAAATTATAAGTAAAAACTAGCTGAAATTTGGTTAAGCACTATTAAAAAAAGAAATATTTTGCAAATCGAACCCCCCCTACAAAAATTCTGGCTACGGGTATGAGTCATATAATAAACAATGATGTTTTCAGGGGTTACAGACGTTAGACCTTTGGTGACTGCCCTATCACTTCTGACTAGATGTAGTGTTTCAGCTGGATGGTTTATTTCCTCTGTGTTAACTTTCGAAGTCTATCCTACAGTTGTTAGGTTTATAAATAAGCTTGAACAAACTAGCAAACTAATGCTTTACAATTTATAAAGGCCAATTAGTTAAAGTCAACATATCAAATGTTACGTTGAAAAAACAATTGAAATTAAAGTTCGAGTACGGCAAAATGTCCTCTAAGCCAATGTAAGAGGTAATCTGGTAGAAGCAGGGGTACCAATCGGGCAACCGAATGTCAAACTTACTTCCGAAAGGTTAGAACCCAGACAAGTTAACACCAACGAGAACAGGACGAAAAAACAGACAGCATAAAACAAATAAAAAAAAACACGTGAACAAGTAGTGACGAGAGTTAACGCGTGTGCTCCGGAAGAGTAAGCATTTTCTGCTTGCTATAGCACACCCATCACGCTGTCAATCGTACATTAAGTATGTCAAATCCGGTAAAGGAAGACAAAAGACAAAAAGAAAGACATTGTTGTTAAATAATTATTGCTCTGTATAAACATATAGGTATCGAGTAGAATGGAATATACATAACAAAGACTATAATTCCGTAGATGCTACATTTTTGGACACAACAAAATTTAAAAGAAGCAATGTTATCGGGGAACTCTGCCAATTTAACGACCAGGCACCGCGCAACTATCGAACCTTTTAAAGTGACAGTCTTTAGCAAAATTGTTTTTTAAAACAAATATGTATCTTTTTATAAAGTTTCATGTAATGTTCGTTCAATTCCATATATTTTATGTACAAATAATAACAATGTTCCTATATTTTTACAGAAATATTGGTTACGGATTTGCTTCTTCTCTCTGTGGAGTTGGTGGTGTACTTGCACCTTTTGGTGCCTTAATGGTAATTTTCTTAATTCAATTACCCCAATAAAAAGACTTGTCATTTTTGTTTTCATTATCGCTTAAGAAGAGAAGATCTTGTTCAGCCAAAACTTATTGTTTCTAGCTGATTCCAATTTCTAACACCAACTTACTGTAGTTTGTATTTTCTGCTCACTTATCTTACAATCCAATAAAAGAACTGATCTCAACATACTAGTATATGTACCACTTCTTTGGCCTATTTCTTAGCCACAACCAGTGCGATTTTTATGTCTCTAGCATTGAACTCTATGCCTGCATTCTAAAATAACCAACGTTGTTGCTTGACCCTCGCAAAATACTCCGTCCTACTGTCTATCTTACAAAATCATATTATCTTTCTATATAACATTATAAGCATTTTGTTGCTCATAACTATTTCTTTTTCAGAACAAGAAGTTACCAGGAATTACTTTTGTTACTCTTGCTTTCCTTGTGTTAGTCTCAGCAATACTTATCACTCTGTTACCAGAAACAAAAGACAAAGCCTTGGAGGACACATTAGAAATTCAGATAAAACCTAAAGACTCACCAGAAATTAAAATCAAACCTAAAGATTTGGTTAAAATACCATTTAATTTGTTTGTGCAAAAGGTGCAGTACAAATCTATAAAATGAGTCGAGACTAATTTATCATTATTAGTGTTGTTATATAAAGCATTTGTTAGAAAAATATGTTTTTACAAAGGTATAGCTAAATAAAGAAGACTTAATTCCATACTTTTTACTTTCTATACCCCGCCACACGAAGTGGCAGGGTATTATGTTATACCCTCAGTTTTTTTTCGGTGTCTGTCCATCCGTCCGTCGGTCTGTCCGTCCGTCCCCCGAAGGTTTCCGATCAATAACTTGAAAACGCGTCAAAGGATTTGAATGATATTTTGCACAGCTGTTTGGTACAATAAAATACAGGTCAAGTTTGATTCCCAGCATGATCCCAAATTAGTTTTCGAGATAGGCCACTTTGAAAAATCAAATTTCATGAAATTTTGAGTTTCCGACCAATAACTTGAAAACGCGTCATGGGATTCAAATGATATTTTGTACAGCTATTGAGTACAATAAGATACAGGTCAAGTGCAATTTCCAACATGATCCGAAAAATAGTTTTCGAGATAGGCCACTTTGAAATCAAATTTTATGAATTTTTGATATTATAACGTGGCGGGTTATCATTTAATGTCCCATTACATGCCCTATTTTTTTTAATGGCAGCAAGTAAGATTAATGCAAGAACACAAACAAAAGATCCACAGTAGAGCATTGCTTGTAATAGAAGATTTCTGACTTTGGATTAGTGCCAAACCTATAGAGAGATCAAGTTGTGTATCCTTCGTGGTACAGAAGGTTTCCCTCACCTGAATCGATTGTCATGTTATAATATATGAAGCCTGGGCACTGACCATCGCGAGCCAACGCGGTTTAAGAATGCAAGTTTCATTAAAGCAAAACATCACTTTATGGACTGCCAAGTAGTGCATCACATAGATTTTAATGTGCCACCATATCCACCTCTCCCCTTTCAAGTGAACTTTCAACTTTGCTCTTTTGTTTACCATCCAATCCCCATTTAATCCCATCATCATTTCATGTTTATATTGTTATCCTTTTCATGTGTATCGCCCTTATATGAATAGCGCACATAACACTCAATCACTTACTCACTCATTAAATCAAATATGTTGCTCATGTAAGTTGCTTACCAAAACAAACATAACATTACTTCTCGGTCAGATATATTTCTCTTATCTTCTCTTTCATTGTCTCCTCAAGTAAGTCTACCAAGAAATATTTATATTTCATTTTATTTTGGTTTAGATAAGACTCAAATATATCATGTATATGGAAGATCTATTCAACGTTTTCTATACTTTATTCGAAAAAGATAATAATAAAAATCTCGAATTTGGAGAATCAATCTCAAAATGTCTGAGAAGACATACAAAGCAGAACAGAGACAAACCTTTTCCCAAAAAAATTCGCGTTGCTTGTAGAACAGACTCCCAGTCGAAAGTTATATATGAGTCTGCCTGATTTCAGTTTTAAAACTAAAAAAGGGTTTCCAGCTCTTGAACGAAAGCTATATTCGACAGTTTATTAGTTAACATGTTAGAACCTTCGCAGCTATTCGTATGTGCAACTTAAAGTCCTGGCGTTCCATATATATTGTCTCGACTTTCAGGTTAGGGTTAACATTTCAATAGGTTATCAATTTTATATTGCTATCATTCGCCCCAAAGTGTTCCTCTTGATTGTCCTTTAGAATCCATGTGCCACCTACACTACCAGTTAAGAATCAGGGAGCCGCCTTGGCTATCAGGTTAGAATGAGGGAGCTATTTCGACTATCAGGTTAGCATAAGGGCACCGCTTCAACTATCAGTTTAGGTTAAGGGTTAGGGGTCAGGGTTAGGTAAGCATCAGGAATCCACCTCTACTTTCAAGTTATGATCAGGTAAGCACGAGGAGCTGCCTCGACTATTAGGTTAGGGTTAGCTTTTCAAAAGATGTAGGGTAAGGGGTTTAGGAAAGGTAAGCACCGGGGATTCAACTCGTTGACATTGAAAGGAAAGTTATTTTGTATTGTTGTTCTTTTTAGCGGTCCAGGTGAGCTATTACAATCGCTTGGTGTCGTCTGTCGTCCGTTAACAATTTTTAAAAAGTCTTCTCCTCTGAAACGACTGAACAGAACTTGATGAAACTTAGTATGATTGATCCTTAGGGTGTCTTGCATAAAAGTTGTGTTCCGATTCATGATCCGTCAAAACAACATGACCACCGTTGCTAAAAATAGACCATGGGGTCAGACTACTGTTTTTGGCTTGTTAATCAAAAAGTATTCGAGATAGAGAAAATCTGATGCAACCTCCCTTCTTCAGCTTCAAACGATTGACTAAAGTCTCCGTTTGGCCAAAGTTGTCAGAAGATAAGCGTTTTTCAAGCTTACAAAATTCTTCATTGGGTTGAATATGTCAGATGAACCTATATAGGGGTTATGGTCCCTTAAAAATAAAATAAAAAATTCTTTTTCATGTTTTTACCCTATAGAATGAAAACTATTTCAGATAGAGAAAAACTGCTGCATGCTTAAACCTTCAGCTCATTGAGCTTTACAAAAGTCTTAATTGGGTCAAAGATGTCAGATTACCCCATGTAGGGGTTATGGTCCTTTAAAGATCAAAATAACATTTTTTCATGTTTCTTCCCTATAGAATGAAAACTATTGCAGATAGAGAAAAGCTGTTGCTTGCTTAAACCTTCAGCTCAATTCCTAATACGGCTTAGACAAATGACCTCTTATAGGGGTTATAGCCCTTTTTAAATGTCAAAAACAAGGTTTTCTCATGTTTTCGCCTTATAGAATGAAAACCATTGCAGATAGAAAAAAGCTGTCGCTTGCTTAAATAGTACGCTCATTGAGCTTTACAAAAGTCTAATTTGGGTCGAAGTTAAATATAATCCGTTATAAGGGTTAGCTCAAAGAAGAAACCATTAAAGATTAAAGAACCAGGCCAGCATTTCAGGCTCCTGGGATCCTCTTGTTACATATTGTAACGAAAATAATGTTAGATGCTATAACCCATCATATCTTTGGTGCCATTAAAAATCTTCCATAGATTTTGAGTCAAAAGAATTTGCATGTAGATTTGACGTCGATGAAATCTGCCAAACATTTGGAGTCAAAAGAATTTGCCATAGATTGCAATTGGCCGTCGTTGAATTAAATCTTCCTTAGATTTGGATGCATAAAATCTGCCATAGATTTGGAACCCGCCATATATTTGAGACCTTTATATGTGTTGTTGCATATCGTTTTATAATTTACACTGTCCCCATTTTGACATAGGATGGACACACGAATGTGAAAATTTCAACTTCGTGCGAAGTTAGTCCCGATCTTGCTAAAAATCAAAATCAAAACCGAAGGGTATACGATTAGAACCGATGGCTAAACGATTAGAAAAGTTGCACATACGAATAGCTGCGAAGCGATTACGAAGTTGCTACGATGTTACCAAGATTAATCGAGAATTAGATCCGAAGGAGAAACGAAGTTATACGATGGCTGTACGACGTTGTTTTTAGTATCCGATGGGTCTACGATGCATCAAGATGTAGGAAATGTAATAACGCGATTTGCAATAAGATTTTATAGTTTGGTCTATATAAAGTTTCTTATGCTGCCTCTAATTAGTATGCATGGATAGCAAGTTAAAACGAAGGCTATCCAAGTATACCCCTGCTGTCACTGATATCGATCAGTAAGAGCAGACAATTTGATCTAAAGCTAGTTAGGATAGAACAGAAAAAGATGATGGTACTTTATCTTGTTTTGTTCGTGCCTTTTTGTCAGTTGACCGAAGCACACATAATCTGAAAAAAGCAAGTATATGTTGTAACTGTGTAGAAACATTACACCAAAGCATTCATTGTCATTGCAAATCGCATTAAATATATGACAACCGGTTATGCAAATTAGGCGTTTTGCAATAAAATTATAGCTCAGTTTACATTTTGTCCGTTGCTCCTATTATTAGTATATATGGATAAAAGATAACACTAGTACTCTATAAGTATATTCACGCTGCATGTTCCCGATGTCGACCAGTTAGAATAGATAATATATATTTTTTGTAATAAGTCATCTAAACCCACTCAAAAGAAGTGTGTTGCAGATCTTATATTTCATAAAATAATAAGATATGTGTATGTTTTTGGTGTTTCACCCCCTATTTTTTAACGTGGCGAGGATCATCAGCGGCCTCCACGATTT
This sequence comes from Arcuatula senhousia, assembly GCA_963971305.1. Classification (NCBI taxonomy): domain Eukaryota; kingdom Metazoa; phylum Mollusca; class Bivalvia; order Mytilida; family Mytilidae; genus Arcuatula; species Arcuatula senhousia. The sequence goes on along the minus strand of OZ020308.1, from coordinate 21,382,887 downwards.
CAAAGATTTTCATTATTATATGGACCGTGTACACCGGTATATTCTACTCAATTTATTGATCTAATTTGTAAAATTTTATCAGACAAACATGTTACATTTTATTTGCTTTTTTCAATCTTTCTTGTAAGTTTTTATTTCTTTTATATGATACTATAGGTTTCGTAATAAATATCTTTTTAAGATTCAGGTTTTCTTCTATCAAATTCCAGTGTTTTATGATCGATCGTTTTAATTGTTTCACTGCTGGATTAAATTTAGTGACGAAAACAGGTGCCCTTATTTCTGTTTTGACTTTCTCAGACAATAAATCATTTCTATCTAGGGTTGAAGTAGATGCTATTATTTCGTCAATTTCCGTTTGTTTATAATTTCTCTGTAATAGTTTATTTTTGAATGAATTGATTATGTCTACTCGCATGTTTTCATTATTCGTGTTTCTAATATATGACGAATTATTTCACCTTTAATAAAACCCTTGAATACGCTTTTGGGGTGGCAACTTTTTCTGTCTAAGTATTGAAATGTTTCTGTTGGCTTTGTATAAGTTTTAAGATCTAAGATACCAGTGGTTTCAAATCTGCTACCTTTATATATTTCTACATCTAAAAATACTATCTTTTCATTCGATATTTCATTGGTAAATTTTAAGTATTTATGTTCTTTATTAGCTAATTCAAAAAGTTCGTTAAGCTCATCCTTGTTCCCTTTGAATAAGATAAAACCGTCGTCACGGTATCTGCCATAGTAACCAATTTTGTCTCTGTGTGTAAACTTTGTTAATATGTTTTCCATTATTTCAAACATTCTTATGTCAGCTAGTTCAGCTGATGCAGCGCCTCCCATCGGTACGCCTATTAGCTGTCTATATGTGTTGTCATTAAATGTAAATTCATTATTTTCTAATATGATTTCCAAAGATTTGATAACATCCTCGACGGGAGGGATTTTGAAAGGATAATCAACGCTTCTTAAATCACCTGTTACACGCCTAACAGCTTCAATGATTTCGTCATACTCTAGATTTGTGTACATGTTACTTGCATCAAATGTAGCTAAAATAATATTTTTGTCCGATTTAATTTTTTCCATTTTTCGTATGAAATCTTTCGTGTCTTTGATATATGTATTTTGATTTTGCACAATAGGTAAAATGATGTGATCAATAAAATGGGAAAGATTATGCAAAGGAGTCCCGCATAAAGATACTATTGGTCTACCCAGAATACCATATTCTTTAGCGCTTTTTGGGTTTTGTTCCATCTCCAGCAATATATTAGGAGGTATTTTATGTTTTTTTGGAAGAAGGAAAAATTTTCCAAGTTTCCTATTATAAAGATTCTGTGTCAAAAATTTAAAAGTTGTTTCATCGATTTGTCCATTTTTTAACCATTTGTGTATAAGATTATGTATATGGTCCGTGGTGTTTTTAATGTTAGAATGGTCGATTTGTTTATAGTAAAGTAGATATTAATATGTAGAGACTGAAGATAGCAAAGAAAAATGATGCTGCTTGATTTGTTAAGCTCTGTCAAAGTCTACAAAAGTTACGCGAGAGTAACCCGTTATAACACGTACGGAATTAAGTAAAGCTCGTGTTATTACGGGAAAATGATAAAAGCACGTTATAACACGAGAATAAAGTTTTAGATTATTAAAATGAGCAAAATGGGCTTTCGTATTTTTTTTTGCATAATTTCAACAATTTTAGCTATTGCAAACGATTCTTGACCAAAGCGTGTCCACCTTACAATACATAACTCCCTTACCGGTCCCATATCTAAAAGTGCGTAAACATTTGCGGACCGAAACGGAATGTAAACTTAATTGTTACCCGTAATGGTGAACTCGCATACATGTACAGTACATACAACAAAGCAGCTTAATAACTATAAGGGTTTAGAAAAATAGTGTGGGAAACAAAGTACAAAGGGTCCTAACTCCTGTAAAAATTTGCAAACCGGAACGGCACGTTAATTTGATCTTTGTCATGGTAAACTCACATATCAAAAATCGGCTTAAAAACTATATATAAGGGTTTTTTTTTAAGTGCGGAAAACTTATTGTGACAGCGAGACGACCGAGCCGGACACACGCAAACGGGCAGACGGAGTGCAAACATATAGTCCCCTTCGGCTTTTGTCGGGGAGGGACTGATAAAACCTGAAGTAAGTTTAGAATGTTTAAACCTTTATTTCTGGTATTGAAATTGAAGTATTAAAAGATGTCACCAAAGCCTGGACGAGCACGCAGAAGAAGGGAGCGCCTGGCTGAAAAGAACAGGACGAAAAGGAAAGCGTCACAAGATTCTAGATCCAGACTGTCTTCGCCTTGTTTTTGTCTTTTCTACTTGTGCTTTTGAGACTGATCATTCTAGCTCCGATTTTTTTTTATTTCCTTTAATGAATTTTTGAAAACAAGAAAATTATGAATATAGAATTAATGAGGGTACTTGTATCATAAGCTGCTGCACATGTCTTGTAAGTCTTCCTTCTGCTGCATGTAAATTGATTTATAAATGTCCCTATAACATGTATAAGGCACTTTTGACACGTTTGATATTTTTACTTCAGAAATCGTTCTGCTTTGACCAGTGCCGTGTTTCCATCCCCGTGCCATTACTCTATGCCATTACACTATTTACGACGGATATACGAATACAGAGCGAGGCCTTCGCGACGCCGTGTTACCTTCGCACCACCTTTGGAGAGCTTCTCGTTTCATTCGTGCCGCCATCGTAAGATTTCCTAAGATAAACGAAACCGATGACACCTAGAAGGCAACACGAAATCAGAAGATGCTTTCACGAAGGCATTACGATAGAAAGGATGGAATAACGAACACAACACGAACAAGGACCTTCGCACGAACCTTCGGCAGTTTTTTAACATGTTAAAAAATTTCGGAGGCACTACGAAGTTTACCCCGATGTCAGAAAATTTCCACAGAAGGTGCTACGATGGAAAAAGATGGCAACACGAATAGCGCGATCTGGTTAGGATCAGTCCCGATTTTGAAAATATCCATAATCGTGTTTCCATCGGGGTCTAAATCGGGATAGTGTGACGCAAGCATAATTGATTTACCTGTAGGATTAGGCGTAAATATACAATAATCCTATGTGTAAATAAGTTAATATATACTCACAAATCAGAATATATCCACACGATAATATCAAAGAATAACACTGTGACTGCTTGTTGCGTCTGCAGACTCCCGCCAAACTGTATCAACTGGTCCTACGACCGCACTGGTTTCTCCAAGGAGCAAACCTAGACTTTCCGGGAATAAGTCATATACACGGTTGGTTCGTCCCTAATAACCGCATCTCTCGTACCTTAGCTGTCGGCACATACAATCATATATACCATATTCCCAACACTCCCCCCGGTTTCAAAAGGGGGAGCCATATCCTGACTTGCTTGGGAATATCACAGAATCCATTCCTTATAGAATCCCGCATATCATACATTTCCCGGGAATACATATCTGTGCACACATATTAGTCTTTAATCAAATTATACAGCTGATTATCATATCACAATGTTCATTCACAATATACAGTCCATAATTTTTTACAACTTGGCCCCGTCCTTCGCGGGGAAAACATTTCACATCTAAACAACTTGCTTAACGAACGTTCCCGCTGTTCCGGGATCCTGGCACCTTGGACATATAAACTTCACCAACATGTCAGCTTGCTCTTGTGTCATATCAATACAGGATCCATGGTACCATTCATCACAGTCGTCACACTGAATCATGAACTGGCCATCGTCTGGTTTTCTACATAGGCAAAAAAGATCATTATTCACTGGCACTGTTATGTTTTCACCCTCACGAATACGGTGCTGACACCGCTTCAACCAAGGTGGTACGACGCGATCTTTACAAAGTTTCAATCTATCATGATTCATAATGACAATTGACTTTTCAAGTTTTATTTTATAGACATAAGCAGACAATTTTTCACAAATAATTCCTGGACCTTTCCAGGGTGGGTCCAGCTTTTTAGCTCTACCCTTGACCTTGGCTGTGTCAAGGACATATACCAAGTCACCTGTTTTATACTGTTTCTCCAGTATACGAACATCATAGTCTTTTTTCATGATCATTTGAGTCGTTTTCAGAGTATCTCTTGCTATCTCATGTGCTGACAACATAGCATTCTTGAAATTTCGCACATAATCATCTAAGGTCTCATCTTTGTCGTTATCAGGAAGCTTGTACAACAAGTCAACTGGCTGGTTCACTTCTCGACCTAACATCAACTTATTAGGTGTGAAACCGGTACTACGGTTAACCGACGATCTTATCGCTCCTGCCAACTGCGGCAAAAACTCATCCCAGTTATTCTGCTGTCTGGACACAAAGCAACGAACAGCATCCATCAAAGTACGGTTGCAACGTTCTGCCTGGCCATTCGAGGACGGTCTGTACGGTGTCGTTCTAGCTTTATGGATTTGCAAAAGTTCACACATTGACTTGAACAATTTACTTTCAAAGTTACGTCCTTGGTCCGTGAATATCTGGAATGGAAAACCAAAGCGAGAAAAGAACTCGTTAACTGCAGCTCTTGCGGTCTCTTCTGCTGTCTGACTTGGTAACGGAATGCATTCCAACCACTTCGAAAATTGGTCCACAATCACCAATATGTGCGCATTCCCCTTTGTCGTTTCCGGTAGAGGGCCAAGAAAATCCAGATGAACTCTCTCCATCGGCTCTCCTGCATGGTAGTTGGTCATCGGGCACTTAGCTTTTCTGTTGCCCTTCTTGTGCAGATTGCAAACGTTACACGTTTCTACAAACTCTCGTATGTCCTGGGTCATACCATACCAATGGTATTTTTCCTTGATCTTCTTCATCGTCCTGACAATTCCCTGGTGACCCGCTAAAGGAATGTCATGGCTCAATGACATTATCTCCACCTTTAGACTTTTCGGAATTACAAGTCGTTCCCTCCCACCATCCTTCGTGGCAAGATTTTTCAAAATTCCATCACCATCGAGAAAAAACATCTCTCTGTTCAGCCAGTACTTCTTCGCTCTCTGGCTACAGCGGAATATAGTCGCTTCGGACGGCTCGGCGTTCTCTCTAAGCCAGATCAATATCAGTTCTAAGTCCGGGTCTTTAGATTGAAATTCACAGAGTTGTTCCGGGGTATATGTGGCAGCTTCAAGCCCTGACTCCGTCATGACATTCACAGTGACCGATTCTGATGCCGGTGTGTAAACTGACAATCCCAATGGAGTCTTCACAATTTCAATGGAACTATGAAATATGTCATTTTCAGTGTTTGTCTCATCTGAGGTGAGATCAGTAGTCTCTTTCGTGTTTGTCGTAGTCTGTACTGTAGGTGTTCCTCGAGTCCTTACACATGCAGATACGTGACGAGTCACGCCTTGTCCCCGCCGCTCACACGGGGTGATGTTCTCTGTCTCAGTCTGAGTAAATACATCCTGCTGCTGGATTGGTGTAGTATATGATTTCGATGTTGAAGCTAACGGTATAACGTCGTCTACAGCTTCCTGAAATCCTAACCAATGCTGATGTTGTCTTGTGCAGTACTTACACGACTGGCACGGCAAAGCTGACCGTAACACTTCTCCTGCTTCTCTCCTCTGATTGGTACAACCTTCACACAGCCGAATCCTCGAAAGTCCGTCTGCATTAACATGAAGCTTTCCAGGCCGGTGCTGTATCTTCATGTTGTATTGACTGAGCTCCTCCAACCATCTCGCTAACTGTCCCTGCGGTTCCTTGAAATTCAACAACCATGTCAAGCTACTGTGGTCTGTTCGAACCGTAAATTCTCTGCCAAGAAGATAATGTCGGAAATGTCTCGTGAATCTCACGACGGCTAACAGTTCCTTCCTGGTAGTGCAATAGTTCAGTTGTTCATGTGCTAGCGAGAAACTGGAGTACGCAATTGTTCTTTCAACACCATCCTGAACCTGAATTAGTTCCGCACCAATAGCAAAGTTCGATGCATCCGTATCCAATATAAACGGATCATGGGCATTCGGCAAAGATAACACAGGTGCACTTGTCAAAGCAGTCGTTAACGCTTGAAAAGCGGTCTCTTCAGTTTCTTCCCACTTGAACGGGTTCTTACCCGTGAGCTTCTGTAACGGATATGCAATGTCGGCATAATGACTGATGAAATTCCTGTGATAATTGGCAAATCCCAGGAATTGTTCAACTTCCTTTGTCGAAGCGGGTGTCGGCCATTTTCGTACAGCCTCAATGTACTCATCACCCATGGAAATTCCCGTCTTGTTGACCTTCCTGCCTAGAAATTCTACTTCCTCCTTACAAAGATCACATTTTCTAGGTTTTAGCTTTAAACCATGAGCTCTAAAACGTTCGAAAACTGTGCGCAAGTTAGCGATGTGCTCTTCAAATGATTTTCCCATTACCAGAATATCATCTAGGAACGCCAATACAATGTTCCAAGTCAGACCACGGAGTACCAAGTTCATCACTCTTGCGTATGTTCCTGGGGCATTGCACAGTCCGAAACTCATACGGACAAACTGGAACAGTCCATATTTCGTGATGAAGGCAGTTTTCGGTCGATCAGACTCCTTGATCTTGATCTGGTAATACGCGCTATTAGCGTCTAACTTCGAAAACCATTGATTTCCTGCCAGTGTGTCCAAACATTCGTCAATCAGTGGCAATGGATAGACGTCTTTCTTCGTCACAGCATTGACCTTGCGGTAGTCCACGCACCAACGAATACTACCGTCACGCTTTCGAATTAAGACTGGCGCTGAGGCCCATTCAGAGTTGGATTCTTCAATGATACCTGCTTTTTCCAATTTGTCAAGGTGACCCTTCTCCTCCTGTTCAAAGCACTTGGGTGTCCTTCTCATTCGCTGTTTAATCGGTCTTGCGTCACCGGTATCAATCTCATGCTCAATTTTCCAGAAATTTCCAAGATCGAACTCGTCTTTAGCGAAAACATCTGAAAATTCGAGTAATAACTCGTACAATTGTTGTTCTTGGTCTGCAGTTAGTTTTGTACGGCAGCTATCATATAGGTTCTTCAGGTGTTCTGGTAGTTCAGTTGTTTCTTTGTCGGTCGTTGTCTCAACTTTTGATATACACGGGGAATCCCCGTTCGGCTCTATATCTTCTGCCTCTGATGCTTCACCTATGCATTGTCCTTTTTTCAATTTTATCGGTTGATCTGTGATGTTCAATAAACTAACTACGGGTTCAATACCCGATGAATAGTAACCTCGTGGCATAAGTATGCTGGAATCTACAGATTGTTCAATAATGTAATTGTTCCAATCTCCTGGTCTATTACATTTGACTTGAACCACTGAATTCGGTGGTAGAGACACGTGTTCCTGTATAGTTACACGAGCAATCTTGGGTACGCTGTTCGCTGGTCCATAGGTCAGTGAAAGTGGTTCATCGTTCACTACTAGAATTCTGGTCTTAAAATCAAGGTTTGAACTAGTCGCCATAATGAAATCTAAGCCTAATAGCATCTCATCGTCTATTGGAGCGACATAAATGTCCGTCTTGTACGTGGTCGAACCCACTTGTAAGTAGAACGGTCCTGCAACAAATCCTTCCATTTTCATATCACGACCAGCACCATTCATCGTGCTACGTCTCTTGATTGGTGGCTTATTATCCAAAGCCTGATAAATTCTATCAGAAAGGATGGTTGCCTCTGCTGCTGAGTCTACAATACAAGTAACAGGTTTTCCTTGGATTTTAATTCCAAGTCTCAACAAAGATGCATTTCCTAGTCTGCAAACAAGTTTTCCTGGTTCCTTCAAACTCAAACCTAGGGCCATGTCATTTTCTTCAATAGACATTGTATCCGCTATGCTATTTTGTTCAGACATAAACATACTTTCCGTGTTACTTGATAATTCAAGTTCATCATGGGTCTGTGTATGAGCATTACACAAAGTTTGTGTATTTCTATTGCACACGGGGGTTGCCCCCGAAATATCCTTAATGTTCGTTGTGAGGCGGTTTTGCACAGAAAGGGTCGGGGTCCCGCCCCTTAACCTGACCCCTTCAGGTTTAACTGATTGGTCTCATCTTGCTTTGTGTTACCCTTCTTGTCCGGACAATTTCTCTGTAAATGTCCCTTCTTGTGGCAGTGGTAACACTCCATTTTAGCCAATATTTCAGGCGGGATGGGTCCCGATCTTTTCTTAAATACTGGTTTATCATCTCTCTTTTGGTTGCTTTGCTGGTCTGATTGTCGTTTCATTTCTGATCGCAACTCATCTAAGTCCTTTTTGTGATTTGATTCCATGACCGAAATCTTGTCAATCAATGTACTCAGTTGCTGAGAAACCAACTTGTTTTCATCAACTTCCTGTTTACCAACAGCCTGAGCTGTTATGTCAAAATCATACTCATAATCAGGTTCGTCACGTGATAGTTCACGTCTATATGTTGGCCTACCATAAATGGCTTGATGTGTGTGCTGGAACCATTTAATGTGATCCATGGCAGCCTCGACTGAACTCGGTCTGGCAGTGGCTGCACTTTGTCCAGCTTCCTTGTCGGTACAACCTTGGCAAAATTTCCAAATGGCCTGATTATACATGTAGTTTTCGGGCAAATCTCGATACGCTTTACAAGCAAGCGATACTACCCTATCAGCCCAATCTTCCAGTTTTTTCAGCTGGTTTTGCCTTGCACTCATAAATTGGATTTGCAGTGTTTCTGGTAGTTCCTGGTAATTAAAACGTTTCTCCAATTTACGGATTAACTGGAAATAATCTATAAACTCATCACGATCTATCAGGTTTGTATAATAGTCTCCTGCTTTGCCTTGCAAACACCAGCAAAGTTGATCTTTTCGTTCCGTGGTTGACCACGATAATCTGTCTGCATACCTCTGAAATTTGGTATAAAAAGTTCGCCAACTTGTAGTCCCATCATATTTCAATCCTTTTGGCATGTCAATATGGCCCTGTTGAGCTTGACCATATTCTCGATTTGGTCTATAATCAGTACTACGAGCAACCGGGTAAAACCCAACTCGTTGAACTGGCGATGGTGTTCGAGTCCTTGATACATTGCTTACGATACTAGAAGTCGGTGATGTTGATTTCACCTTTCTCGGTTTCGGTATTGGCCTCGTCGTTGAGCTTCTTTGGTCGGTCGATACAGTTGTTGTCATTGTTGGTCTCTGAACACGTGAATAATCACGATTAACAGACCTTGTAACATGTGCTGGTTGACTATATACATCTTGTTGTTGATTTGCTACACCAGAACGTGAATTTTCACGTATGTAACCATGTGTAGTAGGATTTGCTTTAATGGGTATGTCCCTCTCCATCTTTTTATCTCTGCTTTGCTGGTTGTTATAATTGTCACGTGATAACTCACGTTTAACTTCTGCTACATTGTGATCATCATCTTTGCTATAATACTGGTGATCACCCATATTCAATGTGTAGTCTCCTGGTCTCTTTAGTTCCACACTTGTAACACAAGCATCCTCGTCGTCGTCATCTGTACCATCATCTGCTGGCTGCAACAGGAATTCGTCTGAAACATCGTCTCGGTCCTCTGTTTTTACCTCACCATAGTCGTGGACCTCCATTTCATACTGGCTTTCGGGCACACACACTTCAACACTATCACTGGCTGGAGCAAAGTCAATAAGGCTCAGCAACCTCGGAGGTACCCTCAATCTCGGGATCTCCAACAAATCGTCAGGCTGCAAGTCCCCATACTCCTCACGTAAACCAATAATACGCTCAGCAATGGTGCGTTCCACACCAGGCAGCGCCCTCAAATAGTCCACAGGGCAACTATTTATCTTAATTTTCACCGGCTCAGCCATTCTACAAAATACTCGCGGTAAAAACCGGGAAAAACAGATAAGCAAATATCAAATCAAATAATGGTACACAATTGAATGCAAGTGATGACTACCGTTTACTATGTAGAATGACTACAGAGATACGTGACCAACACAATGATATGCACAACTAAAACAATACTTGTGTGTAACAGTGTGAGTAATCATGAGTACAATGTGTTATGTGTGCTTTACTATGTCAATATACACGTAAAAAGTGCTTCAGAGTGGCTATTTCACAATATTGTAAGTGTATATTGTTACATGAAAACTCGTCAAAGTAACCACGACTTTTTACGAAAATCGCTTGGAGCCTCTAGTTTTTTTCCTTTCTCTATGGGAAAGCCACGACCATAAATCGTAATAGCGTTAAAATTGTCAAAACGTGAAAAATCACAGAAATCTATACATGAATCGATAAACGCAAATTATCTACGTGTAATTACACAAATGTTTCAGTGTATAAAGTCTCACAAAGGTCGAAAATTAACAATTTTCAGTGATCACGTGACCTTCACGTTACCGAGCACTTCAAAAGCTATTTCCCAGCTTAGTTCGGTGCTCGCAGCGCCATTGTAGGATTAGGCGTAAATATACAATAATCCTATGTGTAAATAAGTTAATATATACTCACAAATCAGAATATATCCACACGATAATATCAAAGAATAACACTGTGACTGCTTGTTGCGTCTGCAGACTCCCGCCAAACTGTATCAACTGGTCCTACGACCGCACTGGTTTCTCCAAGGAGCAAACCTAGACTTTCCGGGAATAAGTCATATACACGGTTGGTTCGTCCCTAATAACCGCATCTCTCGTACCTTAGCTGTCGGCACATACAATCATATATACCATATTCCCAACATACCAAATTTATGTGTATTATCTCCCTTTGACCAATGGCCTTTTCCCCAGTTCCCAGATTTGGGTCAGATTTATCATAAATGATATTTTTATCTTATTTGTTCTGTCTCATGTTTTTGCATATGCCATGTCTTAAATAGGCCCTTAATTTGGGAAATAGAATTATTCTGTTTTATACCTATGAACTTGTGTAACGTGCTTTCCGAATCTCTACATACATGACATACATGTACCAAAGTGGTCAAAGTGAGGAAAAAGTTACGCATTTTAGCAGAATTAAGCTAACGATGCTAAATACCCTTGCCGCTGCCAAATCAATCAGATGATTTTTTAATACCCCCACTCGTAAGAGAGGGGGGCTATATTGCAATCACCTTGTCCGTCCGTCCGTCCGTCTGTCCGTCCGGTTCAATTTCTCTGCTTCTACTGGATGGATTGGTTTTAGATTTGGTACATAGCTTCAGCATGATGAGTTATACTATGCCTACCCTTTCCAGGTCAGTCCATCATCTACTTCCTGTTTTCCAAGCCGACTTAGACTTTTTTAGGCGAAAAAAAATTGAAATGTGAAATTTTTCGTAACGGATTTCTCGGCTTCTACTGGATAGATTGGTTTAAAATTTGGTACATAGCTTCAGCATGATGAGTTATACCGTGCCTCCCCTTTCCAGGTCAGTCCATCATCTACTTCCTGTTTTTTGAGCCGACTTAGACTTTTTAGGGTAAAAAATTTGAAAAGTGAAATTTTTCGTAACAGATTTCATGGCTTCTACTGGATGGATTGGTTTCAAATTTGGTACACAGCTTCAGCATGATTAGTTATACCGTGCCTCCCCTTTCCAGGTCAGTCCATCATCTACTTCCTGTTTTCTGAGCAGACTTAGACATTTTATGAGTCATAAATAGACAATTTTTCGTAACAGATTTCTCGGCTTCTAGAGAAGGGATTGATTTTAAATTTGGTATACAGCTTTAGCATGATGAGTCCCCTTTCCAGGTCAGTCGGTCATCTACTTCCTGTTTTCTGAATGGCCGAGTGGGGGTATGCTTAGCACGACTTAGTGCAACCCCTTGTTTTAATTAGAAAGTGCTCATCTATACATTATATCAACAATGGTTGTGTAAAAGTTTCATGAAAATCTATTGATAAGAAATTGGAATCCATCTTGTGGTCTAATTATATGAGAAACCCAAACATTTTTAAAATAGATGGTACCCATCTACATTATGTGTCATAGATTATGTGAAAGTTTCATAAGTGTCCAATCTTGTACTTTGTTTTTAAATACATGTATATATTTAAGGTGCAAAGGATGTAATTTCACAAAGGCTGTCTGAAAATTTCGTGGAAACCAATTGAGAAGATTAGGGGAGGCTGCCGACGGATGGACATTCCAATCACTTTAAAACCTGTATTTCAGAGGGAAAATTTTTAGATATTTTTGTTGAAAAAAAGGATGCTTTAATTTTTGCGTGATATTATTTTTGTGGTTTCATCTAATATTATTGAAAATGTCGTTGCCAAGTTATTCTTGATATGGTCGCATGATATAATTTGCGACATTTGCGAGTCCCGATCTTTGCCGCGAATGTAGCTAAATAAACATATTCAAACTACACTATGTAAACTCCCCCTTGAATAGTACTAAAAATAGTAAAGAACAGCATCGCGAAATTTGTTCGTTCTTGTTTTGTATGAAGTCGGAATATAATGTTTTTTTTTCATATTTAATTTTCAGAAAACTTACCATACACCCCTTTTTTACACATCACTGTTGAAACATATAATACTGCCCGCCGGATCATAGTGGAAAGATTTTAATGCCCGGGGGGTTAATTACGTTTAAACATGACCATTAAGAAGGGTGTGTTTTGTTGGGAAATTTGTATTGGTTGAGTAATCAAGAAAAAGGCATTTCATTGGATTGTAATTTTTTTCGCGCCTTTTCAGAAGAGTGCAGTCAGTGAGCTCTTTTTCTTTGTCCAGGACGACCGACATTATGGACAGAAGTTGAAAGTTTTGATCCATTATCCACTGATCATCAAGTTGGTAATTATTTCAATACACTTTCCTTGGTTTATTTTCATGAAGTATCAATTTTGACTAAAACAAACAAGTGATAATAAAAAAAATCTGTATATTTTGCGGGATATTTTGTTATTTTGTCCTGGGTAGTTATCTATGATAAAATTTCACTCTTGATGAATGCATATTTGGATTTATCTATAGAATTTGAAGTAAATAAATTATTTATGTTTCTTTTTTTTAAGGTTCTTCTAAATGAAAAATGGCTGCCATGCATTGTCAATACAAAACTTTAAAAAAATACACAGATTGAGCAAATGATGTATTTTGTTCAAAACCTGTCTAATTAGATTTGACTTACCAATACCCAGAGCAAGCTAGTATTTAAAATCCCACAATGAGTCTTAATTTAATTATATTTACATTAACATGTAAGGTGCGTCTGATTACTACCCTACTATTCGAGCACACCCTTACAAATATTTAATTTTTTACCTTTAAGACAATTTTTTTTATGAAATTATTTCTAGCTTGCTTTAGATAAGATTGTAAAACATTCATTCCAATATAATTTTAGCAAAATTCTTATTTTATCTAGGCTGTGTATTTTTTGAAAGTTTTGTATTGACAATGCATGGCAGCCATTTTTCATTTAGAAGAACCTTAAATAATAATAATAGTATATTGTTAAAATGCGTGGACTGGTCCATTGGCGGATCCAGAGGTGGGGGGGTTTCAGGGGTCGGAACCCCCCTTTCCTCCGAAATTTTCTAAATTTTTGTGTAGATTTTCAGCAAAATTGGTCTGGAAACCCCCCCCCCCTTTTGGCCCACAGAACCCAGTATGTGTATGTGGAACCCCCCCTTTCGAAAATTTCTGAATCCGCCCTTGTGGTCATGTTATATAGAAAGTATGTGTTTTCCAATGATGTCCAATGATATTACCCCACCCGCTCTATTTTGTCAGCACGTCAGTCACTCTGTGTCCATTTTTATGGGAATTTATGCTCGAATTATTGCAATGATAATGTCGAGATAAACCCTGTTCTTCCAACTGTCCAAATAAACATTTCTATCTCCGGGGTCCCGACCAGTTTATCTGGTCAAACTTTTTTCGAAGAGCACGGAAAAATTATTTATTTAAAATATAAATATATAAAGGCATCTTGGCAAAATCATATACCAAAATATTTTGTAGACCATTCTTTTCCTTAACCTCTGCTGTAAACAAAAAAAAATATTTTTTTTAAATTTTGACTCGCACGAAAAGCTGGTTTCATTCCCTGATTATTTTTCACCCTCCTGGTCACGAAATGCACGCTTGTCATGAGCAGCTAGCTCCGCTCGGAGCTAGCTACATACATGTGTATTGTAAATGGTTGTAGAAAACAACATAGGCTCCAATAGAAAGAAAAAAGGTAAATAAAGTTAACAACTTCATATTACATTCGTAAATTGTATTCGGAGAACTGTTGAAAAAGGTCTGTTGAATATCGAAATAATTAAACTAAAGAGATTCCCGATAAGGTCAAAATAAGAAGAAATCTTGCTGCATACGATAGGCTAATTTTCTTTTAATTTTGATGAGGCTTTTTCTGAAAAATACTGTTTAAAGTTATAAGTTTGAAATAAATGAATTAATATTATTTATCAATACATGCTATAAAAAGTGCCTTTTTTAAAATCTTATAAACATGATAAACATGAGGATTTTTTTATTTTCATTTATAACTTTCTAATATTATTTTGGCAGAATAAACAAGTAATTGTTTATAGTTCTAATTATAAAACCCTCTAATGCTTGATTACTCGCCAGGGTTTCAAATATCATAATGAAGCAGTCGCCTCATTATGGGGGGGTGAACAGAGGGGTCCTCTTCCCCCGCTCCCCGCCCTCTTAACCACTGTCTGCCCCCGTACCCTGCTCCCCAACCCTTCCACCACGGTTCCCCGCCCCTTCTACCCCACTTCCAGCCACTTCCACCACCGCTCACCGCCTCCTCAACCCCCGTACCACCATCCCCCCTGTCCACCCCACCATTATTACATGCTTAAGTTTAAGAGCGTTTATTAAGGTTTTGGTGTGATTTTTGAGTTGCTACAGATATATTGTTAATAATTTGATGGTGAATATTAGTGATAAACCTATAAAAATTAAGTTTCTACACACAAAAACTTATTTTCATATTATTTTGATCTTGAACTTCACAGTAAAGTGCAGGATCAATTTGTGAAAGTGACAGCTTTATCAACAAATTTTCTATATTGAGCAGTATTCAACATAAAAAGAAAAAAATATATATTAAATGTGAAGGTTCCACTGACAATGACTGAAGTCATAATCTAGAACATGCATTTTCTATGTAAATTTGAAAAGAATTACATGAGTGAGTGAGTGAGTTGGTGTTTAACGCCTGTGCAGTGAGTGAACACTATATAGGTTATTTACAGAAGAATTACAAGGGAAATTAAAAGCAATATATTCGATTCAAAAGTTGGATAAAATGTATTTACATAAGAAAAAAAAATTATAAAATGTTTTGGTGTTTTTGACTTTTGTAAAACGCTATCAACAAAAATACATTTTTCTTAATTGAAGTGTATTTTTCAACAAATACCAGTATCTTGCACTACATGTAATGACTAAAAATCTATTTCTATAGCTTTTGAGTTAAATACTGCCTTTACCTTAAATGTGTATTTATTTTCAGATTTACATACATGTATAAGGAAATGCATGCCCAAGATTATGACTTAAGTGGAACCTTAATCTAACAGTTCAGTGCCATTTCAGTTGCTATGACAGCTAGACATAAAATTTCATAAAAATGAAAATTTGCAAATTCCATGACTATGCTCAAGAAAAACCATTTGAAATAACTCTTATATTTCTTAAATCTTTACAAAAAATGATCAGCAAGACATACACTTATGCGACAATTAAACAGAGAATTTAAATCTCAAATTGATTTTTTTACTTCACGAAAAAAATATCTATTTCATACTGAACACCATCAAATGAGACTTGTCTTTGTAATATTTAGAGTTAAACTTTTCCCAAACATCAATACATTATATAGGAAATGCCAAATATATATATCATAAATAGAAAAATTCTTCAAATTCAAATAACATTTTATTTTATCAATATCAATCTTATACAATTCAATTGTAAACAAAATGAAATGATACAAAAAGCAAGCTTAGATTTTTGTCTCGCCTGCGAAGCAGAGCGGGACATAGGTGTTACTTTACCGGCGACGGCGGCGTTAACTTTGTATACGACCGCAAAATTTTTGCAATCGTATAATGTTTTGGCGATGTCGTTGTCGTTGTCGTCGTCATCGGCGTCGTCGTCTGTGGACATTTGGTTTCCGTGCGATAACTTGAGTAAATATTGACCGATTGATATGAAATTTGGATATGATGTTTGTAACCAATAAAGGAAGGTTGGTATTGTATTTGGGGTTTTTGCCCCTACTGATTTAGCAAAAAGGGCCAAAAGGGGCTAAATCGGATGTATTGACAAAACTGTTGTAGATTGTTTATTATTCATTCAATTTTGAAAATTCTTTTTTTATTGAATTCATCATTATATTCTGTCAACTAAATGTGTCAACGGTTTCAATATATATTGCACCGTTATATTGCTATAGGGGGTCAAAAAGGGGCCACACCCAAAAAATTGACTTTTTTATTTGTGGTCCGATTTTCAAAATCTTTTTTTCATTCGAACCCTTATAAAATTCCCTGCCTGCGTTTTGCTACAGATTTGAAATATCTCTTACCGTTTTTGAGAAATTAGGGGTTGAAGGGGCCAAAAACGCCATTTTTCAAAGTCTGTTTAGGCATATAGTTATATACTAAAAATAAAGTTGTAGTTGGCCAGCCAATTGTTATGAAGTTTTAATATGATGATTATATCCAGTTAAGGAATGTTGGTATTGAATTTGGGGTTTGTGGCCCCTGCTGTTTTAGAAAAAAGGGTCAAAAGGGGCTAAAATGGGTGTATTGACAAAACTGTTATAGAATGTTTATTATTCATTCAATTTTGAAAATTCTTTTTTTATTGAGTTGATAATTAAATTCTGTCAACTAAATGTGTCACTGGTTTTGATAAAAATTGCACCCTTACATTGCTATAGGGGGTCAAAAAAGGGGCCACACCCAAAAAATCGACTTTTTTATTTGTGGTCCGATTTTCAAAATCTTTTTTTCTTTTGAATCCTTGCAAAAATACCTGCCTGTGTTTTTCAATCAGATTTGCAATATCTTTAACCATTTAAAAGAAATTAGGGGTCAAAGGGGCAAAAAACACATTTTTTAAAGTTTGTCAAGGTAAATAGTCTTATACCAAAAATTAAGTTGAAGTGGGCCAGCCAATTGTTATGAAGTTTTAATACACTAAATAAATGTTGCCCCTGTTGTTTTATTAAAAAAGGGTCAAAAGGGGCTAAAACAGGTGTATTGACAAAACTGATGTAGAATGTTTATTATTCATTAAATTTAAAAAAAAATTTTGGTCCAATTTTCAAAATCTTTTTTCATTGGATTCCTTATGAAAATCTCTGTCTTAATTTGCAATATTTTTCTTACAATTTTTGAGAAATTAGGGGTCAAAGGACCAAAAATGTCAATTTGAAAATACATGTATATAAATAAGGCTTATTTTTTTGTATTAGATCATAGATGTTAAAGTAAGTACATATGTGTCAAATATGTATTTTAAAGTCCACCACAGGATGCATGTGTCAAAAAGTTTTGTAAGTCCACCATGGGCTTCATGTGACAAAAGCAATAGACTATCCATATTGGGCCTCCAACGAACAGGGTTCAACTTGTTGCCGTCGTATCATGCTGCAATGCGTAGCTTTTTATTGGAAAAGTTTTATGAGCACCTCCATATCTTAAGAACTATAGGTCCTGGGTTGATGAAACTTGGTATGCATATGCCCCAGTAGTAGCTTAACACAGTTGCATCCTCATCTTTTGACCTTGACCTTGATTTTCGGGTTGAGTGACTTTGACAATTTTCAATACATATAATAGCAATGGAAAAGTTTTGCGAGCACCTCCATATCTCAAGAACTATAGGTCCTAGGTTGATGAAACTTGTTATGTACATGTGTATATGCCCCAGTAGTAGCTTAGCACTGTTGCATCCCCATTTTTTTACCTTGACCTTGATTTTTCGGTTGAGTGACTTTGACAATTTTCAATACATATAATAGCAATGAAAAGTTTTGCGAGCACCTCCATATCTCAAGAATTATAGGTCCTAGGTTGATGAAACTTGGTATGCATATGCCCCAGTAGTAGCTTTGCACCGTTGCATCCCCCTTCTTTTGACCTTGACCTTGATTTTTTGGTTGAGTGACTTTGACAATTTTCAATACATATAATAGAAATGGAAAAGTTTTGCGAGCACCTCCATATCTCAAGAACTATAGGTCCTAGGTTGATTAAACTTGGTATGCATATGCCCCAGTAGTAGCTTAGCACAGTTACATCCTCATCTTTTGACCTTGACCTTGATTTTCCGGTTGAGTGACTTTGATTACTTTTATTGCAAATATTTGCAATGTTTAAGTTCTATAAACATCTTTTGATAATCAGAAACTAAAAATCTATGTAAATTCAAAATATAGTGGAAGTAAGAAAGTATAATTGTTTCTGATGGTGCCGACAGGCCAGACATACTTTAGTGTTAACTCTTGTTATATTCATTAAGTTAATTTTCACATAAATTATCTCCCTTGTTATACCCCCCACTTCAATAGTGGGGGGTATATAGTGATAGGGGTGTCCGTCCTTACTTCCTTTACACTTCAGGGTACCCATCTCTTATCCGCAATTCCTCCTAAACCCCTTGGTGGATTTTCATGAAACTTACACACAATCTTTGTGACATAATGTAGATGTGCACCTACTATTTTAAAATTTGATCAGAATGATTTTTGGAGTTTCCCATAGCAAAACATGGACTCAGCCATTCGACTACATGGGGGTACCAATCTCTTATCCGCAACTCCTCCTAAACCCCTTGATGTATTTTCATGAAACTTACACACAATCTTTGTGACATAATGTAGATGTGCACCTACTATTTTAAAATTTGATCAGAATGATTTTTGGGGTTTCTATACCAAAACATGGACTTAGCCATTGACTACATGGGGGTACCCATCTCTTATCCACAACTCCTCCAAAACCCCTTGATGGATTTTCATGAAACTTACACACAATTGTTGTGACAAAATGTAGATGTGCATCTACTATTTTAAAATTTGATAAGAATGATTTTTGGGGTTTCCCATAGCAAAACATGGACTTAGCCATTTGACTACATGGGGGTATCCATCTCTTATCCACAACTCATCCTAAACCCCTTGATGGATTGTCATGAAACCTACACACAATCTTTGTGACATAATGTAGATGTGCATCTCCTATTCTAAATTTTATCTGATTAATTTTTTCGGGGGTGGGGGTTATTTATTTGTGAGCTGCCGCTCACAGTTTTTTTAGTTTGATAAATATTTTATTTTGTAAAAGTGATGCTGCTGTTTAATACATGTATTATAAAACAAAAGTTTTTTATGCCCTACTTTCATTAGTAGAGGGGCATATATTGTTGGGTCTGTCTGTCCATCTGTCTGTCCATCTGTCCTTCTTAAAATTTAAGTTAAATCGTCGTATTTCCAAATTTTCAAGTCCATTCCCGCATATTGGTTTGATAGTTGCACCTAGTGATGCTGAGCACAATGCATGTTACGGATGCTGGATGTGACCTACATTTTCCAGAAGAATGAAGTTCGTTCCTGCTAACAGGCAAAATTACCCATTTTGTCAATTTTATACGTATACATTGTAACCCTTGCTTGAAAAGTGGGGTACAAGTGTAATGGATGGGGGTGTCCATCTATCAATCCATCAGTTTCACCTGGGGTTACATGTACCCATCTTAATCAGCAACCCCTCTTAACCCTACAATGGATTTTCATTTAATTTTCATCAAATCATTTTTGTCTTGCCTGCCATTTTAGTCGCTGAAGGTGGCAACGGCATAAACTTTTTTGTAAGACTTGTGGAAAATGAATTACAAGAAAAGTATAATAGCTAGGCATCTGATATTTGGTAAACAGACAGTTGGGGTTATGGTCTATGCAACTGGCACCATACCATTTGACCCTAACCCCAATTTCATGGTTCAGCGACTCTGTGAACTTAGATGTTTTTTTGACCAAAAAACCCCTTTGTAAGACTTTTGTGGAAAATGAATTACAAGAACAGAATAATAGCTAGGCATCTGATATTTGGTATACAGACAGTTAGGGTTATGGTCTACGCAACTAGCACCCTGCTGTTTGACATTGACCCCAATTTCCTGGTTCAGTGACTCTGTGAACTGAGATGTTTTGGGGGCCAAAAGACCCCTTTGTAAGACTTTTGTGGAAAATGAATTACAAGAAAAGTATAATAGCTAGGCATCTGATATTTGGTATACAGACAGTTGGGGTTATGGTCTATGCAACTGGCACCCTGCTGTTTGACCTTGACCCCAATTTCATGGTTCAGTGACTCTGTGAACTGAAATGTTTTGGGGGCCAAAAGACCCCTTTGTAAGACTTTTGTGGAAAATGAATTACAAGAAAAGTATAATAGCTAGGCATCTGATATTTGATATACACACAGTTGGAGTTATGGTCTATGCAACTGGCACCATGCCGTTTGACCCTGAACCCAATTTAATGGTTCAGTGACTGTGAATTTAGAAGTTTTTTGGGGCCAAAAGACCCTTTGTAAGACTTTTGTGGAAAATGAATTACAAGAAAAGTATAATAGCTATGGTCTACGCAACTGGCACTATGCCGTTTGACCCTGATCCCAATTTCATGGTTCAGCAACTCTGAGAACTTAGATGTTTTTTTCAGGCCAACAAACCCTTCTGTAAGACTTTTGTGGAAAATTAATTTAGTAGAAAGTATAATAGCTAGGCATCTGATATTTGATATACAGACATTTGGAGTTTTGGTCTACGCAACTGACACCATGCTGTGTGACCCTTACCCCATTTTCACGGTTCAGTGACTTTGTGAACTTAGATGATTTTTGGGTGGAAAATGAGTTAAGTGAAAAGTACAATATTATAGCTAGGCATCTGATATTGGGGGATTATGGTATACACAGCTGATGTCACGGTGAAATGTGACCTTGACCTCATTTTCATGGTTGAATGACTTAGTAAAATGTTGGTCTTTTTTTCATTTTTCTCAAAAAATATGGTTACTAGAACACACTTCAGACATTTTTGTGATGGTTAAATGGAATTCTGTCATCTGTCGCATGACCATTGACCTTGACCTAAACTTTTCTGGAGGCCCAGCTAGACCTTCAATGAGTTCTGTGATGGTGCCGACAGGCGAGACATACTTAAGTGTCAACTCTTGTTTAATCAGATCTTCTATATATCTTACCATTTGTCAAGAAAATTGGGTTAAAATCGGTAAAAAATCAATTGTAAAGTTTGTTTTAACAAATAGTATGTAATAAAATAAGCTTTGTTTGTTTTTTCCCAACCAATAATGAACATCAGTTTGATCAATGTGCCCTTCCGTATTTTGTCAGTATTCTCTTTATATAACAAGTGAAATGAAGTTAACATTGCTGTAATTCCAGTGCTGTAAAATGAAGAATAACTAGACCTACTCTGCGTTCCCTGGAATTAGACATGTCACCAATAACACAACAATAACTGTCAAGTGAAGTATAACTGGACCTTCTCACTAGAACTAGACATATCACTGATGTCACAACATAAGCAGTCATGGACCTGATAGAAAAGATAAGTATTTTTGTTCATCTATAGTAAAAAAGTTAAGTTCAAATATTTTGCAGGAAGCCTTGCTGCCTCATAGTGGTTAGAAGAAAATGTGCATTTGTAAGTTAAAGAAGACAAATCCATTGAGTCAGACTCACTCAAGCTACAACAAATCCTAACTGCGTATTTGTAAGTTAACACTTTAAGACAACACTCACTGAAGCTACATAGTTGTGAGTTACAGAAGATATACTTATTTAGGGCAGACTCTTCCAAGCTCTGTACTGGTAAGTTAAATGATGAAGATAGACTTACTTCATGCAGACTCTTCCAAGCTGTGTAGTTGTAAGTTGGAGGAGATAGACTTAGGACAGACCCTTCCAAGCTCTGTAGTTGTAAGTTGGAGGAGATAGATTTACTTAAGGCAGACTCTTCCAAGCTCTGTAGTTGTAAGTTAAAGAAGATAGATTTACTTTAAGCAGACTCTTCCAAGCCCTGTAGTAGTAAGTTAAAGAAGATAGATTTACTTAATGCAGACTTATCCAAGCTCTGTAGTTGTAAGTTAAAGATAGACTTAATTGATGCAGACTTATCCAAGCTCTGTTGTTGTAAGTTAAAGATAGACTTAATTGATGCAGACTTATCCAAGCTCTGTTGTTGTAAGTTAAAGATAGACTTAATTGATGCAGACTTTTCCAAGCTCTGTTGTTGTAAGTTAAAGATAGACTTAATTGATGCAGACTTATCCAAGCTCTGTTGTTGTAAGTTAAAGATAGACTTAATTGATGCAGACTTATCCAAGCTCTGTTGTTGTAAGTAAGGGGAAGATAGACTTACTTAATATAGACGCTTCAAAGCTCTGTAGTTGTAAGTTAAAGAAAATAGACTTAGGGCAGACCCTTTAAAAGCAATGTAGTTGTTAGTTAAAGAAGATAGATTTACTACCAGCAGAGCCAATAAAGCTACATAGTTAAATGAAGATGGTACACCAAAAACCTACTGTGCCTTTGTAAGTTAAAGAAGACTTGTTGAAGCAGACTTATTATTGCTACAAAGTTGTAAGTTATAGATAGACTTACTTGAAGCAGACTCATTAGGGTAACAAAGTTGTTAGTTAAAGATATATTGACTGGAAGCAGACTCTTAAAAGCTACAAAGATGTAAGTTAAAGAAGATACATGTACACTTACTTTTACTTTAAGCTGACTCATTAAGGCTAGATAGTTATAACTTAAAAGAAGATAGATTTACATGAAAGTTTAGAAAAAAGACAAATTTAAACTACACAAATGAATGTACACATGCCACAAAAACCCAGCTAAACAGACTGAAAGGTAATTTAGTCGGCTTTTACACAGTTAAAAAGGACAGTGATATGTAAGTCATTGTTCAGGGTCTTTACAGGTCGGTCTATTTTCTTGATAAAAGGTTTTCCTAGATTGTAGACATTATAATTTGTTAATTTTATTTGTTTTCATATAACTTCCATCTCAGCCCAAGCATTCTTGTTAAATCTGCTATACTATCATCACTTTTCTGAAGGTTGATCCAAGTTAAGCTGTGTTTCATTGTCACTAGTGAGTTATCTCCATGCATGACTGCTTCATTGTCACTGTAGTGAGTTATCTCCATGGTTGATCCAAGTTAAGCAGGTGCTTCATTGTCACTGTAGTGAGTTATCTCCATGGTTGATCCAAGTTAAGCAGGTGCTTCATTGTCACTGTAGTGAGTTATCTCCATGGTTAACCCAAGTTAAGCAGTGCTTCATTGTCACTGTAGTGAGTTATCTTCATGGTTGACCCAAGTCAAGCAGTGCTTCATTGTCACTGTAGTGAGTTATCTCCATAGTTGACCCAAGTTCAGCAGTGCTTCATTGTCACTGTAGTGAGTTATCTCCATGGTTGACCCAAGTTAAGCAGGTGCTTCATTGTCACTGTAGTGAGTTATCTCCATAGTTGACCCAAGTTCAGCAGTGCTTCATTGTCACTGTAGTGAGTTATCTCCATGGTTAACCCAAGTTAAGCAGTGCTTCATTGTCACTGTAGTTAGTTATCTCCATAGTTGACCCAAGTTAAGCAGTGTTTTGTTGTCACTGTAGTGAGTTATCTCCATAGTTGACCCAAGTTAAGCAGGTGCTTCATTGTCACTGTAGTGAGTTATCTCCATGGTTAACCCAAGTTAAGCAGGTGCTTCATTGTCACGGTAGTGAGTTATCTTTATGGTTGACCCAAGTTAAGCAGTGTTTCATTGTCACTGTAGTGAGTTATCTTCATAGTTGACCCAAGTTAAGCAGGTTCTTCATTGTCACTGTAGTGAGTTATCTCCATAGTTGACCCAAGTTAAGCAGGTTCTTCATTGTCACTGTAGTGAGTTATCTTCATAGTTGACCCAAGTTAAGCAGTGCTTCATTGTCACTGTAGTTAGTTATCTCCATAGTTGACCCAAGTTAAGCAGTGTTTCATTGTCACTGTAGTGAGTTATCTTCATAGTTGACCCAAGTTCAGCAGTGCTTCATTTTCACTGTAGTGAGTTATCTCCATGGTTGACCCAAGTTAAGCAGTGCTTCATTGTCACTGTAGTGAGTTATCTCCATGGTTGACCCAAGTTAAGCTGTGTTTCATTGTCACTATAGTGAGTTATCTCCATGGTTGACCAAAGTTAAGCAGTGCTTCATTGTCACTGTAGTGAGTTATCTCCATGGTTGCCAAGTTTTCTCTGGATTTTCCTGTTAAATCATAAGTTTTTACCACTCCATTATAGTTGATTGTCCTTTCAAAAATTTCAACTAGTCGTTGTTTTTTTTCTAAATCATTTAGATCTCATTTTTGGCTATTTTGTTTAAAAATAAGGATTATCCATTTTTTTCTGAATTTCTAATTTTAACCAAATTATTTTGTTTCAAAAAGGGTGAAACCCCAAAAAAACAATTGTCACTTTTTGAATTATTCTAAATTCCCCAGCCGTTCCCTGTTTCCATTATATTAATGATATTTCACTTTCCCAGCAATTCATCACATACCCTTCATTAACTTCATGTCCAGTCTAATGAACATCCCTATCCATCTTTCCCTGTACTTAACTGTCGTGAAGCAGGGAACAGCTGTTTAATCTGGCTTGGTATGGGTGCACACATTCTAATCCAGGTATATTTGGTCAAGGCCATAGTGAAAGTGATACATTATTTTTTTAATTGGATAATTTTTTAAGGGTGCTAAATTATTTCTTCTCATTGGCTTTGTCATGGCTGTTACTTGTAGATTGTTTCTTATCAATATTATCCTGTGGTTTTGTCTCTTGAGATTGTTGTTTGTTTCATTTTGTCCTTGTTTTGTTATTTGTGTCTGACAAATTTGAACCTCATTTCTTTATACCTACTTACCTATCCTACAATGGCTAAAGACAAAAGTTTCTTAAGGTAATTCTCTACTTGTGTATACAAGGTTTGTGTGGTATTCATTCCATTGTTCATTTATTGTCCATCTGTTCATTTATTATTCTATTTTCATCTTTTGCTTTCTAATCCTGTTACACCTCATACAAGCAGATTACTTTATATCAGTCTTTAAAACTTATTGATTCTTTATGGTCATACTTTAAAATTGAGGTTGTTTATCTGTTATCTCCAGTGGATATATTTAACTGGATGTTTCAAATTTAGGTTCAAATTGTATTAAACACTCTGGTAAACACTATACAATGTATCAGTCACAATGGAAGAGTTTGACTAAAGAAATTACTGCCTGAGGGTCATTGTCTCATGGTAAGCAATTCAAAGAACAGAACTTTCAAGCATAGTAGTATATATGCTTGCATAATAAATCTACAAAAAGGTAAGACATTGTAGACAGCAGCGAAAGATTTCCATTAAAGTCTTAGAAATTGGCTTTGCAGCTCCTAGTTGTAAGTAAATCAAGATCACCTAGAAGACATATGGTTTGACAAATGAGCTGCAAAAATACCAAACAAACAGACACTGAGATTCTTAGTTGTAATTAAATCTACCCAAACTAAAAGATTTATGCCATGGCAAAGGAGCTACTTAAAGATCAACTTAGAGAAACTGATATTCTGATTTGTAAGAAATGAATTAAGATCAGCTGAAATGGGCACAGTATGGTTAAGGAGCTGCTAAAACACCAACCCACAGACACTAAGATTTAATCAGTTGTAAGTAATAATACATTATGATCAGCTGAAAGGTTTGGTAAAGCAGCTGCCAAGACACTGAGATTGTAGGTTGTAAGAAAGATCAGCTGTAAGGTATGGTAAAGCAGCTACTAAAAGACAACACACAAGAACTTGTAAGTAATAATACATCAAGATCAGCTGAAAGGTATGGTGAAGCAACTGATATATAAGAACAGACAGGCCCTGAAATTTTATTTGTTGTAAGTAGATCACAATCAACATGAAAGAGATTTTATGACAAAGCATCTGCTAAAGACCAACACTAAGACGTTGTTAGTAGATCAATCTGGATCAGCTGAAAGTGGTATGGTACAACAAAGGATCTTCTTAAAGACAGTCTAACAGCCTCTAATATAAGATTCTAACTTGTAAGTAAACATCAACTGAAAGAGATATGTCAGCTGAGAGACTAACACACTGAGTTTCACTAACACTACAATGTAAATAATAGTTCAAGATTGCCTGAAAAATAACCAAGGACTTGATCTAAGGCCTTCACACAATGGTATTTCTTTACCGAGATAAATGGATGACTTATAACAAAAGTAGTGTAAGACAAACTATAACAAACTATTAGCTGACAAATAACAACAAAAAATGTAAGTTGGTTGTGCAATCTTTATATACCACAGGAAAGAAAACAAAAGGCTGTAATTGTCTGATACAATGAAAACCATTATGTTCATGAAAGAAGCAAAGAAGTGCCCAGGAGGAATTCAGATGTCAAAAGTTTGAAAAGGCAGATTTAGACAAATGGGAACAGCATAAATGAGGAGATAACATAAAAAAAAACTCACAAAAACAAACAAACTTGTTTTATAAGGTATATGCATTCTCTCTTTCCCTTTGATTAATGGTTTAAATTATTTCAGGGCTTCATGCCAGGAGACAACTCTAAAGACCAAAGAACAGATGACAGATAAACCAGAATGGAACAACAGGAGCAGAGCACACCAGCGGACCCAATGGAACAACAGGATCAGAGCAGACAAGATGACACAATAGAACAACTGCAGCAGAGCACACAAGATGACCCAATGGAACAACAGGAACAAAGCACGTCAGATGACCCAATGCAACAGCAGGAGCAGAGCACACGATATGACCCAATGGAACAACAGGAGCAGAGCAGAGCAAACCAGTGGACCCAATGCAACAGCAGGAGCCAAACAGACAAGATGACCCAATGGAACAACAGGAGCAGATCACACAAGATGACCCAATGAAATAACAGAAGCAGAGCAGTGAAGCTGACCCAGTGGAACAGCAGGAGCAAAACAGACAAGCTGAAACAATGGAACAGCAGGAGCAGAGCACATCAGGTGACACAATAGAACAACAATAGCAAAGCACACAAGATGACCCAATGGAACAACAGGAGCACAGCAGAAACGCTGACCCAATGGAACAACAGGAGCAGAGCAGACCAGCCAACCCAATGGAACAACAGGAGCAGAGCAGACCAGCCAACCCAATGGAACAACAGGAGCAGATCATACCATCTGACCCAATGGAACAACAGGAGCAGAGCACATCAGCTGACACAAGGGAACAACAGGAACAGAACAGACAAGCTGATGAAATGGAGTAAGGGTATGAAGAGTGGGCAAGCCTGCCCAATGGAACAACAGGAGAAGAACACACAGGCTGGTGCAAAGAGATGATGGGAGGCAGCAAGTTGCTTGACAAGAAGAAAATAGAAGCCAGGTAAATTATTTTTTCTGTATAAAGTGCATGCTTTTTTAAAATTTTATTTGCCTACTTATGTTAATTTCTTTCAGGATTTTCATTTCTTTCAGAGTTAAAGATATTCCTTTTCAGTGTTCCAGCTTTTCTATTTCTTTCAGAGTTCCAGCTTTTCCATTTCTTTCAGAGTCATAGATTTTCTTTTTCAGGGTTCCAGCTTTTCCATTTCTTTCAGAGTTCCAGATTTTCCATTTCTTTCAGAGTCATAGATTTTCTTATTCAGGGTTCCAGCTTTTCTTTTTCTTTCAGAGTTCCAGATTTTCTTTTTCAGAGTTCCAGCTTTTCCTTTCAGGGTTCCATCTTTTTTATTTCACTCAGGGTTCCAGCTTTTCCTTTTCAGGGTTCCAGCTTTTCCTTTTCAGAGTTCCAGCTTTTCTTTTTCAGTGCACCAGAATTTTAATTTCTTTCAGAGTTCCATAATTTCTTTTTCAGTGCACCAGCTTTTCCATTTCTTTCAGAGAAGAAGATTTTCTATTTCTTTCAGGGTTCCAGCTTTTCCTTTTCAGGGTTCCAGCTTTTCCTTTTCAGAGTTCCAGCTTTTCTTTTTCAGTGCACCAGAATTTTCATTTCTTTCAGAGTTGCATAATTTCTTTTTCAGTGCACCAGCTTTTCGATTTCTTTCAGAGAAGAAGATTTTCTATTTCTTTCAGGGTTCCAGTTTCTTCAGAGTTCCAGCTTTTCTATTTATTTCAGAGCTTTCAGGGTTCCAGCTTTTCCTTTTCAGGGCTCCAACTTTTCCATTTCTTTCAGAGATCCAGCTTTTCCTTTTCAGAGTAACTAATCAGCTTTTCTATTTCTTTCAGAGTTCCAGTTTTTCTTTTACAGCAATAACCAGATGTTTTCTTACATTTTTTAAGGTCATATTTTATTTATTTTACATGCCACATGAAATGTATCCTGTGAAGAGCTACCAAGCAGCAATTGAAAGAAAAGACACCAACCAGCAACCATTGGAAGAAAAGACTTACCAGCAACAAAGACATTCACCTGCAGCAACTGAAGAAAAAAAGCTCAAAGAATGTATCCTTAACTTCAGCAGAAGAATGGTATTCTTACAAATATATCCATATTAGAAAGAATGTATCCTTACAAGTCGAACCTTGACAGAAAGAAACACTAGATTCTGCAATGAATGTATGTATTTTTAATAATCGATTCTTTACCTTTACAGCAGAAATCCTTACAGTCAGATCATTTGCAGACAGATTTCTTAGCATAAGATTAATGGCAGAAAGAATGTGTCCTTAACACCAGATTCTTGGCATGAAAGAAAGTATTCTAAAGACAAAAATCAGAACCTTGTTAAAAAGAATGTGCCCTAGAAAATGGATGCTGTTGTGTAGCCAAAGACAGACCTAGATAGAGGAAGATGCACATATCACCAGAGCCAACCATAGAATGAAGAGTATTAGTAAGTTCTGGTATGCAGCTAAAAACCTGGATGGAGGAAAATGCTGTCAAGTCATACAGAGTCAATTATAGCCTGAGGACAAAAGTTCTGGTATGCAGCTAAAGACAGACCTGGATGGATGAAATTCTACAGAGCCAAAAGATGCTGGCAAGCCTGATGAGTCAACCATAGCCCGAAGAGTATAAGTAAGTTCTGGTATGCAGCCAAAGACAGACCTGGACAGAGGAAGATGCTATCAAGCCTGATAAGCTAATCATAGCCTGAAGACTATAAGTAAGCTCTGGTTTGCAGCTAAAGACAGACCTGGATGGAGGAAGGTGTTGTCAAGTCTTACAGAGCCATCCATAGCCTGAAGAGTCAAGTAAGCTCTGGTTTGCAGCTAAAGACAGACCTGGATGGAGAAAAGTGCTGACAAGCCTGATGAGCCAACCATAGATTGAAGAGCATAAGTAAGTTCTGGTATGCAGCTAAAGACAGTCCTGGATGGAGGAAGATGCTGTCAAGTCCTACAGAACCAACCATTGATTGAAGAGTATAAGTAAGTTCTGGTATTTAATTCCTAGATATTATATACAGAGGAAGATAATTACTTTGTCAGTAAACAGCTAAGGTTAATAGCAGCACAAGAAGTTAGACGTACTAGATTTAAATGCAGCAAGGACAAAGACCACCTGTGTTTACCGATGACACATACAACCATTCACTAAACACTGACCAAGAAAAGTTGAATCCAAGAATAACAAGTGCCATTTTACACAGACCACACTGAAAAACTTCATTTAAATATTTCATGATGCAGTACACTTTTGAATTTGTCCATACATTAAACACCCTTACCTGAACTTAGTTGAGAGCTCCTAACAGAATAGTTGAAGTTCAACACATATTTTATTTCATAAAAAACAACATTTTGTGTATATTACTTATGCTAAACTTGGACTTCATTGCATATTTTTCAGCTCTAAAACTTGCAGCAAGGTGTTATCTGTGTTGTTTTTTATCTGCTTTATGACAGTTTTGATATGTTTCCAGTCCAGCTCTGTCAGTTTTCTACCAAAGGTTGTAATGTTTTATTTTTGGTCCTTATATCTCAAAACAATATCCTAAACACAATAAAAAGGGCTTTTAAAAGGTAAGTGCCTGAAGTTTCACTTGATATGGTTGCATAAACAAACTCCTTATTTATTGTTTCTAAAAAAATCTGTCTTGTACACAATGTGAACTGCTCACTTGCTATTCAGTTACACTCTATCTAACAGAAGACAGTGTTGAGACTATCACTCCTCTTTTTTGTTGATGTCCTGTGTTGAATTTCATTTAAGCCCCCCAAACCAATCACTCTTTCAGATTAACATCTTTTGATGTAACTTCAGTTTATCATTATCTGTGGACTTTTGATCAAGGATGCAATGATTTGTTCAGATTAATGTTTCCATTACATAGACAACTCTAAGTCACACACCTACATGTAAAGAGTTGGTTACCTGCCCAAGGTCATGGTCTCCTATTAGAACGCCAGGTTTATTCCATTTATGCTGACTGCCCTGTATGTCTCATGTGTATTGAATATAGGGCCTTAAACACTAATATGGGCTCTTGTATCATAGTGGGAAGGCTTTTTTCCCTGTTCTTTTGTTGACAGACTCTGTAATGATTTTCTAACCTTGTTGGAAAGTGATGGTTTTTTTTGGGTTTTTTAAGAGTCAATCCTCAATTGCTCTCTTTTAAACTTTTTAGTGTTCCTATGTAGTAAAACACCAACTCACTCACTCACTCACTCTGGGAAGTGTACTGATGCCAAATGAACCAAATTATATAATAAGATTTAGAATCATATCAAGATCTCATAGCATTGTAAATATAGATATAAAATAAATATTAATAAAGAACTTAAAAATTAAATTTAACAATAAAAAATAAATAAGAAAACAATATAAGATTTAACAAATATAAATATCAAATTAAATAGGTTATTAAATAAATTGATCAAATAGTACAAACAAAGGGCTTTTAAATAAATATGAGAAAGTTATTCAGATGAATGAATAAACATAAATTTCACAAATAAATAGGTAAATTACAACTTGAATTAAAGACCAAAAAAATTAAAAATATAAAAATAAAATTGATAATAAAAAACCTAAATTTAATGAATAACTTTCTCTAAAAAAATTTGTAAATTTTGAATGTTTTGGGATCACTTATGATTCTTTTTGAAAATTATTTTTTCATCCCCCTTGGCTTCACTACACTTCATGCACTGTTTCTTGTCTTACCTTTTATCTTTAACATGTTTTTAGGTTTCTTGTTTCAGTCTGTACTGTAAAAAGATCAATTCTTAATTCCTATTGGTTTGATGGAGGAACAATTGCTTGATAAGGTTTAAGTTGAAGCTGATCAGTGATAACTGATACATGGTCTTGTGTAAATTAATCTAAAAGAATTTTTTTCTGGTAATGTCAGTTTTTGGTTTGCAGTATTTTTAGTTTATAATGTGTTTGTTGGTTTTGACTTGCCAATTTAACCTTGCATTGATTTTGATTGTTTTTTTTTTCTATTATGCTCTGCTATTACACACATGTTTCCCTGCTTTTACAATTACATATCTAGGTTACAATATGTCATTAGCTTAAATATTACACTGGCATTTTTGGATCTGTTTGCAAACATGCATGTATTAAACTGATTGAATCTATTATCCAAACCCTTCTCCCAAAATATAAGAAGAAGAAAAAAACGGCATTGCACTATAGGCATTCCTTAAAATCCAAGTATACCTAGTCATTTTGTTTTGTGTATTGGAGTGTATCATGGCTGGATTCTCTTCTTCATTGTTGGTTTTTAGGTGGTGTTTTTCATACATTTGGTAATCAATAGCTCCTGCAGGTTCATACATGTACATGTGATACATAAAATGATTTCTACCAAAGATTTTAGTCTAAATTTTCACATGAGTAGCTGTTGAAAATAATAGTTGAAATTGCTTAATTGTTCAAAACAAATATAGCAAAACGACCCTTGATCATCTAAAAAAAACATCTCCCAAATCCAGGGTTCCCACGCCATCCTTGAATTCAAGGAAATCTGGAAAAGTCCTTGAATTTCATAACAATGTTAAAAAACCTGGAAAAATCCTTGAATTTTATCAAATATCCTTGAAAAACCCTGGACTTTTGTAATATGCAGATTTGTTGACCTTTTGATAAAATATTGGATTTTTTTAATTTTTGAAGGCTATTTTAATCCTTGAAAATGACCTCAATACCCTTGAAAAGTCCTTGAAAAACCCTTGAATTTTGTGTCCAAAGAAAAGTGGGAACCCTGCAAATCAAAGTTTCTTTGAAAGTTTTCTGTTAAAGGCATATTGTCTACGAAAAATAATTTTTTTGTAAAACCCAAAAATTGTCGTCAGACTATTTGTTTTGTTTATTTAGAAAGATACAAACGTTCAAAATACCACTAGGGTACCTTATTAGTTCATAAATTGAAAAATATATAATATTTGTAAAGCTTTACAAAAATTCATATTCATGAGATGTAGATGAGCTGTAAGCATGCGCACTATACTTTCGTTGATTGAAAACTTCCATAGTTCTTGCATGTGGTGCATAATTGGATCTCGAAGTTTTAGCTCGGAAGAAAATATGAACAGCAACATAATATTAGAGCTACTTAATGAATAAAATTGACAGAAATGTTTATTATTATTGCCTGTATTAAGTTTTGAATGTGATTTCAAAGGTAAATACGAAAAATGTTGGTATTTTTTCAACATATCAATGTATTCGGGGACAAAACCCGAGATTCAGATTAGTGTCCGCGTTAAAACCACTCAGTCTAAATCTGTGTCAATGTGACGTAATGCAGGTAAAATAAAATATCAATCAATATTGTCAAGCTACTTTGATCAAAATAAAATACTTTTGAGCCAAAATTTGTGGCAAATTTATTTTTCAATATTCATTTTATTGCATTTCGGTCTAATTGACACCAAAAAATTGGGGGGTAAAAAAATGAGTTTGCCGTAGACAATATGCCTTTAAATGACATTTATTAACAACCTTTTCTGTAGACTTAGGCTCTTTCTAAGGGCATGCCAAACCCATTGCCCTCTCCTTAATTTCCAAAACTGTATAAGCTTTCCAAATTGACCCTTCTGATGTATTCCTAATCCCAACTGGAATGACCTATGTCTTAGTCTTGATATCAACCCTGTTGAGATCAAAAAAGGAAGATGCTCCTCAAGAAAAAAATAAACTGTAACAAATATACAACTTTTTGCCAAAAGGACCATAAACTCCATCAAATAACCTTTCACAAATTTTACATAAACAACAACAAATAGAAAACCCTCAAATAACAACAAACAAACAACTCTTTGCAAAATTTGTCCAAAACTCAACAAAACATCATTAAATCCTTACATATCTTAAAAAAAAGACAAGCAAATGCAATTTGAAATGTGCTGATCAACAAGGGAAAAAGAATAATTTTAAAAAAAAACATCATCAGAAGGCATGTGAATCAAGGAAAAAGGAGTGTATAAAAACATCATGTGAATCAAGGAACAAGGAGTGTATAAAAACACCATCAGAAGGCATGTGAATCAAGGAAAAAGGAGTGTATAAAAACATCATGTGAATCAAGGAACAAGGGGTGTATAAAAACATCATCAGAAGGCATGTGAATCAAGGAAAAAGGAGTGTATAAAACATCATGTGAATCAAGGAACAAGGAGTGTATAAAAACATCATCAGAAGGCATGTGAATCAAGGAAAAAGGAGTGTATAAAAACATCATCAGAAGGCATGTGAATCAAGGAAAAAGAAGTGTATAAAAACATCATCAGAAGGCATTTTAATCAAGGAAAAAGGAGTGTATAAAACATCATATGAATCAAGGAACAAGGAGTGTATAAAAACATCATCAGAAGGCATGTGAATCAAGGAAAAAGAAGTGTATAAAAACATCATCAGAAGGCATGTGAATCAAGGAAAAAGAAGTGTATAAAAAACATCATTAGAAGGCATGTGAATCGAGGAAAAAGGAGTGTATAAAAACATCATCAGAAGGCATGTGAATCAAGGAAAAAGGAGTGTATAAAAACATCATGTGAATCAAGGAACAAGGAGTGTATAAAAACATCATCAGAAGGCATGTGAATCAAGGAAAAAGGAGTGTTTAAAAAACATCATATGGCATGTGAAAAAGGAAAAAGGAGTGTTTAAAAAACATCATATGACATGTGAAAAAAGGAAAAAGGAGTGTTTAAAAAAACATCATATGGCATGTGAATCAAGGAAATAGGAGGCACAAGAAGACCAATGTGATGAAGCTTAAAGAGGGTGACCACTGCTGAGCTACAATTAGAAGAGGGGTTGAGGCAAGAAATTATTGCACTTTAAGTTTTGAAATGGGCCTCCTGTGTTAGCAATAAACCCAATGGGATAAAAGTCAAGATGAAGACCATTCTGGGCTGCAAATAGCTGTGTTGATTGAATACCATGGAAGAAAATTACAGAGGACTGAAGGAAACCGCAAAAATTACCAGAGGAAACATCAGCAGTGAAGGATAAACTACATTGATGGTAGCCTGGAGCCTTACTTGTCGAGAATCAAGGTAAATATATTATAAAATATATTTTACCAGTTCAATCAGACATTTTTTCTGTCTGGATATACAGGTTCTGTTAAAGGTATGATTTCAGTAATAACCCTTACCCTTACGTCACATAAGCTTTGTAGGAGACTAATCTGGTACGAATGGGGCTCCTCATGGGGGGTACCAGGAATCAAGTAATCAGCATTTTTTTGCCAAAATAATCAAATAATCATATATTTTTTAGAAATGTAATCAAAAACTTTTTCCCAATGGGAATCAAGTAATCAATAATTCAAACCTTGGTAATCTAATAATCATTAAATATTTGCTCTTGTAATCAAGTAATCACCTTTAAAATGGCCTGGGAATCATGTAATCAAAAACCCCATGAGAAGGCAAACGAATTGAGACTCTGGAGCTCTGGCATTGGTTGAAAAATTAAAAAAGAAATGTTTTCAGCAAATCTAATACATAGTTATTCTTTAAAAAATAAAAATAAAATTTTAAATGGTATTTTTGGATTTTTAATAATTTCTTAAAGATGACAGGGGTAGGTACTAAATTAAGTGTGAAATTATCATGTTTGTAAACAAGGCCATGTGAAAGTGCCAAAAATGCTGCATGACATGATGGTTTGTTCAAGGGAAAGAAAGCAGTTGTATTTTTAATTTACTGAAAAAGGTATGCAAGATTTTTATTTTGAAAGATATCTTTAGAATTTAGAACCCAAAATTGGTAAAGTATTGATGTCTATGGGCAAGTAATTACTGAAATCATTCCTAAAGACAAATCTTGAGTCAGGGAGAGGTAACTGTAGAAGAAATGACTTGCAGTTGAAAAATTTGAAATTTTAATTACTTAAAAAAACAACTAAATCACGCTGGGCACAATCTTCTATAGCCAGAGTTTTATAGGAAGTATTATGTCTGTTGTTAGGGCCCCGCATCGAAGATGCGGACGCCCTATAGTTTTCACTTTGTCCGTCTGTCCGTCCGTCAACAATTCTTGTGAACACTAAAACTCAAAAACTATTAACACCACAGTTCTGAAACTTTGCAGAGCTGCTTAGTAGCATGTCATGATGTGCATATAAAAATTTTGTGCAAATCTGATTAAAATTTTTGTAAAAAATCTTCATTTTTTATCGAAAATCACAGATTTTGAGAATTGGACTTTGTGAACACTAAAACTCAAAAACTGTTAACAATACAGTTCTGAAACTTTGCACAGCTGCTAAGTAGCATGTCATGATGTGCATATTAAAATTTCGTGCAAATCTGTTAAATATTTTTGGAAAAAACTTCATTTTTTATCGAAAATCACAGATTTTGAGAATTGGACTTTGTGAACAATAAAACTCAAAAACTGTTAACAAAACAGTTCTGAAACTTTGTTCAGCAGCTAAGTAGCATGTCCTGATTTGCATATTAAAATTTCGTGCAAATCTGATTAATATTTTTGGAAAAAACTTCATTTTTTATCGAAAATCACAGATTTTGAGAATTGGACTTTGAACACTAAAACTCAAAAATTGTTAACAATACAGACCTGAAACTTTGTACAGCTGCTAAGTAGCATGTCATGATTTGCATATTAAAATTTCATGCAAATCTGTTAAATGTTTTTGGAAAAAACTTCATTTTTTTATCGAAAATCACAGATTTTGAGAATAGGAATTTTTGAATAATAAAACTCAAAGGCTATTAACAATACAGCTCTGAAGTTTCATATGCATTCCATGGAACATGCCTTAGTGGTTATAATTATTTGAAAACACTTAGATATTTTGCCGCGGGGCCCTTTCTGACTTTGTCAGTATTCTAGTTTGGTCAGTCTATTTGTCTGTTCACATTAATAAGACTTAAAAAACTACATTATA
This sequence comes from Arcuatula senhousia, assembly GCA_963971305.1. Lineage (NCBI taxonomy): Eukaryota > Metazoa > Mollusca > Bivalvia > Mytilida > Mytilidae > Arcuatula > Arcuatula senhousia. The sequence continues at coordinate 21,346,492 of OZ020308.1, read as the reverse complement.
TGCACATAAAATTGAAAAAGTAATGTCTCAAAAATAGAGCAAAAGATACATGTATTAAAGATATTTATGTATAACATTTTATCTGATTGTTCATTTCAGTAAGACAGTTTATATTGAGACCTTATGAACTGGGTGATGGCTGCCTGGGCTTCCTATTTATAACAATTAGGTAAGTTTCTTACCTCATTCAAATGTCGCTTTTTATGATTCTGTCCTTTTATGTCCCAGGTTATTATTTTAAAGGTCAATATAGGGTTCAGTTGTGATGTTTTATGTCACAAAAAAGGATAAATGCATCTGCTGTGGAAGAAAAGTTTTATTCTAATGTCGTTGTTTTTTTTCATTAAGGGGAGATAATCCCTTGTTTTCAATTGAAGTTGTTTTGACTCCCTTTTACATTTCATGAAATTTATGTATTTATTCTCATTAACAGGGTGTGGAGCTTTTATTTGTTTGAAACTTAAATTTATGGGGGTTTATTGTGTAACAGAGGGCAATTGGTTAACAGTCTGTACCTGTTATTTTTTCAGGATTCAATAGACGACAGCAACATTTACATATCACTGAAGGAAACAGCAAGAATGACCAGAGACAAAAGCAGCAGTGAAGGATGAAGTACAATGATGGTAGCCTGTGGCCTTACTTGTCCAGAATCAAGGTAAATTTATCATAATACAATCAGATACTGTTTCTGTCTTCACATTTTTATGCCCCATCTACAAAAGTATGGGGGCATATAGTGTTTAGGTCCGTTCTTCCATCCTTCCCAAATATTGTCAGGTGGGGCATTATGTTCAGGTTTATATTGTGTGGCAGGGTTTAAAATTGTTGTTGTTATGCCCAACTTCAAAAGAGAGTGATGTGTTTGTCAGTCCATTCAAAATCAGGTCTACCATAAAGTATGATATCATGAATCATTATAGACATATATGCATCAGATTAGAAACAAACAAATATCATTTAGATATATGTTTATTGGGGTTATCTCTTATAAAGACAAATCTAAGGTCAAAGGGGGGTAATTCTAAAACAATTGATTTGCAATGAAAATTAATGTTATTATTATTTTATTTCTAAATTACCAAAAGACTTTTAACTAAATCACACTGCTGCCGATCTTCTTTAGACAGAGGTTTATAGGAAGTACTATGTCTGTTATTCGTCTATCTATTTGAAGTACATTATATGACATCACAAACATGATGACTTCCACTTTCCAATCGTCAACTCTCCCTTTTTGTGTAGCAACATTCCATCTGCTCCTGCTTGTGGAGTCTTGGTATCACAGTTGACTTGTTACTCCAGTGCTTGCAGGAATTACATCGATTTCCTTGGCAAAGCATCACGTTTGACACAGATATTGCTTACACAGGGTTATGTTGCTCCACAGTTGCTGTCTTTATTCAAGAAATTATACGGTAGACACCGTGCACTTGTTGACAAATATGGGGTTTCTATCTATCAAATGTCAAAGAAATTTGTTTAGCCTTCCTTTTTGGGATTTAAACTGAATTGGAAATTTGCAACAGGATGGGTGTGCTATAGCAGGCACGAACCGCTTGCTCTTCCAAGCACCTAAGTTCACTCTTGTTACGACTTTAGTTGCATTGTTGATATCTGTTAAGTTGATTTTGTAATTTGTGTTTCATTGTGCTGTTCTTGTTCGTGTTTACTGGTTTTGTCGCTGCCCTTTCTGACTTTTAATTTGACACCTGAATGCCACATTGGTGCCTTTTTGCTTCCTTCATGCACATAAAATTTAAAGAAATAGAACATCATACATGTATATCAATTTTAGACTTTTATGTATGAATTTTTTATCTAACTGTTCATTTCAGTAAGACAGTTTATATGTGCGACAGACTCTATATGAACTGGGAGATGGCTGCCTTAGCCTCCTATTTTCAAAGATCAGGTAAGAGAAACACAGTCAAATGTAGCTTTTGATCCTGTCCAAGTTTCATATTTGTTTAATGTGAAAGCTTTTAAAGGACATTTTTTTGCCGGATCTTAAGGAGATAAAAATCCAGGTCAGCTGGCAGAGAAATATTTTTCTCAGCCACTTCTTATCACAGCCTCTTGATATTTGGTATGCAGCATCAGCATGGGGTTCAATATCGTGAGATTTAATTTCAGTTCTGTCACTGACCTGCACTTCCTCACTCAGTTTATCAAAATCTTGCCATTTTTTAGCTCGCCTGACCTGACCCAGGAGAGCTATTGTCATCACATGGCGTCTGTCTGTTGTCCGTAAACTTTTTAAAATGTTAATGCCTCTGACACCATAAGTCTGATTGCAACCAAACTTTGTATGGTTGTTCATTAGCATTTGGTGCTTAGAACTGATGTGGGGATTATTGAAATGTTTTAAAACATGGCCCCCGTGACTAAAAATAGAACATAGGGGTAAAATGCAGTTTTATGCAAATAACTCAAAAAGGGCTACAGATATCAAAATTCTGGCTGGATAAGCTGTGATCAGCACTTCAAGATCTACCTACCCTGTAATTTTGAAGAAAATCCAACAACCTATGTACAAGTTATTGCCCTTTTTGTGGATTTTTTGCAAATTTTGCACCTGTTCAACTCAATATCTTCAAATTTGAGAAATTTAAATTGCATTTTGATAAGCACATCAAGATCTACAAAATATGTAAATGGTCAATGTTGTAGGACCCTTCCATTTAGGGGTTATTCCCCTTAGAACATCAAAATTGATTATTTTTACAGCATTTCCTGATTACATTGAAAACGTTAACTTAGTTTTTTTCTAAGTAAGACTCATGTAACAGTCTGTGTGACATTTTCAGGAATCCGTAGATGACAGCAACAATAACAGAGGACTGGAGGGAACAGCAACAAGCACTAGAGACAGCAACAGCAATGGAGGATGAACTACAACGATGGTAGCCTGATGCCTTACTTGTCAAGAATCAAGGTAAACATGTCAATAATGCATGACTAAATAACCAGTTCAATCAGGCATTGTTGTTCACTGTGCATGCCTGGGTGTGTCTGTCCATCACACTTTATTCTGACAGATTTGTCAGCTAATAGCCATAGGCCTTTGATATTTGGTATGCAGCACCAAGTTGGAGTCTCATCAATTATTTAAAAGGATGTGTTTTCAGGTAAGTTGCTTATCTGCTTCCTGTTAAATGATCCTTCTTCAAATTGTTGCCACTTGGCGAGGGAACCAAGAATTCTGTACTTGTTTCTTTCTTTGCAAGTTTAAACCATATTCAAGCGTCACACTAGATGTGTTTGTCTGTCTATCCCAAATCAGATCTACCTTCAGGTTTAGGCAACTACACATGCATAAGATTACAAACAGACAAAAATCATCAGAAGATACATATTTATGTTGTCTTCAAATCTTAAGTTCAAAGAGAGATAACTCTAGGAAAACTGACTTGCAAGTTCATGTACAAAAATCCATTAAACAATTACCACATTTTAATAATGAAAATAGCATTAGATAGTATGAAACCTTACACATGAAGTACATCATATGAACATAAAATTGAATAAGTTGGTTTTTTTTTCATTTCAGTAAGAGAGTTTATATGTTTGGTGGAGACCATATGAACTGGGAGATGGCTGCCTGGGCTTCCTATTTTCAGCAATAAGGTAAATAGTTTAAACAGTTCACTCAATAGCAATGTTCTTTTTATGTGGTTCTTATCTCTTGTGTTCTGGCTTTATACTTTCAAATCAAAAATAAGGCTTCATGCTTGTTTAGGGAATGAAAGCTTGCACTTTCCTTATCATGCCAAATTGTTATGCCCGAACTATCAAAGTAGAGGGGCATATAGTGTTTGGGCTGTTCACCTGTCCGTCTGTCCTAAATTAGATTTACCTATTGGTTCAATGTAATTTCCCATGCAGGAAGTATGGCATCATCATGAAACTTAAACACATGTACATCAGGGTAAGATCTAACAAAAATCATCTAAAAATTGTACCTATCTCATCAACTTCATGGTTGATTGATCACAGGAAACTTAGGTTTACCTAGAGGTTGAAGTTGCATTGCCACAAAGGAAGTGTGGTACCATCATGAAACTTTATACACATTTCCTTTTCAATGTTTTCCTTGTTTCTTTGTTGTTAAATTTTATTTATGTTGTATTGTTTGCATTTGTGTATGCTCATTTTACACACTGTTGACTCATGTAACAGTCTGTGTGACATTTTCAGGAATCAGTAGATGACAGCAACAACTACAGAGGACTGGAGGGAACAGCAACAAGCAATAGAGACAGCAACAGCAATGGAGGATGAACTACAATGATGGTAGCCTGATGCCTTACTTGTCGAGAATCAAGGTAAATATGTCATTAATGCATGACTAAATAACCAGTTCAATCAGACATTGTTGTCCACTGCTGCAGCACAAAGGAGGGACATGGATTTGCCAGGTGTCTCTCCATCTGTGCATGCCTGGGTGTGTTCGTCCATCACTCTTTTTTTGACAGATTTGTCAGCTATTAGCCATAGGCATTTGATATTTGGTATGCAGCACCAAGTTGGGGTCTCATCAATTATTTGATAGGATGTGTTTTCAGGTCAGTTGTTTATCTTCTTCCTGTTTAATGAGCCTTCTTCAAATTTTTGCCACTTGGCGAGGGACCCAGGAATTCTGTGCTGCAAGTTTGTATCATACTCAAGTGTCACCTTAGATGTGTTTGTCTGTCTGTCTGTCTATACCAAATCAGATCTACGTGTTTGTCTGTCTATACCAAATCAGATCTACATGTTTGTCTGTCTATCCCAAATCAGATCTACGTGTCTGTCTGTCTATACCAAATCAGATCTACGTGTTTGTCTGTCTATACCAAATCAGATCTACGTGTTTGTCTGTCTATCCCAAATCAGATCTACATGTTTGTCTGTCTATCCCAAATCAGATCTACATGTTTGTCTGTCTATCCCAAATCAGATCTACATGTTTGTCTGTCTATCCTAAATCAGATCGTCCTTCAGGTTTAGGCAACTACACATGCATAAGATTACAAACAGACAAAAATCATCAGAAGATACATATTTGTGTTGTCTTAAAATCTTAAGTTCAAAGAGAGACAACTCTAGGAAAACTGACTTGCAAGTTCATGTACAAAAATTCCATTAAACAATTACCACATTTTAATGATGAAAATACCATTAGGAAAGTATGAAGTACATCATATGTACATTAAATTGAATAAGTTGTTTTGTTTTTTTTTCATTTCAGTAAGTCAGTTTATATGTTTGATGGAGACCATTTGAACTGGGTGATGGCTGCCTGGGCTTCCTATTTTCAGCAATAAGGTAAATAATTTAAACAGTTCACTCAATAGCAATGTTCTTTATATGTGGTTCTTATCTCTTGTGTTCTGGCTTTATACATTCAAATAAAAAATAAGGCTTCATGCTTGTATAGGGAATGAAAGCTTGCACTTTCCTTATCATGCCAAATTCTAATGCCCCATCTATAAAGGTAGAGAGGCATATAGTGTTTTGGCTGTTCGTCTGTCTGTCCGTCCCAAATAAGGTTTACCTATAGGTTCATGGTACTTTTCCATGCAGGAAGTATGGCATCATCATGAAACTTATACACATGTACATCAGGGTATGATCAAACTAAAATCATCTTAAAATTGTACCTCATCAACTTCATGGTTGATTGATCATAGGAAACTTAGGTTTATCTAGAGGTTGAAGGTACATTGCCATGAAGGAAGTGTGGTACCATCGTGAAACTTTATACACATTACCTTTTCATTGTTTTCTTTGATTTTTTGTTGTTGAATTTAATTTGTTTTATTGTTTGCATTTTTGTTTGCTCATCTTGCACACTGTGCCTGAGTTTGTTAATAAAATCTTGAATTCCCAAAAAAAGAACAGAGACCAAACAAAAGGTTGGGTATAACATAAAACCTTGATTGCCACTCATATTCCTTGATTTAGATTAGAGCTGATAATCTTCTCTACATTTTCATCAGTTTTTTACTATGTAAGACTCATGTAACAGTCTGTGTGATATTTCCAGGAATCAGTAGATGACAGCAACAATTACAGAGGACTGAAGGGAACAGCAACAAGCACTAGAGACAGCGACAGCAGTGGAGGATGAACTACAACGATGGTAGCCTGATGCCTTACTTGTCGAGAATCAAGGTAAATATGTTTATAATGCATGACTTTAAATAACCAGTTCAATCAGACATTGTTGTCCACTGCTGCAACACGAAGGGGGGACATAGATTTGCCAGGTGTCTCTCCGTCTGTGCATGCCTGGGTGTCTGATCCATCACACTTTATTATGACAGATTTGTCAGCTATTAGCCGTAGTCCTTTGATATTTGGTATGCAGGACCAAGTTGGGGTCTCATCAATTATTTGATAGGATGTGTTTTCAGGTCAGTTGCTTATCTACTTCCTGTTTAAAGACCCTTCTTCAAATTTTTGCCACTTGGCAAGGGACCCAGGAATTCTGTGCTTGTTTCTTTCTTTGCAAGTTTATATCATACTCAAGCATCACCTTAGATGTGTCTGTCTGTCTATACCAAATCAGATCTACATGTTTGTCTGTCTGTCCCAAATCAGATCTACATGTTTGTCTGTCTATCAGAAATCAGATCTACATGTTTGTCTGTCTGTCCCAAATCAGATCTACATGTTTGTCTGTCTATCCCAAATCAGATCTACATGTTTGTCTGTCTATCCCAAATCAGATCTACCTTCAGGTTTATGCAACTACACATGCATAAGATTACAAACAGAAGATACATATTTATGTTGTCTTCAAATCTTAAGTTCAAAGAGAGATAACTCTAGGAAAACATGTACAAATTTCCTTTCAACAATAACCACATTTTGATAATGAAAATAACATTAGGATAGTATGAAACCTTACACATGAAGTTCATCATATGTACATAAATTTGAATATTAAGTTGTTTTTTCATTTCAGTAAGACAGTTTATATGTTTGATGGAGACCATTTGAACTGGGTGATGGCTGCCTGGGCTTCATATTTTCAACAATAAGGTAAATAGTTGAAACAAAGCTTCAATTCCTTATCATGCCAAATTTTTATGCCCCATCCACAAAAGTAGAGGGGCATATAGTGTTTGGGCTGTTTGTTTGTCTGTCTGTCCGTCCCAAAATTAGGTTTACCTATATGTTCATGGTACTTTCCCATGCAGGAAGTATGGCATCATCATGAAAGTTTTACACATGTACATCAGGGTATGATCAAACAAAGTCATCTTAAATGTCTCATCACCTTCATGGTTGATTGATCACAGGAAACTTAGGTTTACCTAGAGATTGAAGTTACATTGCCATGAAGGAAGTGTGGTACCATCATGAAACTTTATAAACATTATCTTTTCATTGTTTTCCTTGTTTCTTTGTTGTGTAATTTGATTTATGTTGTATTTATTGCATATTTGTATGCTCACCTTGCATTCTGTGCCTGAGTTTATTTATCAAATCTTTCATCTTGAATCTTGAATTACTGAAAAAAGAACAGAGACCAAACAAAAAGTTGGGTATAACATAAAACCTTGATTGCCACTCTTATTCCTTGATTTAGATTAATATTAGGGCTGTTAATCTTCTCTACATTTTCATTAGTTTTTTTTTCTATGTTTTAAAGACTCATGTAACAGTCTGTTTGATATTTTAAGGAATCAGTAAATAACAGCAACAACTACAGAGGACTGGAGGGAACAGCAACAAGCACTAGAGACAGCAACAGCAGTGGAGGATGATCTACAATGATGGTAGCCTAATGCCTTACTTGTCGAGAATCAAGGTAAATATGTTAATAATGCATGACTAAATAACCAGTTCAATCAGACATTGTTGTCCACTGCTGCAACACTAAGGGGGGACATATATTTGCCAGGTGTCTCTCCATCTGTGCATCCCTTGGTGTGTTTGTCCATCACACTTAATACTGACAGATTTGTCAGCTATTAGCCATAGTCCTTTGATATTTGGTATGCAGCACCAAGTTGGGGTCTCATCAATCATTTGATAGGATGTGTTTTCAGATCAGTTGCTTATCTACTTCCTGTTTAATGTGCCTTCTTCAAACTTTTGCCACTTGGTGAGGGACCCAGGAATTTTGTGCTTGTTTCTTTCTTTGCAAGTTTATATCATACTCAAGTGTCACCTTAGATGTGTTTGTCTGTCTGTCTGTCTATACCAAATCAGATCTACGTGTTTGTCTGTCTATACCAAATCAGATCTACGTGTTTGTCTGTCTATCCCAAATCAGATCTACATGTTTGTCTGTCTATCAGAAATCAGATCTACCTTCAGGTTAAGCCAACTACACATGCATAAGATTACAAACAGACAAAAATCATCAGAAGATACACATTTATGTTGTCTTCAAATCTTAAGTTCAAAGAGAGATAACTCTAGGAAAACATGTACAAACATTCCATTAAACAATTACCACATTTTAATAATGAAAATAACATTAGGATAGTATGAAACCTTACACATGAAGTACATCATATGTACATAAAATTGAATCAGTTGTATTTTTTTTTCATTTCAGTAAGACAGTTTATATGTTTGATGGAGACCATATGAACTGGGTAATGGCTGCCTGGGCTTCCTATTTTCAGCAATAAGGTAAATAATTTAAACAGGTCACTCAATAGCAATGTTCTTTATATGTGGATCTTATCTTTTATGTTCTGGCTTTATACTTTCAAAAAAAAATAAGGCTACATGCCTGTATAGGGAAATAAAGCTTGCACTTTCCTTATCATGCCAAATTTTAATACCCCATCTTCAAAAGTAGAGGGGCATATGATGTTTGGGCTATTTGTTTGTCATGAATGAAGTGTGGTATCATCATGAAACTTTATACACATTACCTTTAATCATTGTTTTCCTTGTTTCTTTGTTGTTAAATTTTATTTATGTTGTATTGTTTGCATTTTTATATGCTCACCTTGCACACTGTGCCTGAGTTTATTAATCAAATCTTGAATCTTGAATTACTGAGGAAAGAACAGAGACCAAACAAAAGGTTGGGTATAACATATAATTTTGATTGCCACTCGTATTCCTTGATTTAGATTAGAGCTGTTAATCTTCTCTACATTTTCATTATTTGAAGCAACCTTTCTTCTTTAGCATCAAAGGCTCTATAAAACTCTCCATTGAGTCAAAGTTGTGGGGCGACTCGTTATAGGAGTTATTTCCCCTTAATCGTCAAAATTGACCATTTTCACAGTTTTTGGACTTTATCTTGAAAGCCAAAAGAGTTAGAGGAATAGTTAGCATTGCAAAATTGTTCAGCTCATTAAGATCTACAAAAATGATTTCAGGGTCAAAATTGTCAGATCATCCTTTTAAGTGTTTTCAATCAATTTTAACTTGTTTGGTTTTTTTTTCTTTCAAATGGAAAGCTTTGTAACTTTGTATTCTTGATCTTAAAAGTATTTTCTATCCTAACTGGTTTCTTTAATGTTAACATACCAAGTACATGTAGACCATGTTGCACACTAGGTAAGAGGCTTTAGCATAAGAGATCAGGTGAGCGATTCAGGCTCCTGGGAGCCTCTAGTATGTAAGACTCATGTAACAGTCTGTGTGACATTTTCAGGAACCAATAGATGAGAGCAACAATTACAGAGGACAGGAGGGAACAGCAACAAGCTCTAGAGACAGCAACAGCCATGGAGGATGAACTACAACGATGGTAGCCTGGTGCCTTACTTGTCAAGAATCAAGGTAAATATGTCAATAATGCATGACTAAATAACCAGTTCAGTCAGACATTGTTGTCCACTGCTGCAACACGAAGGGGGGACATATATTTGCCAGGTGTCTCTCCATCTGTGCATCCCTTGGTGTGTGCGTCCATCACACTTTATTCTGACAGATTTGTCAGCTATTTAGCCCTAGGCCTTTGATATTTGGTATGCAGTTTTGGGGTTTGGGTCTCATCAATCATTTGATAGATGTTTTCAGGTCAGTTGCTTATCTACTTCCTGTTTAATGAGCCTTCTTCAAATTTTTATACAACCGCAAAAATTTTTATGATTGCATAATGTTATGGAGATGTTGTTGTCTATAGACATTTGGTTTCCGTGCCACATCTTGAGTAAATGTTGACCGATTGTTATGAAATTTTGATATGATGTTTGTTACCACTAAAGAAAGGTTGGTATTGTATTTGGGGTTTGTGGCCTCTACCATTTTAGAAAAAAGTGCCAAAAGGGGCTAAAACGGGTGTATTGACAAAACTGTTGTAAAATGTTTATTATTCATGCAATTTTAAAAATTCTTTTTTATTGAATTCCTCATTAAATTCTATCGACTAAATGTGTCAATGGTTTTAATATATATTGCCTTTTTTATTTGTGGTCTGATTTTGAAAATCTTTTTTCATTGGAATCCTTGTGAAAAGATGAAGTTGAAGTTGAAGTACAAATATTCCATTAAAGGCATATTGTCTACCAAAATCACATTTTTTTTCGTCCCCATTTTTTATGCCCCGCCAACTTTGTTGGGGGGCATATAGTTTTTTGGTCCGTTCGTCCGTCCGTCCTTCCGTCCGTCCGTCTGTCACACTTTAGTTTTCCGCACTTTTTTTTGACATCCTTGCATATATTCAAAAGATTTTTGGTATGTGAGTCTACCATGATGAGTTACAGGTCAAGTTCGAGTTTCGTTCCGGTCCACTGATTTTGACCTAAATTACGGCCCTTGAACTTAGCAAATTTTGTAAAAAAAAGTTTTCCGCACTTTTTTTCCACATCCTTGCATATATTCAAAAGATTTTTGGTATGTGAGTCTACCATGATGAGTTACAGGTCAAGTTCGAGTTTCGTTCCGGTCCACTGATTTTGACCTAAATTACGGCCCTTGAACTTAGCAAATTTTGTAAAAAAAAAGTTTTCCGCACTTTTTTTCCACATCCTTGCATATATTCAAAAGATTTTTGGTATGTGAGTCTACCATGATGAGTTACAGGTCAAGTTCGAGTTTCGTTCCGGTCCACTGATTTTGACCCAAATTAGGGCCCTTGGACTTAGCAAATTTGGTAAAAATAACAGTTTTATTTTATTTGCCAGCGGGGCATCAGTGTCATCTTGACACATTTCCTTGTTTTTATATCACTTAGACCAAAATGTAATATAAAAAAAAAACTTAGAATACACATTTATTACCAAATTTGCCTTCAACTTGGTTTACTTTGCTCAAAATTATTCAACCAAGTTGATTGATTAATCGTTTACCTTCGTGACGATAGATATATTTTAGCGGACTTAATACAGCCAACAATTTGGGTCTTGGGATGTTTTGTTCTTCAAGACTTTAATAAGATGACAAATAAAACAAACCTGATGGAAACTATCTAAATCATCTTCATCACTTCAATAAGAGTATTTCTTGTCATTTTCTTTGTATGGCCGCTTTTGTGTTTTGTGCTATGTCTATTTCTACATGTGCTTTAACCTGGAAAAACAGATTACTAGCCGCATGTTTGAACCAGCAAAGTTTATAAACAAAATTGAATACAATGCGCATGCAAAGGCGGGATTAGAGCTAATGAATATAATGATTATTTAGTGATGATTGTGATTCGATTTTTAGATTAATAGGTACCATAATAGACGACAAAGAGATATGGAATAAGTGTACGCGACACAACCAACATCAAAGAAACGGCAATTTAAAAAATCACAATGGAAAACAGCCAGCAGTCTTCAACATGACCAGAGGTCACTGCTCGCTGTCTTGCATTGGCCCAAGACTAAAAATACAATACATAAGATTCAAACAAATCCCTAAATTATCAAAAAAAGATCCATTTCTGGACAAAAAACAAAAAAACAGATGGTAGACAAGGACAAACAAAAGCTTTGACAATGATTCCAACTATATTTTTGTTGATCATTTGTTTAAAAATATTCAAAACAAATTGTCTGTTGACCTTTTTTGGCTAGTACAAAAAAATTATTTTTCGTAGACAATATCCCTTTTTAAAAGCAATTATCACATCTCGATAATGAAAACAATATGAATATGATGAATCTTTACAGGTGAAGCACATTTTATGTACATAAAATGAATGTTAATTTTCGTTTCAGTAAGACAGTTTATATGTTTGATGGAGACCAATATGAACTGGGTGATGGCTGCCTGGGCTTCCTGTTTTCCAACAATAAGGTACATAATTTTAACAGTTCACTTTATAGAAATGTTCAACTTGTATGATTTAATATATTGTGCTTTCATGTCCTGACTTAAAATATCAAGCAACATGCTTGTATTAGGACTAAAAGCTAATGCAGTAGAAAAAAAAGCTTTTACTTTTTAGCTCACCTGGCCAAAGGCCATGTGAGCTATTGCCATCACTTGGCGTCCGTCGTGTTGTCCGTCGTCGTTAACTTTTCTTCAAACTTCTTCTCCTCTGAAACGGCTGAACAGAATCAAACCAAAATTGGTCTGATGGTACCTGAGGGTATCCCCCACAGAACTGATGTGGGGATTTTTGATTCGTCAAAAAACATGGCTGCCGTTGCTAAAAATAGACCAGGGGGGTCAGACTACTGTTTTTGGCTTGTAAATCAAAAAGTATAAGAGATAGATGAAATCTGATGCCACCCTACTGCTTCAGCATCAAAAGCTCTACAAAAGTCTCCATTTGGTCCAAGTTGTCAGATGACCCCTTATAGGGGTTACAGCCCCTTAAAGGTAAAAAGTAGCGTTTTTTTCATGTTTTTGCCAAATAGTATGAAAACTATTGCAGATAGAGAAAAGCTGTTGCTTGCTTAAATGTTCAGCTCATTTTGCTCTACAAAAGTCTCCATAGGGTTGAAGTTGTCAGATGACCACTTATAGGGGTTACGGCCCCTAAAATGATGTTTGGTCATGTTTTGGGCATATAGAAAGAAAACTATTGCAGATAGAGAAAAGCTGTTGCTTGCTTAAATGTTAAGCTCATTTAGCTCTACAAAAGTCTCCATAGGGTCGAAGTTGTCAGATGACCCCTTATAGGGGTTACGGCCCCTGAAATAATGTTTTTTCATGTTTTTGGCCTATGGAATGAAAACTATTGCAGATAGAGAGAAGCTGTTGCTTGCTTAAATGTTCAGCTAATTTAGCTGTACAAAAGTTTCCATAGGGTCTGAAGTTGTCAGATGACCCCTTATAGGGGTTACGGCCCCTAAAATGATGTTTTTTCATGTTTTTGGCCTATAGAAATAAAACTATAGCAGATAGAGAAAAACTGTTGCTTGCTTAAATGTTCAGCTCATTTAGCTCTACAAAAGTCTCCATAGGATCGAAGTCGTCTGATGACCCTTAAAAGGGTTACAGCCCCTAAAATAACCTTTTTCATGTTTTTGGCCTATAGAATGAAAACTATAGCAGATAGAGAAAAGCTGTTGCTTGCTTAAATGTTCAGTTTATTTAGCTCTACAAAAGTCTCAATAGGATTGAAGTTGTCAGATGACCCGTAATAGGGGTTACGACCCCTAAAATAACCTTTTTAGCTCACCTGACCCGAAGGGTCATGTGAGCTATTGTCATCACTTGGCGTCCGTCGTCCGTCTTCCGTAAACTTTTTAAAATGTTAACTCCTCTGACACCATAAGTCCAATTGCAACCAAACTTGGTATGGTTGTTCATTAGCATTCGGTGCTTAGAACTGATGTGGGGATTTTTGATTCGTCGTAAAACATGGCCGCCATGGCTAAAAATAGAACATAGGGGTATAATGCAGTTTTTTTGCAAATAACTCAAAAATGGCTACAGATATCAAAATTCTGGCTAGATAAAAGTGATCAGCACCTCAAGATCTACCTACCCTGAAATTTTGAAGAAAATCCAACAACCCATGTAGGAGTAATTGCCCTTTTTGTGGATTTTTTGCAAATTTTGCACCTGTTTAGCTCAATATCTTGAAAACTATACTAGATATTTGAGAAATTTAAATTGCATATTGTTAAGCACATCAAGATCTACAAAATATGTAACAGGGTCAACGTTGTAGGACCTTTCCTTTTAGGAGTTATTGCCCTTAGAACATCAAAATTTAGCATTTTACCAGCATTTCCTCATTTCATTGAAAACGTTAACTCCTCTGACACTTTAAGTCCAAATGGAACCAAACTTGGTATAGTTGTTTATTAGCATTAGGTGTATAGAACTGATGTGGGGATTTTTGATTGGTTGTTAAACATGGCTGCTGTGGCTAAAAATAGAACATAGGGGTAAATGGCAGTTTTTGCAAATAACTCTAAAACGGTGACAGATTTCAAAATTTTGATTGGGAACAAAAGTGATCAGCACCTCAAGATCTACCAGCTCTGAAATTTTGAAGAAAATCCAACAACCCATGTAGGAGTTATTGCCCTTTTTGTGGATTTTTTTGCAAATTTTGCACCTGTTTAGCTCAATACCTTGAAAACTATACTAGATTAGAAATTTTAATTGCATATCGTTAAGCGCATCAAGATCTACAAAATTTGTAACAGGGTCAACATTGTAGGACCTTTCCTTTGAGGAGTTATTGCCCTTGGAACGTCAAAATTGAGCATTTTAACTGCATTTCCTTATATTGAAAATGTTAACTCCTCTGACACTTTAATTCCAAATGGAACCAAACTTGGTATTATTGTTTATTATTATTAGGTGTATAGAACTGTTGTGGGGATTTTTGATTGGTTGTAAAACATGGCCGCTGTGGCTAAAAATAGAACATTAGGTTAAACTGCATTTTTTTGCAAATAACTCGAAAAGGGTGACAGTTTTTTAGATTTTGATTGAGAACAAAAGTGATCAGCACCTTTAGATCCACCATATTGTCAGATGACCCTCTTATTAATCTTATGACCCTTTCAACGTTAGATTTTGCCTTATAACCTTTACTTCAGGCACATATGTCAGGTGAGCGATTCAGGCTCCTGGGAGCCTCTTGTCTATTTATGCCAAATTTTAATTACATGCCCCCAAAGTTGAGGGTTTTTTTGTCCAATATCACATAAGATCAATTCCTTAGACAAAGCTTCATGCTGGATTTGAATGAAACTTTGCATGAAGTAATTCTTATAAAAATAAAATAATCAGTCAGGGGAGATAATTGTAGTTAGATTTTAGTTTCAAAATAAAAAATGGTGATAATTTTCATTGTTCTTAAAATTATTCATGGGAGCACAACTTCTATACTACTTGATAGATTTTGATGCATCTTTATTTGACGGAAGTACATGATATTAAGGTCTGCATGACAAATGACTAAAGGTTTTTGTTTCAATTTTGGTTAAATATGAAGCAGGAAAATTCCTTTTATGAGCTTATGTCATACTATTCCTTATTTTGTCATTACTATTTTTTTTTGTCATGAAGAAGGTGGCTAAATTTTCTTTTTATAATTTTTAGGATCTTTTTATGGAATTTAAGAGACAACAGCAGAGAGGACAACAACAAAGACTAGAACTTAAAAAAACCTTACAAATGACAAAAAAATGTGCTTGTAACAACAAAAAAAGATAAATAGAATATTAATTTTTTTTTTAAACAGTGATGTAAAACATATCATTTCTACAGGATGCATGATATATATAACAGTATATTTTAAACAATGAAAAGAGGGTGGTGGGGAAAATATATCTATGTTAACTTTCTCATGATTGCACTGTAACTTGTGCAAATGTCAGCATGCCTGGAGAAGTGATTTGTTAATTAAAAAAAATTAAGGTAATATATTATGTATGTATGTATGCTGAATTTAAAGATTTTATATTCATCCATGTAAGATATTAATTGATTGTTTACAAATGTTATTTTTTCAACAACTATATATTTTTTTCCTTTGTTAAGTTTTATGTACTTAACTTATTGTATGTCATTATAGGTAATACAGTTTTATTATATGTTTTTTTCAATTGAACTTTTAGAATTACAAAACAAAGAAGTCCAACTTAGGGAGGGGTTTCAAGGAGTTTGGAAAATTGTAGAGTTCATTAATGATGAAGTTTTAAGATAATAGGACATTAGTAAGACAGGTTAATTCCTGGTCAGTGTTAAATATGTCATAGCATTCTCTTGATGCCCTGCAGGTGTCAGCAACATGATGCCTATGACGGGTAAGTTCTCCCAGAAAGGGAGACAACCTAGGACAGGGCCAGTGAACAACCACTGGTAAATATCATCATAGCCCCCCAAAATTAGAAAGTGAGCTGATGCCAGTCTGTCACCGATGACGGGTAAGATCCTCCAGAAAGGTGGACAACCTAGGACAGGGACAGTGGAGAGCCACATATAATATTTATTTTGATGCCCCCCTCCCCTTTGGCTAATGCAGAGTTGATGGAGAGTGGCATGATTATTGTTTAACCTGTCCACATTTTGACTTGTCTTCTTCTGACACATTATCTTAATTCTTGTCATTAATGATGTATATCATATACTCACAGATTAGAAAAGGTTAAGTTTATTGTAGCCTTATAAAACAGACTAAATGCACATATTTTTGTCTCTGCATTTCTCTGTTTATTGAGGTTACTGCAAGCTTAACACTTTCTAACAATGTGTGTATATTTGTATTTATCTTGGAATTAATGGTTTCTTTCTTCTTTTTTTGAAAAGGGGGTTGTACAATTTATTCTAATATTAAAAAGAGCTATTATTTCAAGATAGATACCTCATTTTTTCAGTTTATTTCCATTTGTAGTTGGCATTCTTCATCTTGTAATATGTGATCAAATAGTTTTAGAAAGTCACTAGAAATGTATATAATTATTTAGTTTTTTTGTATTTTTTTATTGTACATTAAAAGTCATTTATCACCTGAAGTTTTGTATTCAGTATTTATTGTAATTTTATGTAATGTCAGTGGTGGGTTCAGGTTTATTGCAAGGGGATTGGGGGGAAATGGGGTCTGAGAAGAATTTGTAAAAGAAATAATTTTATTGGAATTCTTTAAAAAATTTAGCCTACTGAATCCACCTCTGAACATTATACAAGTGTAGAATAATAAAAAAAAACTTGTAAAGCAGAGATTTTTCTTCATTATATACATAATCAATTTTTTTTTTTGAAAAGAAAAATACATCAAAAGTAAAGATCCTTATAATGTAAGGAAAATGCCTGCTTTTCTACAGTTGTATAATGAATATTTTTTGAATTATTGATTGTACATAAAAAAAATATTTGTCACATAAAGTGTATTTTTTTATTGTTGATTAATGTACTGTAAATGGTGGATTCAGGTTTTTTAAGTGAGAGGAGCAAAAAAATTTGGAGAGGGTTAAAAGAATTTTTTAAAGGGGAGATAACTTTTGTTTATTCACAAATAATCTTCTTCTGAATCTTCCACTGACTGAGATATTAAATTATTAATGGTGTAGAATAACAAAAAAAGATTGTAAAGTAGATGTTTTTGTACATCTAAAGTCACTACATGCGTATATTTCTTTTTAAAAAAAAATTTTAAAAACTATGATTTCAATTAACTGTAAAATAAAAAGCATGTGAAGACTTGCATAAAATGTACAAAAACATCTGCTACTCTACCAATTAATACTTTTTATGTAATTTTTTGTTAAAAAAGACTTTACCTCAATTCCACATGTTTTTAATGTAAATTTTTGTTAAAAAAGATTGTTAACCCAACTCAACATGTTTTTATGCAAATTAAATTATTACACATATATGATTTTGTCGTTGTTTTCTAGGTCAATGTGAGCTATTAGCATCACTTGGCGTCCGTCATTGTCTGTTAACAATTTTTAGCTTACCTGGCCAAAGGCCATGTGAGCTTATGCCATCACCATGCGTCCGTCGTCGTCCGTTAACAATTTCAAAAATCTTCTCTTCTGAAACCACTAAACCAATTTAACTGAAACTTTGCAGGAATGGTATATGACATGTTGGCAATAAACGATCCTCATTTTAAAATGATTCAATAAAAAACATGGCTGCTGTTACTAAAAATAGAACATAGGGTAAAACCACTTAAAATGGCTTATAACTCAGCAACCATAACAGATAGAAAAAATCCCAAGGATCTTAGGCTCTTTAGAATCAAAAGCTTTACAAAAGTCTCCATTGGGTCGAAGTTGTCAGAGGAACCCTTATAGGGGTTATGGCCCTTTAAAGGTAAAAAAAAACTTTTTTCATGTTTTTGCCCTATAGAATAAAAACTATTGCAGATAGAGAAAAGCTGTTGCTTGCTTAAATGTTCAGCTCATTTAGCTCTACAAAAGTCTCAATAGGGACGAAGTTGTCAGATGACACATTATAGGGGTAACAGCCCCTTAAAGGCGAAAAATAGTATTTTTGGCCTATAGAATGAAAACTATTGCAGATAGGGAAAAGCTGTTGCTTGCTTCAATGTTCAGCTCATTTAGCTGTACAAAAGTTTCCATAGGGTGGAAGTTGTCTGATGACCCCTTATAGGGATTACATCCCTTAAATAAACATGTTTACATGTTTTTGGCTAATAATGAAAACTAAAGCAGATAAAGAAAAGTGGTTGCTTGCTTAAATGTTCAGTTCATTAAGCTCTTAACAAAAGTCTCTATAGAGTCAAAGTGTTCAGACGGCCCTTAAAATAACATTTTGCACATTTTTGGCCTACAGCATGAAAACTATTGTTGAAAGAGAAAAGCTGTTGCTTAAATGGTGAGCTATTCAGCTCTACAAAGTTCTTCATAGGGTTAACATCAAGACCAGGTGAGCGATTCAGGCTCCTGGGAGCCTCTTGTTCAAAAATCTTCTCCTCTGAAACTGCAAGGCCAAATGGTATCAAACTTATTAAGGTTGTTCTATAGTATGTTCTTTACCAATTTATTGTTCGGATTTTTGATTCATAAAAAAACATGGCCGCCATGGCTAAAAATAGAACATAGGGGTAAATTGTAGTTTTTTGCAAATGACTCAAAAACGGTCACAGATATCAAAATTCATGCAAGGGTAAAAGTGTTTAGCTTCTCAAGATCTACCTGCCCTGAAATTTTCAAGAAGATCCAACAACCAATGTAGGCGTTATTGCCTTTTTTAGCTCACCTGGACTGAAGGTCCATGTGAGCTATTGCCATCACTTGGCGTCCGTCGTCGTCGTCCGTCGTTAACTTTTCTTTAAAAATCTTCTCCTCCGAAACCACTGAAGCAATTGCTTTGAAACTTTGCACACTTCATCTATGGGATCTCCTCTACCAAGATTGCACAAATGGTGACCGCCATCCAAACAACATGGCCGCCGTTACTAAAAATAGACCAGGGGGGTCAGACTACTGTCTTTGGCTTGTAAATCAAAAAGTATAAGAGGTAGATGAAATCTGATGCCACGCTGCTGCTTCAGCATCAAAAGCTCTACAAAAGTCTCCGTTGAGTCGAAGTTGTCAGATGACCCCTTATAGGAGTTACGGCCCCTTAAAGGTGAAAAATAGCTTTTTTTCATGTTTTTGGCCTATAGAATGAAAACTATTACTGATAGAAAAAAGTTGTTGCTTGCTTAAATGTTTAGCTCATTTAGCTCTACAAAAGTCTCCATAGGGTCGAAGTTGCCAGATGACCCCTTTTAGGGGTTACGGCCCCTTAAAGGCAAAAAATAGTGTTTTTGGCTTATAGAATGAAAAGTATTGCAGATAGAGAAAAGCTGTTGCTTGCTTAAATGTTCAGTTCATTTAGCTCTACAAAAGTCGTCATAGGGTCAAAGTTGCCAGATGACCCCTTATAGGGGTTACGGCCCTTTAAAAGCGAAAAAAAGTGTTTTTGGCTTATAGAATGAAAACTATTGCAGATTGAGAAAAACTGTTGCTTGCTTGAATGTTCAGTTCATTTAGATCTACAAAAGTCTTCTTAGGGTCAAAGTTTTCAGATGACCCCTTATAGGAGTTACAGCCCCTTAAAGGCAAAAAATAGTGTTTTTGGCTTATAAAAGGTGAACTATTGCAGATAGAAAAAGCTGTTGCCTGCTAAAATGTTCAGCTCATTTAGTTCTACAAAATTCTCCATAGGGTTGATTCGGTTGAAGTTGTCAGATGACCTTTTATAGAGGTTACAGCCCCTTAATGGCAAAAAAAAGGGTTTTTGGCCTATAGAATGAAAACTTTTGCAGATAGAAAAAAGCTGATGCTTGCCTTAATGTTCAGCTCATTCAGCTCTACAAAAGCCGTCATAGGGTCAAAGTTGTCAGATGACCCCATATAGGGGTTATGGCCCCCTAAAGAAAGAGAAAAGCTGTTGCTGAAATATTCAGCTTATTCAGCTCTACAAAGTTCTTCATAGGGTTGAAATCAAGACCAGGTGAGCGATTCAGGCTCCTGGGAGCCTCTTGTTATCTCACCTGGACCAAAGGTCCAGTTGAGCTATTGTCATCGCTTGGCGTCTGTCGTTGTCATCCTCGTTAACTTTTCTTTAAAAATCTTCTCCTCGTAAATGACTTAAGGGATTGCTTCAAAACTTTGCACACTTCATCTATGGGATATCTTCTACCAAGATTACACAAATGGTGACCGCCGTCAAAACAACATGGCCACCGTTACTAAAAATAGAAAAAAGGGGTCAGACTACTGTTTTTTACTTGTAAATCAAAAAGTATAAGAGATAGATGAAATCTGATGTCATGCTGCTGCTTCAGCAATAAAAGCTCTACAAAAGTCTTCATTGAGTCGAAGTTGTCAGATGACCCCTTATAGGGGTTTCAGCCCATTAAAGGCAAAAAAATAGTGTTTTTGGCCTATAAAATGAATATTATTGCTGATAGAGAAAAGCTGCTGTCTGCCTAAATGTTCAGCTCATTTAGCCCTACAAAAGTCTCCTACGGGTCGAAGTTGTCAGATTACCCCTTTTAGGGGTTACAGGCCTTTAAAGGTGAAATATAGTGTTTTTGGCCTATAGAATGAAAACTATTGTAGATAGAGAAAAGCTGTTGCTTGCTTATATGTTCAGCTCATTTAGCTCTACAAAAGTTTTCATGGGGTCAAAATTGTCAGATGACCCCCTTATTAGGGGTTACAGCCCCTTAAAGGCGAAAAATAGTGTTTTTGGTCTGTAAAATGAAAACTATTGCAGATAGAGAAAAGCTGTTGCTTGCTTAAATGTTTAGCTTTTTTAGCTCCACAAAAGTCTTTATATGGTCGAAGTTGTCAAATGTCCCCTTATAGCAGTTTCAGCCCCTTAAAGGCAAAATATAATGTTTTTGGCCTATAAAATGAAAATTATTGCAGATAGGGAAAAGCTGTTGCTCCATAGGGTCGAAGTTGTCAGATGACCCCTGAAGGAATTACAGCCCCTAAATTAACGTGTTTTCATGTTTTTGGCTGTTATAATGAAAACTAAAGCAGATAAAGAAAAGTGATTGCTTGCTTATATGTTCAGTTCATTAAGCTCTTAACAAAAGTCTCTATAGAGTCAAAGTTGTCAGGCGACCCTTAAAATAACATTTTGCACGTTTTTGGCCTACAGAATAAAAACTGAAAGAGAAAAGCTGTTGCTTGCTTAAATGTTCAGCTTATTTAGCTCTAAAAAGTTCTTCATAGGGTTGACATCAAGACTAAGTGAGCGATTCAGGCTCCTGGAAGCCTCTTGTTCTGGATTTTTTTTTCACTTTTTTTTCATTTTTTAGCCTTATATCTAAAAAACTATACAAGATATTTCAAAAATTCAAATTGCATATGATTAAGGTCAATTAAGCACATCACATCTACATTTCATGTAATTAGATCAAAGCTGTAGGACAATCCGTAAGGATTTGTTCCATTGGGTTGGATATCGCTTTTTAAAGGCAGCACAAAAAAAACAAGACGTCTCGTGATAGCTTTCGTCCGATAACTCTACTGTCGTGCACATCTAAAGTGTTTGAACAATTGGTAAAGAACAGTCAAACATTGTGTATTTGTGAAGACTCGTTTCCAAATCCTCAACAAAACGGATTTCAAAAGAGTCTCAGTTGCTTTTACTTCCTGTTTTCACAGTGGTCAAGTGGGGGTAACCTTAGCACCTTAGCACGACTAAGTGCAACCTCTTGCTTTTTTTGAAAGAGTTCTAAAACTAAGCATGTGATGTCTCCTCATAGCAGCTTTGATATTGTTTAGCACAATATTAACTATAAAAACCAATCTACTGTAAACTTGTACATTTATATTTGCCTTACTGAGTTTTAGTTAAAAAGAGACAAAATACATGTAAAAAGAGACAAAATACATGTAAAAAGAGACAAAAGCAATGGTAACACATTCCTATAAAAGTTTAGACAAGAAAAATATTCATGAAAGATCACAGTTATTTCATTACATAATAATATATTGGATACTTACTCATTTATAATAGCGTGAAGCTATGTTCTGTTATATACCACAACAATTTATACTGATTTTTTTTATTTTTACTTTTAAGGAGATTCTAGAGGCCAAGGTGGCAAAGATGAAAGATTTTAGCAAGTGTGCTAAGACACTACTACGGATCTTATACACCGATGCTGAAAGACAGGGAAGAAGTGTGTGTGGCAGTACAGCCAACTCAAAGTTTCCACCGAAACCTGCTCCTCAATATCCAGAGAGACTTGAATTTATCTATGGTATATATAATGTTTTAATACTTTTCTTAACATATACAAACCTTTTCATTTTAATATCAGGAACTGTAATGAACATCATTTGATAAAAATAAAATTGCTTATTACTACCTATTATAAAGAAAAAGGCAGCGATACCCAAATTAGGTCGTTTGTTTCCGTCGTTTCTATATTTACAAAAGCTCTTTGCAATGTACATACTTTCACTTTTCACTCGGGGGCTATATTCGGATTCTCAATCTTCGGATTTCCATCAAGATAATATGGCCGCCACCAGTAGATTATGTGTTCCGCTTCGGATTATATTTTAGTCAGTGTAGCATATCTTGCGTAGCTTTAGCGTAATGGATATTTGATTTTGGATTGCGAAAATTTACTTAATTGAATAAAGTTTAAGGGACAAAAATACTATTCGGACGCCAAAAATAAGTTAAATCTTGCAAAAAAGTTGTACACAGCATCTTCGTTTTTCATGCTTTCATGTGGCGGTGTTTTAAAGCAACAATGCGATTCAATTACTACCTATTATAAAGAAAAAGGCAGCGATACCCCAATTAGGTCGTTTGTTTCCGTCGTTTCTATATTTACAAAAGCTCTTTGCAATGTACATACTTTCACTTTTCACTCGGGGGCTATATTCGGATTCTCAATCTTCGGATTTCCATCAAGACAATATGGCCGCCACCAGTAGATTATGTGTTCCGCTTCGGATTATATTTTAGTCAGTGTAGCATATCTTGCGTAGCTTTAGCGTAATGGATATTTGATTTTGGATTGCGAAAATTTACTTAATTGAATAAAGTTTAAGGGACAAAAATACTATTCGGACGCCAAAAATAAGTTAAATCTTGCAAAAAAGTTGTACACAGCATCTTCGTTTTTCATGCTTTCATGTGGCGGTGTTTTAAAGCAACAATGCGATTCAACTAGATTATGTAGCGTACATGGCGTAGTCACTTCATCAGGTTGTGCATGTTTAAGCGTACTTTCTTATAAATTTTTGGCTGCAAAATATTAATTCATTGAATAAAGTTTATTATCACAGACAGAAATAGTGCTTATGCAAAATAGGTCAATCAGACACACACAATTCAAGCATTTTATTGATTTTTAGAAAATGACAAAATAGCCACATTGGGTCATTCGTCTGTCATGATCTAGGTCATTTTAATAAGGATAATTAATTTTATCTATTTCTCACAAAGCTATTGCGGGATCCGGAAAAATAAACTTATTTGTCACAAGTTTGGTTGTTCGAAAATGTTATCAATGCTTGATAATTTTGTCGATTCACCACACAGAGACCAATGTCGCCACAACTACAAACGTGTCAGAAAATAATTTTAACTGTGCAAAACCACAGGGGCTTGGATTATAGAGTAGGGAGGGCGACTTAAAAGTCAATATAAATGACCAGAATCCAAGCCCCTGTGTGCGGAACATGGATTGCAACGTTCGTGTATAAGTTTGCTTTAGTCTATATCATAAAGGAAGGGACAATCTTTGAATAGGTGACAATCAAAAATATTTGAGCAGTGGCGGATCCGGGGGGGGGGGGTCCGAGATTGGAATTTTCCTCCGACAACAATTTCGCAAGTAACGTCTAGAACCACCCCCTTTTCGTCCTTCGTCCACAGCGGAATTTATGTGGACCAACCCCTTTCAAAAATTTCTGGATCTGGCCCCGTTTGAGTTATAATATAATTTATTGCTATTACACGTAAAAAATTTAAAGGCATACATGTACATTGCAAATGTTCATGAAGAGATCTACGATTGGGTTTAAACTTATTTCATATAATATTATATACTTCAAAATCATAGGCTGATCTGACAAATGATAACCATTAAAGTAGACAATAATTAGATGTGGAATAATTGTACGCCACACAACCAACATAAAGAAACGTGAATTTTAAAAATCACAATGGAAAACAGCCAACAGTCTTCAGCATGACCATAAGTCGTTGATTGCCGTCTTGCATTGGCCCAAGACTAAAAATACAAAAGAGGATGAGTCCAGTTTGCTTTTTGGTCACACTTAGAAAAAAGTTAAAATAACAATGTACAATTTTTTTTTTACATCTCCGCATGCTTGGAATGCAACTAAATGTTGAAAATAATAATATTATAAAACGAAAATTATAAAAATTTCTAGGCGCAAAATATATGTTTGATTTTCTTCTTCGGTATTCCCAGAATCCCGTTGGTAGCTTTTGTTCTCAGAATAATTTGAAGATTGAAACCTTTTTAAACTTTAACATTAAGCTGATTTAAAAGTATATATGAACAACAGACTGTGACATCTTTGATCCAATGGAGACTTTTGTACATCTCGATGAGCTGAAGGTTTAAGCAAGCAACAGCTTTTCTCTATCTGCAATAGTGTCCTATTTTCTCCACTAACATAACCAAACTTTGATGCAGTTATTTTAAACTAAATAGGAAATAGTACAATGCTTATACTGGATCTAAAAACAAATAATGTTTAGGATAAACACTTACATGACTTAGATTCATCGACATGGCCTAATTTTAGATCGATTTTATAGTATGTGTACAGCAAAGGCTACATATAGAATTCAACAATAAACCTTAGCAGGACCTAGAAATAATAAAGTCTTTTTTATGTTACTAAAGCAGACCTTTGCTTTTTGTGTCCATAGCAGCTTGCTAGGCAATATGCATTAGAGTCCACACTTGTTATATTACAAAAAAAACTTTTAAAGGGAAAGCAATCAAGAGTACTGTAGCTAGTAATTTTTTTTGTGTGCATCAAAATCTATTTAATAGAAACATTGAAATACCGAAGAGACATCTATAAATTTAACACTGTATTAAAACAAGGACCTGTCTGAAACGGTTCATTAAGATGAATAATTGAATTAAGTTGAAACATGTTATGTAAGAAGCAAAGAGCCAACGATGGGGTATTCGAATGCCAAGAGTCTTAAAGGGCAATGACAAAACCGGTAAACACGAACAAGAACAGAACAAAACACAAAATCAACCGAACAGTAAATTGTGGGTGACTATGGCAAGCCGTTTTTACATTTATTCCTCATTAACTTTATAAGATATCTCATATACTTTATAAGATATCTCATAAAGTTTATAAGATATCTTATAAATTTTATGAGATATCTTATAAAAAATAATTTATAAGATATCTCATATACTTTATAAGATATCTTATAAACTTTATGAGATATCTTATACATTTTATAAGATATCTTATTAACTATATAAGATATCTTTAAAAGAAAATGAGATATCTACTAAACACAATGTTTATAAGATATCTGATAAAGTTTATAAGATATCTCATAATGTTTATAGGATATCTTATAAAGTATATGAGATATCTTATAAATTATTTTTTATAAGATATCTTATAAAGTTTATAAGATATCTTATAAAGTTTATGAGATATCTTATAAACTTTATGAGATATCTTATAAAGTATATGAGATATCTTATAAATTTTTTGAGATATCTTTAAAGAGGCCTTATAAAAATATAAGATATCTTATAAAGTTTATAAGATATCTCATATACTTTATAAGATATCTTATTAAATATATAAGATATCTCATATAAATGGGAGTTTATAAGATATCTTATAAAACATATGAGATATCTTATAAAACATATAAGATATCTCATAAAACATATAAGATATCTTATAAAACATATAAGATATCTCATAAAGTTTATAAGATATCTTATAAAGATTATGAGATATCTTATATAAAATAATTTATAAGATATCTAATAAAAGTTATAAGATAACTTATAAAGTTTATAAGATATCTCGTAAACTTTATGAGATATCTTATAAAAAATAACTTATAAGATATCTCATAAAATATATAAGATATCTAATAAACTTTATGAGATATCTTATAAACTTTATAAGATATCTTATTAGTTTTATAAGATATCTTATTTGTTTTATAAGATATCTTATATGTTTTATAAGATATCTCATATGTTTTATTAGATATCTTATAAACTACCATTTATATGAGATATCTTATATATTTAATAAGATATCTTATAAAGTATACGAGATATCTTATAAATTTTATGAGATATCTTTAAAGAGGAATAAATATAAATATGGCGTGCCATAGGTGACCACATAAGTAAATGTTTATTTTATGTTTAATTTATTTTGCATGTAAATTTTCCAGCACTTCATTGTTAAGCATATCCTTGACTTGCGAACTACTACAAGATCAGATATTTGCGAGACCATCATTTGTATTCACCCGATCATCAGTTGTATTCATAACTTTTCTACAAAAACTGTGCAGTCTTGATGTTAAAACCTTAACTAAGCAAATATCCCTAGTAGTCAGACTATTTACTTTCTTGACTGATAATAACAGACTTATATGTATGGATTTATTCCGGATGTGTTTAGTTTACTACATGTACTATTCTTTTATCATTTATGTGCACATTTAGTACAATATATTAGTACAGTACTGTTTCACCCAAAGAACAAGCGGAAGACGTATAACGCTGTTCATGTGACACAATCGGAAAACTGGTTTACTAGAGTTGTGAGACAATTCCTTATAGGAGTTATTTCCCCTTCATCGTAAAAATTGACCGTTTTCACAGCTTTTTTTTTTACTTCATCAGTTACCATTGAAGCTCATTGAGACATTCTAACAAGAATGATTTCAGGGTCAAAATCTTCAGAATAACTGTTGGATAGTTATTCTCCTAAAACCTTTTTTTTCTATAAATTTTAACTGATTTCAAACAATCTTCTTCTCTGAAACGGCTGAAGGGATTGCTTTAAAACTTTATAATCTTGATTTTTAGGATGTCTTCTACAAAGTTTGCGAAATTTTTGTACTCAGACCAACCAACATGGCCGCATTGCTAAAAATAGAACAGAAATTGTCGATTAAGGGGAAATAACTTCTATAAGGCATCGTCCCACAACTTTGACTCAATGAAGAATATTGTAGAGCTTTTGATCCTGAAGAAGGAAAGTTGCTTCGGATTTTTTCTATCTCTCATACTTTTTGAGCTATTAGCTAAAAACTATGGTCTGATCCCCTGTACTATTTTTAGCAATGGCGGCAATGCTGGTTGATCGGCTCGCACAAATTTCACAAACTTGGTACATGTAGAGAACAGTGTTCAAAGTTTTCAAGATGGAAAAAACCAGTTAAGGAGAAATAACTCTTAAACGGTTGATCTGACAATTTTGACCCTGAGATCACTTTTGTAGATCTCAATGAGCTTCACAATTCTCAAATGCTAACTTTTCCCATAGCACTTGCAGTTTTAAAGAAAAGGTCCAAAAACTGTGAAAATGGTCAATTATGACGATAAAGAAGAAATAACTCCCATGAAGAATCATCCCACTCTTGATACTGAAGAAGATTGATTGCTTCGGAATTTCTCTATCTCTTATATTTGTTTTAGTTATAAGCTGAAAACTGAATGTGTTAAAGGAAAAGTAAGCATTGGAGAATTCTTAAGCTCATTGAGATCTACAAATTAAAATGATTGCAGTGTCAAAATTGTCAGATGACCCCTCATAGGGTTTATGGTCCTTTCAGGTGAAAAATAGTGTTTTAATGTTACAAAGAGAGAAAAAAAATGGTTCTTGCTTAAATCTTCAGATCAATTAGCTCTTCAAAATTTATCCATTAGGCTTTATCTGGCAGATCATGAGATGATCCCTTATAAAAGTTATGGCCCCTAATTGTAAAAGCTTTGGGTTATTGCCTTGCAGATATAAAAGATTAAAAAAAAGCTTTTTTTTGCTTGAATGTTTGGCTATATGTGCTCTACAAAAGCTTTCATTATTAGGTGGAAGTTGTATGGTGATCCTTTATTGGAGTTTTTCACCTCAGATACCCCAAATTATTTTCATTCCATCAGTCATTGAAGTCAGGTCAGCGATTCAGGCTCCTGGGAGCCTCTAGTTTTTATTTGCATGCACTCCCGGTTTTTAAAAATTTCTGGACAACACAGATCTCTGGTCATCTCTGATGAATCATGTATAGACAGTGGTTGATTCAGAGGAGGGTAAAGTCACCCTTTCTGTAGGAGATTTTGTAATGACTGTACTTATTTTCAGAAAAATCTCCTTTTGTCGTCTGTACAACATTATAGGTTTGAACCCTTCCCCTTTAAAAAACAAGAGGCTCCCAGGAGCCTGAATCGCTCACCTGGTCTTGATGTCAACCCTATGAAGAACTTTGTAGAGCTAAATAAGCTGAACATTTAAGCAAGCAATAGCTTTTCTCTTTCAACAATAGTTTTCATTGTGTAGGCCAAAAACGTGAAAAATGATATTTTAAGGGTCGTCTGAACACTTTGACTCTTTAGAGACTTTTGTTAAGAGCTTAATCGATGAACTGGACATTTAAGCAAGCAACAGCTTTTCTCTATCTGTTTTAGACAAAAACACTATTTAACACCTTTAAGGGGCTGTAACCCCTATAAGGGGTCATCTGACAACTTCAACCTTATGAAGACTTTTGTAGAGCTAAATGACCTGAACATTTAAGCAAGCTACAGCTTTTCTCAATCTGCAATAGTTTTCATTCTATAGGCCAAAAACACTATTTTTCGCCTTGAAGGGACTGTAACCCCTGTAAGGCGTCATCTGACAACTTCGACCCTATGAAGACTTTTGTCGAGCTAAATGAGCTGAACATTTAAGCAAGCAACAGCTTTTCTCTATCTGCAATAGTTTTCATTCTATAGGCCAAAAACACTATTTTTCGCCTTTACTGGGCTGTAACCCCTATAAACCAAAATCATGAAAAAACGCTATTTTTCACATTTTAGGGGCTGTTACCCCTATAAAGGGTCATCTGACAACTTCGACCAAATGGAGACTTTTGTAGAACTTTTGATGCTGAAGCAGTACAAAAATGTACATGCAAATCTAAAATTTCAGTCGCAATTTATTATTATTTAAATTCCAAAATTATTTTACTCTCAGGCAATTACATGTATGTCTGTCAAAGTTTTGCATTTGGCACTTTTTTCAAACTAATGCTGTGCTATTTGCCTTGGACTCGATTTGTTTACAGTTTTGATTCGTGTTACATAAATAGTAATTGCAGAACTTCATACATGTACATGTACATGTATGATCAACCTTTTTCAGTTCAGTGCACTTCTACTTCCTGTTGGCAGAAACTATTGTTAGCGGCAATGTTCTGAGAAATCAAGAATTTCCTTAAGCTATGGTATCTCCATTTTTGTCTGCGACACAGAAGACAACTTTAGCTGTCAAGTTTAATCTGTTTTAAATTGCATTCTGTTCGATATAACTACTTATACAGTTGTATTCAATCTAACTTTCTAATACAGTTGTATTTAACTTTACTTTTTGATCTTTTGACTTGAGCATCACTGATGAGTCAGGATAGACAATAACATCTTCCAATACACTTTAAAACAGTTTCCTGTAACTTTATTACAATTTTGATGTACATTCTTCATTAGGAATTCATGTTAACTTTGTCTATCGATTTTTTTTTTTGGAAATGCTAGACATTTTAGTCAGCTTTAATGCCTAATAGTCATGGAACATGCAAACATCAAAGTAAATTAACCTCTTTTCATTTGAGCATTTGAAAGAACTTTGTAAATTACTTTTATTTAAATACAGAATACCGTTAAATCTTTTTGAGTTCCTCAAGTTCTTTGAGATTTTAGCGGCTAAAAATTGACGACTAATATATTCAGTCCTGTCAGTTAAGTTTTTCCATTTATTTATTCATCAAAAATTTAGATAAAAAGACAATTTTGGAGGATCGATGATTAAAATTGAAATTACAGCGAATCAAATGTTCCATTCCCAAAAGCTGAACAGGAACTCATCAATGTACTTTTGAGCTCTGGTGCTTAATCTATCTATAGAATGTTGTAATAGTAGAAGCTAATCTTTTTGATCAGTTAAACTCGCACCTTCATTGAAAATAAAAACTACTCATAAGTAGAAGATTTTTACCTGAAGGAAAAAAACTCTTATCTCCTAGAGAAATTTGCTTATGTCTATGAATTTTGCAACTAAATATTTTTTTAATGATTATATTGTTTCAAACAACTCTCTGACATTTATTTGGCACATTTTCTTTGCCAATGTGAAATTTTCAACAGGTAAGTATTTTATACTAGGAAAATTTTTCCTTCATGCAACAAGATAATCTCCTCTCAATAGATGTGAGTTTAAACTGATCAGAGAGATCAATTCCATTGTAACACATTCAATAGGAGGATTAAGTACAAGTACTCCAATGAGTCCCTATTCAGCTTGGGGTAATTAAACATTTTATTAGCCATAATGTTTTATTCATTTGTCAAAAGATGACAAAATATACTGCCAAAATATTTTGAAACCTTAAGCCACCTTTCTGTATAGAAGCCAGTGTATCAACTTACCAGATTTCATCCAAAAGAGTTAAAAATTGGTAACGAGTTAACTTACAAATCAATGCACATATTTTATATTGTTGTGCATCATCTTAGAAGTCTGCATATTTTATTAACATGCGTGTATAAGAATTCAGACCTAAATTCTGAGAAAACTTCCCCACAAATCTTAAGTTAATTTGAAATTTTGCTAAACACTTTGAAATGGAGCATTCCGATACATTTGTTCTTCAAGAGTAGGTGTGAACTCAGCTAAACAGTTGAATCTTAAGCTAATTGAATTGTCATTTACCATGACAGATCATCGTCAAGTTTGACCTTGTAATTCCCTATCAACATAAATATTACATTAGTAAGTTGGTGTTTTACGCCCTTGCAACGCTAAATAGGTTATGTGATAAAATGAATATGAAATGATGATAGTAAATGAAATATGGGGGTAAGGTGGGAAACAAAGAATAGAAAATTTTGAAGAACCACAGGAATAGGGGAGAAGTGGGAAGGGGCAGAACATTAAGCATATTTGGTGCACTACCTTGCGGTCCACAAAGGGGTCTTTTACGTGCATGATGTGTTGTACTCTCAACACACGATGGCCCACTATGGTCAGCGGTCAGGGTTTCAGTATTATTTAGCCACCTAGAGTACACATTTGGTAGCTCGATATGCTGTGCAATGACCCGACGCCAAGCATCAATTTCACAAAGAATCCCAAGACCGTTAGTCGCATCTTACGACAAGCTTGACTTTGTTGAGGGCCTTAACGCCATCCGGGTCCCACACGGGACATTTTTCATACACACAGAAACACCGTGACGAACGTCAACCTGTATGCACTAGATAATTTGAAAATTCATTATTTTGCAAAAATATAAATTCTGTTTATCACTTTGTCCGTATTAACATAAATTTATCGTATGCTACATAGCCCGTATAGCCGGTTTGTTTAGGTGCATCTAGCATGTTATATTTTATGTAATGTAAAATTATATAACCTAAGATTAGAATACCAGAGTAACGTTTTCCCATTCTTATCATTTCCTGTCATTTGTATGCCATTTTTACACCCCTAGTAAGGTGAATTCACGACGATCAGGAAAGTCCAGTGAAGGATTCACGTAATGTTGTATTTGGTGGGTTAAATTCGTCCCTTTTTCGATCAATATTGTTTACAAAACACACATACAATGCACACCTGAGCATTGTTAATAAACATAAACCTATGTATTATTTATATTTTTTTATAATTTACATTTTTGTATTGATTTCAATAAAATGTGAAAGTTTGGTTAATGTATGAATAATGGTTTAAAAGTTATAACCCAGCGGGCACTCAACGTTGTTTCAACGTTGAAAATAGGTTGAAATAAAGTTGCAACGTCGGTCAACCTATTTAAACGTTGAAACAACGTTGATAATGTAAACGTTACAACTCAACACGTTGATTCCACGTTGAAAAGAAGTTGACAGTTTCAACGTTTACATAGGTTTAACTATCGACGTTGAATCAACGTTGATGATCAAAACGTTATATTTCAACACGTTGATTCCACGTTGAAATAAAGTTGACAGATTCAACGTTAATATAGGTTTAACGCCCGACGTTGAATCAACGTTGATGCTTAACACATACCATTTTAACACATTGAATCCACGTTGAAATCAGGTTGCAAGTTTCAACGTTGAGAATAGGTTAAGTTATCGACGTTGAAAGAATGTCGACAATTTCAACGTCGCGCATACAATGACGAATACACGTTGCAATTTGCTTTGTAGCTAACCCTTTTAACGCATTGCATTATATGTAGAGAAAAACTATTTTCTAATTCTTTTATATTCAGGAAGCACAATCCCGAATGAGACTATCAGAGGAAAAAGCACCACATACATACACATTTTTTTTAAATAATGTGAACTTTAAAGAGATGATTGGCGTTCGAAAAGAAGTAAGAAGGGGGCAAAGCAAAGATGAAAAATCAGCTTAAACTATATGCAAGCTGTTATCCCTTGCGATTTTTTTCCCTAGTTGTTGTTTGTTTTTAGTTGTTGAGTTCACTTTTTCCATTATGTTATTTGCCTTGCCCATACATGTTAAAGGTACATTTCTTGACTTATTTAATTTATGATTAATTCCATTTCGAGCATCATTTGATATCCTTGCTTGAAAATTCGCGGGGGTATATAGTGATAGGAGTGTCCGTCCGTGTGTCCGTCGGTCCTTCAGTCACATCTCGGGGTACCAATCTTTATCATCAACACCTCCTAAACCCCTTGAACAATTTTCATGAAACTCTTATCGTTGTGACATAATGTAGATGTGCACCTTCTACGTATTCAAAAATGATCCGTATTATTTTGGCTTCCATAGCAAAACATGGACCTGTCTGTGTGACTTAAAAGGGTAATCATTTCTTATCTGCAACTCCTCCTAAACCCATGAATGGATTTCTTTAATAAACTTTCGCTGTGACATATTGTCGATTTGCCATGACTTCTTATGCTCTTCATAATCATATATAGTGTTTGGCTTTTTCAATATTTTTGGTAGAGCGCCTCTAATGAGTCTTGAATAGACGAAACGCGCGTCAGGCGTAGCAAAATTTATTGTCTGGAACTTTGTTGTCATTTGTATTTCTTATAATATTAAATGTCTTCCGTTTTAGGGGCAGGGTTATTCATTAGCGAGCTGTTGCTCACAGTTTTTTTTCTTGTTTATTTTAGACTGGTCATATATTTATAGCGCAGAACTTTGGGGTCTGAGTAACTGTGGATATAATATGATATAAACTAATCGATGTGTGTGTGTTCTATGTACGTTGTTCTTCTCTGGTTTGTTTAGACCAAATTGATGGAATTTTATATTATGAAAAAGAAATTCGTGATCTTTTTTTTCTTTTCCTTAAAGCTTGATAGGAATCCCTGTCAACTTGCCATTTTATTGGGATTAGATTAATGTAAATAGTGCAGATATAGGGGTATCTGGCACTTTAAATTCCTCTTTAAATAAAACATTCGAAAACACCATGTTGCGGTTTTGTTTTTGCTTTGTTTTTTTTTTATAAAAGGACTAGCTGTTCTGCCCTTTTATTTCAGTTTGACAATACCCCCCTCCCCCCGCCCAATTTTTACCCCGCCCAATTTTTATATTTGGAACTTTGCTACTATATCCGAAAATGATCAATCAGTCCCCCCTTTTTATGTTTTTTTTTAACTTTCTATATGCAAATAAATATTCAGTGTGTCCTGTCTGGACCACCCTCGTTGAATATTGATATATATTAATATTTTCGAATCCCCCCTTTTTGTCATCGCGTAACATTCGGATCCCCCCTTTTAGTTTCATAGATGACTAGAGTCGATAATATATAATTATATGCATATACAAAAAAAAACTCCGAATTAAATACATTTCATTAATTATTATCATTTCAAATAATTATCATATATATGGAATAAAAAAACTTACAATTTTAATGGGTTTTATTGGGAAACCACGTGACTTTCTGTTTCACATTCCCCAATCGCGCACGCGTATTCATAGAATACTCATGCATTTCCCGCGCGTCCAGAACAAAGAAAATCAGACATCAACGCCTCAGAATTTCAATCGCAAATTTCAGTGTGAAATCAAGTAAGAAAGGTTAGATATCTTCACAATTTTACAACATTATATTAATAATTTATTTATTTGATATGTGTTTGAGACGGACATGTTTTAAGATGCATACGGCGAGGCCCTACGTGAATTTTTATCATAGTTTTGTGTGTTTTGACTGATTTTTTGTTGTTTCGTGCCTTTTTGGGGTCTTTTCTCGTCGACCTGAATAATCAATTTTGCCTCGTTGGACCAACTGTTATTATATCTGTTTGTAATTGGGCCTTAACCATGTACATTATGTGTTTGTGCCAATAAATTGGATTTGATTTGGTTACCCCCTCCTTTCTGAAAAGTAATAATGACCATTCATGAAAGTGTTGGCCAAACCAGGGATGTCCAAAAAGTCAATTTTATTTAATCCCTGGCCAAACTTGGCTACATCAGGGATGTCCAAAATCAGTTTTATTTAATCCCTGGCTACATTTAAAGATCAAGTAAACAAGACAATTCTTCAGATTCTACACAATGAAAAGACAACATTAAAAAACATACTGTAACCAAATAAACTTGAAAAGTGTTAAATGTATACCAAAATAGACGTACATGTATTATTCACTGGTATTATTGATATACAGGTCAATGATACGTACGTTGACCATTTTTTCAATTCAAAGATTACAATTAACTGAAACAAAGAATGAGCAGGAATGACATAAACTTGACTACACCCCTACAGAATACCACATATCCAAGCCCCCCCCCCTTTATTGGGGAAAAATTTGGTGTGACATATAAAAGAACTATTGAAGCATGAACAAAGTGGACCCCCTCAGCCTGTCAGTGCCCCCCCCCCCCCCTTGGAAATATCTGCATCTATCACTATAGAGTACATAATATCTTCATTGTACATGTATATATACCCTTCATATACATTATATACATTCACGCACCAACACATAGCTTCACTTGTGGATTTTATAGAACTACATGTACATGTTGATGCATATATCAATGTAATATAATCCTATGTATGTATGTCAGATGAGCTTCGTTCCTTTGGATTTGGAAAGTAATCCTTTGCCTTTGACCATTTCTTCAGCTGAGAAGTGAACTTGACTGCATTCTAGAAACATCACATTTATAAATCAAATAGCAAACTGTTTTACATGTGTACATACTGTAACATGCATGTCTTATTGCAGTTACAAATTTAAGAAAAATGACAAACAATGTTACACATGATACACTTAACTTCATTCCTACAAGATATTTCATATCCCATCCCTTCCTTCCTTTTTTTATGAAAAATTTCATTTTGGTTGGATATGTAAGAATAATTGAAGCAACCAATTTAGTTGACCCCCCTAGCCTGTCAGTGCGCCCCTTTTTGAAATTACTGTATCTGTCACTTTAGAGTACATATCTTCATTGTACATGTACATGTACATGTATAAAAATACTTTTCATATATAAAATTTTCATCTGCACCATCAAAATTTTACACTTACATGTAGCTTCATTATGGGATTTTCTGAACTACATGTACACGTACATGTAAATA
Organism: Arcuatula senhousia; assembly: GCA_963971305.1. Classification (NCBI taxonomy): domain Eukaryota; kingdom Metazoa; phylum Mollusca; class Bivalvia; order Mytilida; family Mytilidae; genus Arcuatula; species Arcuatula senhousia. Next base: position 21,310,360 of record OZ020308.1, on the reverse strand, counting down.
TAAATTAAATCAACATGTATCATATGTAATTATGTCAAAGAGCTTCGTTCCTTTGGATTTGGGAAGGTAATTATTTGCCTTTGACCATTTCTTCAGCTGAGAAGTGAACTTGACTGCATTTAACAAAATCAACAGTTATTTTTAAACCACTTCAGTCCCCCACATCAGATATCCCCTATTTTATCCACATGTACATGTAACAGGTCGAAGAATCTACCTTTTAAGGAAAGTGTTTACATCAAACTTTTAACCAATGGTTTTAGAGAGAATATAAATAAATACTATCACCAACACGTGCTTTTTGAGAAATAATTCAACAAAAACTGACTCGATGAACAAATTTTAAAAATGAGCGGTGAAAAAAATTGTTGGTCTATTTGCATCAATATCAGGAAAAAAGTTACGGTATAAAGGACACCTATTTTTCCCCGAGGAGCATTGACTATTAGGGAGATTTTAGTGTTATTTTCAACTTTGTTATTGTCCGTTAATTGACCAATGAACCAAATGATATAGAAGTCAAAATGTGGAACATAACATTACTTTATAAGGAGAATTTACGCATGCCAAACAAAATAACGTTTAAAACCAAAACTTTTTGGTATTAACAAAATATGAGCGAGGAAGTTAAAGAAAATATGTTTATGGTGAGAACTTTCGTATAAAAACGTCGAAAATATTTTGCCATTTTTCCCCATATGAAAGGTCATTTTTGAAGAATTTCGATTGATTGATAGGTCAAATTAAATCTAGATGACTCGACCTGTGTAACATGTTCTACATCTGTCATCATGTTCAGGTAACATTGTTTTTTCTTGAATTTGATCTTGCCTTCATATGCATTTAACTGTCTTATAACCTATTGTACAATGTACAACAAAATGTATGCGCATTCCCAGCACTTGTTTGTCCATCTATCAACAATTTCTTGATGTTACAGCCAGGTAAAGCTGTCTTGAAAAAGATTGATTCTTAAATTTAATACAGTTTCTGTCCATACATGTATGTAAATTTCAAGTACATTGTAAATCCAAGCATTGAATTATTTTCATAAACCAGGATTTTTTGTTGACAGGGCCTTCTCTGACTTTGTAAAATCTTAGTTGTCCCCCACCGCCACAGTCACTGATAATGTGTTGGATGTGTTTTTGTGCAACTTGTTTTTTCATAACAATTATCTTTTTATATGGTACATGTATACAGCTTCAGGAAGGGTGTCATTTTATGGGATATGTTTTTAAGGATAAAAAATCATATACATACATATATCATATAATAAGGTGGCTCCCGCAGGGTTAAAAACGACCTGCGACCTGAGTGCTTTTTAAGGGCGACTTCCGACCTACACTTCAAAAAAATGACCTGGGATCTCAGCCAAAATATGCCTTTTCAAAGCGACCTCAGGCCCCTTTTAAAAGCGACCTTGCGACCTGAGGGGGGGGGGGCACCCAAGCCAACCTAGAATTTTATAACTTTAAAATAAGGGTTGAATATTTTATTAAAATGTAATTTAGAAATTAATTCTTCAGCTATTCAATACCCCTTCTGATTCTTTTGTAATTAAGCAGCTTCAGGTACAAATGTACATGTACATGTAATCACATACATGTATGGTGGGATGGTTTCAAGTCTTTTACTATTGTACAACCATTTTATTCTGATTGGAGGCCTGACCATTTTGGTGGTCATACTAATTACATGTCCGTATGTGTGATATCATTGATTCGAAGTATTTTTCTCTTTTACCGGACATGTCCTGTAATCATGTATATTGCAATGGAAAAAGTCAAAATATTTTACTGGACCAAGTGAATTTTTTTCAACATTTGTCCAGTGTCCAGTGGATATTTGTAATGACTGTAATATGATGATATTACATGTACCTGTTGAAACAGTTTGGGAGGTACAATGTATATAGGTATCACCCTGTCTGCATGTCTGTCCTCATACCTTGTAAGCGCAACTCATAATGGACATCCTAAACTGCTCGACACATTTTTATGAAATTTTGCACAAAGGAAGTAAATCATAGGAAGATGTGCCTAATAAAGAAATTTTGTCAACGAGATATATATCAGGGGATATAATTGGCTTTGAAAGAAATTATATAAATATACATGTAACAGAAGGATTACAACAGCCCATTGTAAAAAAGATCTAAAGATTGACTTATACATATAAATATTTCTTGTTTGAAATAAACAATTTTAAAAAATTTAATAGAAATTAATACATTTACAAGTGTTTCTGCATCATGCTGCGCTCGGCGTAGCTTTTTATTTTCCCATATATCATATTAGCTTTTTAGAAATGCATTTTTGTCCCCCCTCCCCCCGTCTTGCAACAAAACATCTACTTCCTGTTTAACAAGCAGGCTTAGATATTTAGATTTTTCCACTCAGCAGGCCATGGACCTATAATCTGTTCTTCCATATATTTAAAGTACATGTACATGAATGTGTAAGGTTTTATAAATAAAATGTAAATTTGGACATCTATATATACGTACGTTTTCACCAAATATTTTGTTATGTTTATAAGATCTCAATTTTTACATTTTAGGATTTCAAAGAAGGGTTCTACAAGTACAACCAAGAGACCTACTCAGAACTCTTATCAATAACTGCCAGCAAACTGGTAAATATGGAAGAGTTCCAATTGAATATGATGGAAGAGCTAAGCGAGTTCAACAATACTTTAGAGTATGAGAATGTTCTAAACAAAATTATAGGTGAGTTTAAGTGTGTGTTTTATAACTAATGGTTGACTTAAATTTGATGCAACTATTTCATCTTTCAGCCACATTTTCATGGAGTTTTGTTGCAAGTTTTTCTAGTTATTGTAATGTGTGAACTGTCAGTGTTCTAGGATTCCTATTACCCGTTACCCGTGGTAAGTGAGTTTCCACAACGGGAAAGTCAGTTTTGAAGCATAAGTACCCGTTGGAAAGTCATCCTCAAAGTTCGAGAAAGCTGAAAAACCCATGTACATGCCCGTCCCTTAATTATTTTTATTCACGTTATGGTTTTTTAATCATTTATGATTCAGCAAAGACATCGTAACAATTCCGCTGTGCAGTTGTGTTGACATTATTTTCATCGGGAGTCTTTCCAGCGCTTGAAATTTAAACACTGTCTTCACTGCTACTGTAAAGCGCCCTTGAGACCACGCTATATCGTACATTAATTTCGGAACCGGCAACGGTGAAAGTTATTTTGTACTAAATATCGTCAATTTCTTTTGTCATTGTTTGTCATCGGAAGGAATTAAAAATATATAGTTAAAATAAAAGATTATGAAATAGTTAAAAAATAAATGCCGTGATATAAATAAAACGTATAAAAATCGTCTTTTGAAATAAACTTATGAAAACTTTTTCCAAATTTTATTCATGTCCGTATCCAGCTTTGACAAAGTTATTCTGTTTAATTCAAAAAGTTTGAATGAAATTCAAATCATCATGGATTTGCACAAGTTTGGATTTACAAACAAAAGCAAACAGAACCTGAACCTAAAAAACCAAAACTTGATAAAAAAACAAAAAGATAAAATATATGACGAACAAAAAAGAAATCGAGGATATGTCCCTACATGGAAAGATGAATTTCCTTGGGTGGAAATAAATGACTGCTTTTTAGAAAGAGGTGAACATTTTATATATCTCATCTCTAGTCTAGATGTGTTGCTCAAGTCTCACTCAATATTGCTCATTTATCCACAGTGTAGAAAAATCAAGCTGCCAGGTGGCTCTGCATTTATCCATATTATCTGTTCTGTTGAAATCATATAAGGAAACAGGTAACCAGTTACCAGCATTCGAAATTCAATATTAAAATTACAATTTTAATTTGGTAAGTCAATCTGAGGTGTGGGTAAGTCATTTTTTATAACAACTTTCCCTTGTAAAGTCCATGTGGCCAAAAAATCCTAGAACACTGGAACTACATGTAAAAACTTTTCCTTGCAGTTACTAAATCAAAAGAATGGTATGCAGTACCCGTAAATGTAAAATTCAATTGAAAAAATACTTAAATGTACATAGATTATTACCTCATTATCATCTAGATTATTATTGTATCATTTATTATACACATGTACATGTATATAATTTTGATTTCAGAAAAGTATTATAAAGAAAATTGGTGGTGGGACAAAAGGGGGGTCACATAAAGAATGTGATGAAAGGGTAAGTGTTACTGGTAATTTTCTACAAATTTAACTCAAACATAAAAAGGAATTGTACATAATGGTAATAAATAAAAAAATATACATGTAAAAAATCTATGTGGTTATGATTCAGGGTTGGCAAAAACCCGGGTTTTAAGAGTATTTCCCAGCCCAGTGGTAAATACTGGGAAAACCCGGGTTTTATTGGGTTTTACTGGGTAATAAGTTTTTTCTTATTAAAATATCATCAAAAACCTACATAAAAATCAGTATGATCAATAAGTCCATGCACATTTTTAAAGTAATACAGAATCAGAACACTTATAAAAACAAATCTTAATAGTGAGAGATTAAAATGTAATTGAAAAGATACAGTATATATTATGATGAATTTTGCATGTATAGCTATGAACTAACTTGTTATGGCCTTATACAAGTTCAAAGTTTTTTTTTAAATACATGTATGTTATATATACACAAGCCCTACCTACATGTATTAACAAAAAGACAAAAGGATGTTTTGATTACTAAACATTTTTCATTCTTGATAGATATATGGTTTCACAAATTTGTTTATAGCCTGGTGGTTTTATAAATAATAAGCATAGATATGATTAAACTGTGTATTGTCATAATTGTTAAAACTGTAATGACAATCAGTAAAAAAATTATAGCAAAAAGGTAGTGCAAATATACAAATTATTGAAATTATGCATTAATCATGTTAATGGTAATGTTTTATTTACTGTCAAATATAAATCATTCATGTATTTTGAAGATGAGGAACAATTTTGAAGCATAAAATATTATTTGATATGATTTCTTTTCATTAAAAAATTCTTATTACCCAGTATTGCCCACTTTCACAATTTTAAGGGTATTGCCCAGCTGGGGAATACCCGGGTTTTCCAAGGTGGGAAAACCCGGGCGGTCAATACTTTGCCAACCCTGTTATGAGGTTCAAAGAAAAAGATTGAATAAATATCTATATCCAATATATATTGTACTAGGGTCTAAAGAAAACCAGAAAAATCTTACTAAACTATCAGAAAGCAGACGTACCATATTAACATCCGAATTTCTGTAGCCTATAGCTCCTTACATTTGCTTTCACTTTCAACTTTTGACTCATATATTTGTTAATATTATTAGTAATTTAGATAATGCATACAATTATAGTGAAAACCTGCATGATTTTTTTTTTTGGCTCATACATGTAATCATTGTCTTATGTTCATTATTTTACTATCATGGTAATCAGTTAATCATTGACCTTGTTTAATTTTATGTGTGAAAGTGTTGTACACATATGCACCCTCCCGGAAAGATTCTTTCGATGTTACACCTAATGGCCGACTATTGTTATTCTTTTTGACTTTTATATTCTGCAAAAATTCTTATCTGATATTGTGACACCCAATTTAGCTTGCTGTACTACTTTTACAAAATTAAAAGATTGAACACAAACAATATTATTATACTTTGATTTATTTTGATTTGTAATTTAGTTACAAAAATGTAGCTCAAGCCCATCGATGGACCGTAGTCCATGTACATGTACCTTGCAGATTTCTCAAGTACTGTGAATAATCTTAAATTCAAAGAATTTGCTTTTAGGCTAGCAAGTTCATTATTTGAAATCAATATAAATTTCTTATTTCTTTAAATTCCTGGTTTTGTCAGCTCCTGGACCCCCATAAAAAATAAGACTTTTTCTTTATATCAATATTAGATTGGGATAAAAATTGTTGTATTTATTGTGTGAGCAACAAGGCAGTAAAAAAAAAATTCAAGTTTTTGTCTCGCCTGCGAAGCAGAGCGGGACATAGGTGTTACTTTACCAGCAGCGACGGCGGCGGCGACGGCGGCGTTAACTTTTTGGAAAAGTTTTATGAGCACCTCCATATCTCAAGAACTAGAGGTCCTGGGTTGATGAAACTTGGTATGCATATGCCCCAGTAGTAGCTTAGCACAGTTGCATCCCCATCTTTTGACCTTGACCTTGATTTTCCGGTTGAGTGACTTTGACAATTTTCAATACATATAAAAGCAATGGAAAAGTTTTGCGAGCACCTCCATATCTCAAGAACTGTAGGTCCTGGGTTGATGAAACTTGGTATGCATATGCCCCAGTAGTAGCTTAGCACAGTTGCATCCCCATCTTTTGACCTTGACCTTGATTTTCCGGTTGAGTGACTTTGACAATTTTCAATACATATAATAGCAATGGAAAAGTTTTGCGAGCACCTCCATATCTCAAGAACTATAGGTCTTGGGTTGATGAAACTTGGTATGCATATGCCCCAGTAGTAGCTTAGCACAGTTGCATCCCCATCTTTTGACCTTGGCCTTGATTTTCCGGTTGAGTGACTTTGACAATTTTCAAAACATATAATAGCAATGGAAAAGTTTTGCGAGCACCTCCATATCTCAAGAACTATAGGTCCTAGGTTGATGAAACTTGGTATGCATATGCCCCAGTAGTAGCTTAGCACAGTTGCATCCCCATCTTTTGACCTTGACCTTGATTTTCTGCTTGAGTGACTTTGATTATTTTTATTGCATATATTTGCAATGTTTAAGTTCTATAAACATCTTTTGATCTCAGAAACTGAAAATCCATGTAAATTCAAAATAAAGTGGAAGTAAGAAAGAATAATTGTTTCTGATGGTGCCGGCAGGCGAGACATACTTTAGTGTTAACTCTTGTTATTGTATAATTGGTGTGACATGTAAAGTTGTCATTTTTTTTACAGATGTTTGAATAAGGAGTTAATATGTTACTTAGGAGCCAAGATGAACGTCAAAGGAAAAACAACTACCAGTAGCAAGACAATAAAAAGGTAAATATAAGTAATGAAACGTGACCATGTGCTTTTGAATATACAAACAGAGTTCGCAATCTTTAAAAATATCTTCTTCAGACATAGGTCGTCAAAATGGAATCTTTTGTCAGACCAATTTTTTTTACTGGTCCTATATAAAGCTATCTATTACAACTTTCTAAAAAAATACTAAAATCTACCAGACATAGTTAAAAATGTCAGACCTGCTTTAACTTTACCAGTCAGGTCTGATATGTCCGACACAAATGTATAGATATACAATATCAAACATTAATATTTTGTGAATTTCTGTATTCCCTTCAAAGTGTAAGGTACATGTATGCCACTGTCGTGACTTTGGATGTATATGGAAGGAATTTTCTAGAGAACTGATTTTATCATAATTGTTTCTTTAATTTTAATACCCCGCCACACGAAGTGGCCAGTTTTTTTCGGTGTCTGTCTGTCCGTCCCGGCCCCCAAGGTTTCCGACCAATAACTTGAAAATGCGTCAAAGGATTTGAATGATATTTTGAACAGCTATTTAGTACATTAAAATACAGGTCAAGTTCGATTTCCAGCATGATCCAAAAGATAGTTTTCGAGATAAGCCACTTTGAAAAATCAAATTTCATGAAATTTTGAGTTTCCGACCAATAACTTGAAAACACGTCATGGGATTCAAATGATATTTTGTTCAGCTATTGAGTATAATAAAATACAGGTCAAGTTTAATTTCCAGCATGATCCCAAAAACAGTTTTCGAGATAGGCCACTTTGAAATAAAATTTTATGAACTTTTGATATTATAACGTGGGGGGGGATACATTTAATATCCCATTACATGCCCTATTTTTTTAGATTTTATCAGCCTTATATATATTAGAGATTAGAAGCATATTTAATGGGGGAACATTTTTTTCTTGCAGAAGTAATTATTCAAGTTCATCCAACAGCCACTGTTGCTATTATTGAGGATGAAATGAGTCATTTCATGAAATATGCTTGAGTGGTAGACCGACAAAAGTAACACTGACCAGAAGAATGACAGTCAGAGGAAATAGTGCAACCTCAATTTTCCGATGAGAGTGAAGAACAATGTTGTTGGAGATTAAGGACTTCGTTTTTAACCAGCTACAATTTTGTAATTTCTATGCCCAATTTAAAAATAGATGTACTTGTAAATAATAATAAGAAATTGTACATATATAATGTAAGGTTAACATGAAGTTTCCTCTTTGTGAATTTGAGTTTGATCATTTGTCATTATTTATTGAAAATATATTGATTTATTAAAAGAAGTACAGATAGTAAAGCCATTAATCACAAGTTAGTTAGAGAAAAAACATGTGGAGCACATATTCCCCACAGAAAGGGTCTATTGATTTGAATTATTATATTATTGCATCGCCATCCCTTTATTAGGACAGCACACTTTACAAGGCATAAAATTTACAGCTTACAGCTTATGGCCAAATGAATTGAGTATTAAGTGTTTATTGAGAAATGGGACCATATGCATCAGTTTATCTTCTTATAAAAGAACTTTTTTTTGAAAGAAATGTATGCATAGATTTAATTTTGTAACCCAGACAGCCAGTGACATTAGTATTTATGAACTCATTCTTTATTCCATGGACAGTTTATACATGTACATATAATTTTTATGGACAAAACCTTTTGTACAATGTAAATGAATGTATAAATAAATGTTTGATAAACTTTTACTTGAATTGTGTCTTTATTGATATAGATACATGTATGTCCTGCGAATCAGAGATAGATAGGTTTTGCTTTCTTTGCAGAGGAGTTTACTCTCAATGTTTCAAGTTGTATGAGTATCTTTATATCAGAAGGTTGAATAAACTTGCTCCTTATCATCATCTGACCTTGAGATTGTGTTTTCCAATTGAGTGACTGATCATTTTCAATACATTACAAGGGCAGTATAAAAGTTTTATAAGAACTTTTTTTTTTCTCAGGAACAACATAAAATTGTGTGGGCTTTTTCATTTGTGCTTTACTAGTACATTCACCTCATCTTGAAACCTGGAATTGTATAGGTGGTTCAGGAGGAGTTTTGGATTTTGTTGAGACATCCATCAGTGTTAACTTTTTTTGTAAATGTTTGTTGAAAACTTTTTAATAAAAGTGGGACCGTTTCCATTATCTTCAATATGAGTGCCTCATAATAAAAATTGTTGGTTCATTGTTATATTTTTAACCAGAAAGATGCATGATAGGTTCTGGATTGGTAATCTTTAAACTAGGTCAGTCATGGACTTAAAACAACATTAAAAGTCAACGTTGAAACAACATTAATTGTCAATGTTGAAATAACATTGATTATCAACGTTGAAACAACATCGATTATCAACGTTGAAATAACATTAAGTGATCAACGTTGAGACAACGTCAGTTTTCAACGTTGCTGCAACTTTCACATGCAACCTAAAATCAACGTTGATTCAACGTACTGTCATGTTGAACTTCAACGTTGATTAAACGTTGAAAAAACGTTGAAGTGCCTGCTGGGAACTAAAAAGGTTATACATTTTATAACTCTAAATTAAAAGTAAACAACACATTTCAAACTTATGATAAAGCATGCAATGTGTACCCACGTTCTTTTTAAATCGTTTTAAATTAAAACATGCAACGAGAGTACTGCCAACTGTTTAAGAAAATCAAATTAGTAAACACATCAAACCGGTAATTTGTCTCACGATTTTAGAGGATTCAGTTTTGTTCAGTTATAGACGTCTGTTTTGGTAAATTGTGGATACTGTTTTGTCGGGTTATATCATACATCTTTATGGTTATTTACATAAGATTGCGTAATAATAAGTAGCATAATTGACCAATTTTACTGTAACTCATTTCGTGTTATCCAGGAACTAACAGAATTCGTCAATTCTGATATCATGCATGCTTACATTCCAAATTTTGTACTTGTTATATGCTTACAACCTTTTGGGTAAAATTTGCATTAATAAAGCTATAATAGATTAATTTCTTCATTCATACGAAGCAGACTTCTTACAATCACTTCTAGACAATAGATTAATTTCTTCATTCATACGAAGCAGACTTCTTACAATCACTTCTAGACAAAAAAGGATCGTAGAATAGCTCTCTCTTTTAACTTCACTTTCCGTTACATTGATGATGTCCTTTCACTGAACGATTCTCAATGCTCATTTATCGTCAGAAATTTGAGATAAAGGACACAACGGATTCTAAAAAGTGACGGCTTCATATTCAGATCTAAATCTCGAAATAACTCCAATGGAAAACTTTTAACGAAACTCTTTAAAAAACGTGATGACTTCAATAAATATTCAAATCGTCAACTTTTATACTCCTTGTGTAGCAAAATTCCATTTACTCCAGCAAATGGAGTTTAAGTTCCACAATTGATGCATTGCTCGAGAGTTTGCGGTAATATTACATCGATTTCCTTGGCAGAGCGTCACACATATGACACAAAAAGTGCTAACACAGGGTTATGTTGCTCCTTGATTGCTGTCATGACTCAAGAAATTTACGGAAGACATTATGAGCTCAAAAACAAATATGGGATTTCTCTCTTTCAGATGAGTACAGATGTTGGTTTGTCATAGGGTTTTGTTTAATCTTCCTTTACCGGAATCGACACGCTGAATTTGAAATTGGCAGTGCGACGAATGTTAAATAGCATGCATACAGGAACTGCTTACTTTTCCAGAGCGCACGAGTTCACTTTCGTTCGACTTGAGTTTGCATCGGTGATAACTGTTTTGTTGATTTTGTGTTTGTTTTATGTTTTGTACATGTGTTTATTCGTGCTGTTCACGTTCATGTTTTCTGATTTTGTCATTGCCCTTTTTGACTTTGAACACTCGAATGCCCTACTTGATTTTTGTCAAATACTTATAAGTAAGAATTAAATTAATATGACCCTAAAATATCTTAAAATGCTCCTAAAACGTATCTTAATTTAATGTTTGAATCAAATGGAATTAAATGCCTCATCTCAGAATTTTCTAGATCTGGAAGGGGTGCATCTACATGCAGTCTCATTTTTGAAACGAACCTGCATTACCAATAACTGTGAATTGGTTGCCCTTATATTCCTGCAAACAGACACATTTCATTTCGTTAAAGTATTTACTATTTTCGAATTGCAAAACCTCCGTGCGGGTCCCGGGTGGCAAATAGGCCCGTAGCAGCGCTTTAGCTTATCGGTAAACGTCCACTTAAAATCGCTCAGAAACCCTTCGTCGCGTCAGGCCGCTCTGCCCAAATAGCGACTGGGATGTGTGCCCAAAGTGGTTGAATGGTGCGCCATTCATAATGAATGCCGGGGTCGTCAGGCTATAATGCGGATAACCTGACCGCAAACCATAGTGGTGCACCGAGTTGGGTTCATTGTATCACCCTTTTTATGTACATCTCCCGAGAGTTCGAAGTAAAGGCAAAACTTACTAACTTACTAATGAATTAAAAAAAAACGGGATGGGGGATTTATTTACAGATAAATGAGTTGGTGCTTCCGTAATTTGAGACCTGAGGTGCACTTTTTCGGGGGAGGGGTTTGGCCTGCGTGGCAGGGCGGGCAATAAGTGTTTGTTTGCAAGCGGTGGCGACGACGGCGTCGGCGTTTAATGCTATCAATTTTTCAGTGTTTGAGTTATATGAGCACTTTATGTTGACGAAAGTTGGTATGCATATGCCCCAGTAAAGTAGCTTTTGTTTTGTTTTAAAATTTAATAGAAGTTCTTGCATAAGATCGGGTTTACTTGAAACGCATTTATCCTCATAACAAAGAAAGATTCTTTTTGTCCGTTCGACTAGTTGACCGGGACATTTAGGACCGTCCATAAACTACAAAATTAAGCGCTTATGAAACAATTTGTTAAAAACTTACAAAACCTTAAGGTTTCCAGAAATTTGTATCTCATTTCTCGTCAGGCGTAGCAAAATTTATTTTCTGGAACTTTGCTGTAATTTCTATTTCAGATGGATATGAGAAATGTATCAAAAATCATTTTGCATTCGCTTGTAAGACAATGAATATTAAGATGAAATGGTAGAATTTCTAAAAAATTTTATAACCGTTGGTATAGGGATAATAAACTCTTAATGATCTTTTTCGCTTTCGAGCATATCTAGAAATTTAACCAAATATGCAAAGCCTTGATTGATGTACATATTGATTGTATTATTTTCGCTAATAATAAGCATCTTATGTTTAACACAAACCTTTGATTGGTCTTGTCTTATTCAATTTTGTCACACTATATTTTGTCACTAATGAGTCTTTTAACAATATTTTAGTTTCTTAATGTGGATATTTAACTTACCATTTTAAGTATGACTATGATTATCTTAAGTTATACAGCATTTGCCCACAGATATTAATACATATAAATTTAAATGTTTTTTTAAACCGATACTGAACCGAACTCCGTGCATTACCAGAACAGAATCCTCTTATTACCAGAACATTATCCGCCAATTTTTACATCTATTTTTTTAAGGTATACTATTTTTTTTCAATACAAATTTTCAACTAGTCTCTAGTGCGTATAATAGTCTTGCTTTGATGAAAAATATAGACACTTTAGGCAAACAAAAACACAACTATCTGATGTTATAGTTTTCGTCATGAACATAATTCAACCTTGACGTTTTTCGTGAACTGTAACCTTATTTCAAAACAGATTTTTATATGCTTTTACGACTTTTTAGTTTTTTGTGGTACAAATAAAGAGACGGGGTTAAATTGATCATTTACCTTTCGAAAGACATTAATTTTGCAACAAAACAAAGTTGTTTACTTTTTTATTTAACCCGACAAAACTGAATCGTCTTACCAAATACAACTTTACGTGAATCCTTCACTGGACTTTCCTGATCGTCGTGAATCCACCTTACTAGGGGTGTTTTACTCAAAACTATAAAAATGATGATTTTTTTGTGTCAATCCAAATTCAATTTTACTCTTAAGGTTGGAAATATCTGTTTTAAAAAAGAAACGTCTGTAGTTAAAAGTAGACTTTCGTAATGACATTAGAATTCAATGAATATTTAGAACAAATCATTATCGATGCCGGAGGGCTGGGTAAATTTCAGCTATTGTTTAGTGTTTTCATACTCGGTGGACAGCTACCCAATGTTTTAAGTTTGCATATGATGATGTTTGGAAATGCAGTGCCAAACTGGAAATGTAATTGGTATTATGATCCGGTTCAAGTTTATGTGACGAACAATGATCAAGGGAATAACCCACCGCAGGAAAACTACACTGCGAGTGACAAATTACATTATGATGTATTAACGAGAAATTACTCAAAGAGCTTAAGTAAATGGAAGATATGCAAATTACCAGATTCCAATATCAGCTGTAGGTCAAAATGGTATGACCCGAGCATGGTAAGGCACGGACCATTTGATTTTCTGGGGGGGCCTGGGATTTTTTTGAAAAAAATTTCCCGGCCCTGATTTTTGGAAAAAAAAATAATCCGGCCAGCACCTAGGTTGAAAAAAATAATCTGGTTTCAATCTTGCTAATTGAAAAAAGAATAATCTTGCCAACAAAATTTCCTTGCTTAGTATGTGTGTGAAAAAAATAATCTGGCCCGCAAAGCGGGCGAAAAAAATTTCCCGGCTCAAGGTAAAATCCCAGGCCCCCCCCAGAAAATCAAATGGTCCGTGCCTAACTGTTGTTAGTGAGGTAAGTAAAAATGGTATATTCCGAGCATCGTAACTGTTGTTAGTGATGTAAGTAAAAATTGCATGACCAAAGAGTGAAGGATAAATTATAAGAAATGTGTCAATTGCTTGAATGTAGAAGATTAATAACCGAAAAATTTGTGAGGGTTTTTTTTTCAATACAACCAAATGTGTACAAAAATTAATTACCGCAATAAACAATGTGACTTACCACAATTAAAAGATATCGCCACCTAATTCAAGTTCAAGAACAATCCCATTTATATGTATATGTATAAAACACAGGAATCTTTCATGTAATTTTATTTTTTAAATTCTTTAATGTCTTTCTAAACATTTTATGATATGATTCGAAGAACAATTTTTATCAGTCTTCTATATTTATTACTACCTATTATAAAAAGATTGTCAGCGATACATCAATTAGGTCGTTTGTTTCCGTCGTTTCTATATTTACAAAAGCTCTTTGCAATGTACATACTTTCACTTTTCACTCGGTGGCTATATTCGGATTCTCAATCTTCGGATTCCCATCAAGACAATATGGCCGCGACCAGTAGATTATGTGTTCCGCTTCGGATTATATTTTAGTCAGTGTAGCATATCTTGCGTAACTTTAGCGTATAAATGGATATTTGATTTTGGATTGCGAAAATTTAATTGAATAAAGTTTTAAAGGACAAAAATACTATTCGGACACCAAAAATAAGTTAATCATGCAAAAAAGTTGTACACAACATCTTCGTATTTCATGCTTTTATTTGGCGGTGTTTTAAAGCAACAATGCGATTCAACTAGATCATGTAGCGTACTTTATCAGGTTGTGCACATGTTTAAGCGTACTTTCTTTATAAATTTTTGACTGCAAAATGTTAATTCATTGAAGATAGTTTATTATCACCACGTGATTATCACAGACAGAAATAGGTCAATCAGACACACACAATTCAAGCATTTTATTGATTTTTAGAAAATGACAAAATAGCCACATTGGGTCATTCGTCTGTCTTGATCTAGGTCATTTTAATAAGGATGAATGATTTTATGTATTTCTCACATAGCTATTGCGGGATCCGGAAAAATAAACTTATTTGTCACAAGTTATTGGTTGTTCGAAAATGTTATCATTGCTTGACAATTTTGTCGATTCACCACACAGAGTCGCCACACTTGTCTTACAAACATGTCAGAAAATAATTTTAACTGTGCGGAACCACAGGGGCTTGGATTATAGAGTAGAGGGTCGATTTTTTTTTAAGTCAATATAAATGACGAGAATCCAACCCCCTGTGTGCGGAACATGGATTGCAACGTTCCTGTATAAGTTTGCTTTAGTCTCTATCATAAAGGAGGGACAATCTTTGAATAGGTGACAATCAAAAATATTTGAGCAGTTGCGGATGCGGGGGGGAGGGGTTCCGAGGTTGGAATTTTCCTCCTTTCCGCCAAAAATTTCGCAAGTAACGTGCAGGTATTCTGCAAAATTTGTCTGGAACCACCCCCTTTTCGTCATTCGTCCACAACGGACTTTCTGTGGACCAACCCCTTTCAAAAAATTCTGGATCTGGCCCTGTTTGAGTTATAATATAATTTATTGCTATTAAACGTAAAAAATCTAAAGGCATACATGTACATTGCAAATTTTCATAAAGAGATCTACATTGGGTTTAAACTTATTTCATATAATATTATATACTTCAAAATCATAGGCTGATCTGACAAATGATAAACATTAAAGTAGACGATAAATAGATGTGGAATAATTGTACGTGACACAACCAACATAAAAAAACGGGAATTTAAAAAATCACAATGGAAAACAGCCAGCAGTCTTCAGCATGACCATAAATCGCTGCTCGCCGTCTTGCATTGGCCCAAGACTAAAAATACAAAAAAAGGATGAGTCCAGTTTGCCTTTTGGTCACACTTAGAAAAAAGTCAAAATAACAATGTACGATTTTTTTTTTACATCTTCTCATGCTTGGAATGCAACTAAATGTTGAAAATAGTAATATTGTAAAACGAAAATTGTAAAAATTTCTAGGCAAAAAATAAATGTTTGATTTTCGTCTTCGGTATTCCCAGAATCCCGTTGGTAGCTTTTGTTCTCAGAATAATTTGAAGATTGAAACTTTTTTAAACTTAAACATTAAGCTGATTTATAAGTATATATCTAGACCTATAAACAACAGACTGTGACATCTATGATCCAATGTAGACTTTTGTAGAGCTCGATGAGCTGAAGGTTTAAGCAAGCAACAGCTTTTCTCTATCTGCAATAGTTTCCTATTTCATCCACTAACATAACCAAACTTTGATGCAGTTATTTTAAACTAAGTAGGAGATAATAAACCTACATGTACAATGTACTTGATCTAAAAACAAATAATGTTTAGGATAAATGCTTACATGACTTAGATTCATCAACATGTTTATCTTAAAATGGCTTAATTTTAGATTGATTTTATAGTATGTGTACAACAAAGGCTACTTATAGAATTCAACAATAAACCTTAGCAGGACCTAGAAATAATAAAGTCTTTTTTTATGTTTAACTTACTAAAGCAGACCTTTGCTTTTTGTGTCCATAGCGGCTTGCTAGGCAATATGCATTAGAGTCCACACTTGTATATATAATATAAAACCTCTGTAACATGAAGCCGGAATCTTATATAAGAACAACCCGCTAATCTGATCTGAAATCAATTTACAATAAGAACACACAGAGATTAAAATGATGTAAACATGCTCTTTGATTTGAACACCTAGCAGGTAACATTGATATTCTCGAAAAAAAAATGCTCTTGAATGTTTCTGAAATGGTTAGATATATGCAACTAAATTACTATATTAAATACTTTAAATGAAAAGGATGGGTTGCGATAAGACCCGTTTTCAGCCCACCGCGAAAGTCAAAAATAGAATTTAGTAAATTTTTTTATAAAATGTCTTGTTGGAAAGGTTAATATTTCTATTTTTTGAAAATAAACGTCTGAAGTTTAAAATCTTTTTTATTTTTTTAGTAAATATTGCTTGAAATGAACCACCACAAATGATTTTAACATTGAGCCTATGGGAAAGTGGCGCAAATGAGTGATATATATCCTTCCCGAAAGTATAGTCTTGCACGCGGAACCAGCTCAATATTTTATTCGAAAACTTGTTTTACTAAAACACATCTTTTGTGCAAGTTTCAAGCTGGTTCCGCGTGCAAGACATACTGAAAATTTAAAAAGACTATAATTTTTGAACTTGTTGTCAGTAGTTAAAAATTGTGCGAAATCTCTCCGTTTTCCTCGTTTTTCTTGAAATTAGCGTTCATTTCAAATTCAAAATTGTTCTTAAAAGTGATGTATATGTATGATGAACCTTTTAAAGAATTGTTAACACTGGCTTCAACTATATAAGCACAAAATTTCCCTTTATTGAAGCCCTACCTTGAAATTTCTTTTAAATCAAGATCAAATTTTCATTCAAAATGGGTCAATTTTGAACACGATTTTCCAAGCCGTGTTAATGCAAAAGGATTTAAAAGTAGTCTTTCACAACAGTACAATCATTTTGCTACAAAATAAGGTAAAAAGTAATAGGCTTTGAAATACTTTTTATTTTTCGCCTACAGATGGGCCAAAATAGGGCCTTATCGCAACCCATCCTTTCAACCAGGTTGAATGTAACAAACAATCAATTTTGTTACGCATGACGCGTGTCTAGTCTATTGAAGACTCGTCAGAAGCGCTCTACTAAAAAATGAAAAAGCCTAATACTTTATCCAGAATATTAAGATCATTGAACATTAAAGCCAAAAATATCGAACAGGGATAACCAAATTATGACTAAGATTAACCTACATGGGTAGGCAGAACCTTAGGGTAAGACAATTTTGAAATCTTAATCGATGATTTAAAGCTTTGGTGAAACACGAAAGTGTTGATGCCGGAGCGGCTAACCTTGGGGAATTAAAACTACACCAGCAGCGCTAACCTTCATGGATGTTATAAATAAAAATTACAGCAAAGTTCCAGACAATCAATTTTTCAACGCCTGACGCACGTTTCGTCTATTCAAGACTCTTCAGAGGCGCTCTTATGGCCCTGTCACACAATAACGTGTTAACCAACGTGTGTCGACGTTTTAGAATATATTTTTAACACGCTGCCTGGTGTGCGTTGCGTAAGTTTTGTAAGTTATGAACACGCTACAAGCACGTCAGCGAACATCAGCGTACTTTGGTGAACGTCGTTTGCGCGTTGCAAAATTTTGAACATGCTTAAAAATTCCGACGTTCGCCAATGTGTTAATAATAAGATATTCGAACGTCCGACAAAAAGTTGGAAAGACGTAATACACACGCTCGTGTACGCTATGTAGTAGTTGTGCACACTTTGAAATGCGTTTGATGAACGCTAAGCCAAATGAAAACGAACGTGTAACGTCTGTCTAACGATAGTCTACCGTACGGTTAGCGTCAGTCTTACGACCATAAAATCAATTAAACGTTTTTAAAACGTGTACTGAGCGCACAAAGCGTCATTGCAACGAACGATTAGCGCTCTAACCCCCGAATTCTATTAGTAAAAATGAAATACAAAGGGGGTAGTCAATTTCAAACCTTAAAATATTAATTCAAACCTGAAAAAAAATATTTGTATACAAAGAAACAATGAACGGAGCCAAACAAAAGCAAAATCTTGAATAAAAAAGGGTAAACTTAGATGGTATGGAAGGGCAAGTAGTTTTTGCAAACTGTAATACACTCGTCTTAGTGCTGTCGGTTAAAATTTTAGGGTTAAAAATTTCCTAAGTAAACAGACTGACATACATCAATACTCATTTGAAATAATGTGTATTTTTTAAAAATTGGTTGAGCACACGTGTTCTTCTCTATTAAAGACACTTGTTGTGATGTCGACGACTATTTTAGGATTAGTCAAGTGCAGTAAAAATGGTGTTAGGCAAAGTCTACAGACAGGAATTTCTTATATACACTGAAAGTATTTAAATTCTTCGTGGATTGGGAGTAAATTGCATATTCGTGGATGGATTCATGAACTCGTGGTTAAAAGAATTCTTTATCAAAATGTCTAATTCTCTGTTTGTTAGGAATTTAATTCCGTGGTTTTCCTGACCTTCGAAAACCACGAAAAATGGTACCCCACGAACTAGTAAATCTTTCACAGTACTCATTTGATAATTCATTAACGGGCGAATTCGTTCCTCTATATTTTATGGACAATAATGGTATTGCTCACATCTATTTGAGTAACTTATGCTTTAGGGACGAATACTATATACCCGAGCCTGCCGAATATTGCTTTGAAATAAAAAAGACACATACATAAAAATACAAATGTACACGTACAGCTGTTCCTTGCACACAAAAATTATGTTATTTGGTGCTTTGTCTGCTGGTACAACAACAAATTTGTCATCTAAAGTTGACAGTGTTTCTGCAACATTCTTAGTTAAAAATGGATGTTACGTTAGTGCTCATTATCCCTCCAAAGAATTGACTCTTTTCAAAATCAGAGAACTCACAGCTTTAACCCACTCCGACAAAACGTCATTTTCTTTCTCCTGTTATTTCTTGGCCCGTTTTCTGGCATAGTCTTCAACTGAATCTATAATTGCTTTAAAGTTATAGTTCCAGTTGATACGTCTATGCTCACGATATTTGTCCTTTAGCCAAAACATCTCGAAGTAAGTCATTTTCCACGATGTTGAGGTCACCAGTGATAACGTGACCAGAGGGACCATACTTGAATAAACTTTCACAAGAACAGTCTGGAGGTTTTGCTTTTAGGTCATTGATTTGGAAATCTCACAACACTTGTAGGGCTCAACTCCCAAAAAAAACCTAATAAACACCACCTTAATGAATTTTTTATCAACACATACAGATTCGTTGACCACCTTTTTGCACTTATAAACAACCTACATTTTTGGTTAGCGTTGGACTGGTTGTTGTACTGAGATGATCACTTAAACATTTCTTAAATGTTTTCACAAGGTTTTACGGCGGGCCAAACCGCCTTTTTCCACTGCGATCCTATGGTCCGGTAGTAACTGAAAACACAACACACTCTAAAAATCTCTATGTATAATGTTCTCTCATGTTGAATTGAATTTTTATTGATTTGATTTTTAGAGTGTATTTTTTGTGCTTACAAGATTATCAATAAGTGGAAAGATGTGCTAAAAGCTAGTTTAACCCCACGACATTTTATATGTGCCTGCCCTAAGCAATGAATCTTTGTCAAAACTTTTGTTTGTCCCTGTCATCTTTTTGTTTATTGTTCTATGTCCAGAAAATGGGTAATTCTTTTATAATGAGGGATTGGTTTGGAAATTTATTTATTTCATTTTCAATCTTGAGCCAATGCCAGACGGCAGCAACCTCTGTTCCCGTAGCAGACTGCTGACAGTTTTCCATGTGATTTTTTAAATTGCCGTTTCTTTATGTTGATTTTGACAGGGTGCACTTCTCCATGTTTCTTTGTCGTCTATCGTTGATCTTGTATTCCTTATCAATTTATTTTGTCTATCTT
Organism: Arcuatula senhousia; assembly: GCA_963971305.1. NCBI lineage: Eukaryota > Metazoa > Mollusca > Bivalvia > Mytilida > Mytilidae > Arcuatula > Arcuatula senhousia. The sequence continues at coordinate 21,290,103 of OZ020308.1, read as the reverse complement.
TGAATCTTATTTTTTAAATTGCCGTTTCTTTATGTTGATTTTGACATGGTGCACTTCTCCATGTTTCTTTGTCGTCTATCGTTGATCTTGTATTCCTTATCAATTTATTTTGTCTATCTTTGAATCTTATGCTCAATCCTGAGCTTTTCTCTTTTATGTCGAATTTTTCTATACTTTAGAAGTAAAACTGAGAAAACCGAGCATCTGTTGAAACCAAACGAATCCTCATGTCCCAATTTTGGCGGGGTTTGATGTTTTGGGGGACACACTCTGTAGAGTAGTAAGTAGCAAGTTATGATAGCATTTAACATATTGTTATATTGTTAATATTAATCACAATTATACTTTTCCATGCAACGATATGAATTCCTCAGCAATCTGAGTCATTTTAATGTTCTTTTAATTCATATTTTGCAGTGGGACTTGGTGTGTGACAGAGATTGGATCGGCCCCTTTATGACGACGGTCCAAATGTCAGGACTACTGGTGGGAGCAATTATTGCAGGATTAATTTCCGACAAATATGGAAGGAAAAGTTCTTTTGCTTTATGCCAGTTTCTTCTATTTACGGCAAATGGCTTATCTGTGTTTTCTAACTCATGGCAAATGTTTTGTATATTACGATTTTTTATAGGTGCAGGGTCAGGATTTAGTTACACCCTTTCACATCCGTATCTAGTCGAGTTTTCCCCGCCAAAATTTAGGATGATATTATGTGCCATTCCAACCATTGGGGCTTATTCAATGATGTTTGCTGGTATTTGTTGGATGCTCCCAAACTGGAAAAATATACAAATTGTAATATCACTGACTGCTTTTCCTTTCATGGTCATTTCCATATCTAAGTGAGTATCCAAGTATTATATGTTAAATTAGAAAGCTTCCCCGTGCTTCAGTTGTATGCTCTTATATATTTTAGAGTACTGGAATATGTGTTGGAAAGACAAAGTTTACATATCTCCAAAATTTGACAACGTTTGGCTATTTCTTTAAAAATTGATAAATTTATCTGTTTGGTCATTTTTGTAATATTTTTTGGCTTTTTTTTTATCAAATTTAATATTCTACCGGTTTTCCAAGTTTTCTACTCCTAGCGTGTCTGATGAAGGTTAATCCAGAAAAGCGCTTCACACGCAGTGAAATTTTGCTTTTGTACATTTATTAAAATCATTTAAATATGTGGATCGCGTCTTTTTGGCACATTTCCATATTTTTCGTTTTTAACCCTTACCATGCTGACTTGTTTTTCAGATATTTTGTCTGTATGCTGAATTGTTTTAAGAAAATCAATAAAATTTGACATCTGCCAATCAATGTTTTGTAAAAACAACAAAAAAAGACATACAACCTTAATAGTTAGGGAAAAGGATTAAAAGATACCATGTGTTATTTTTGTAGTAAATTGGTTGCTATGGTAACACCGTTGCCATGGTAATGGCCTTGGAAACACACATTTTTTCTAAAAATTGGTAACTTTTCTTAAATTGCAAGCCATAATAGCACCCCTTACTTGTTTTAATGTAATGAAACATTATATATATGTTCTTTAGACACCTTAAAGATAATTTGTACCTTTTAACCTCAGAGAAATCACTCAAATTAAACATTTCGTATATGAAAAAGAAGGTATATATAGATCAATTTTTTACATTTTTTATAAAGTTGTCTAATTATATATATTTACATGTTTATTCAATTTTGGAGAAAAAAGTTTAAGATTTTGCATGATAATTTATTTAAATATTGTGCATTTTGCTATGATATAGATTTTTTATAACCAGCTTATGGCAAATACTGTATATAATCATGAAACCCATGCCGCAAAATAAACTATTCTATCTTTTTATTTACTTTAATACTTACTTTAAAACTATTTTTTTCATGATTAACCTGGACAGCTGTTCCTTCATTTAAAGACTTTTTTCACTTTGTAGTGACGACATTCATATAAGTTTACATTATTTTATACATACCAAATGATAATCAACACTACCTATATATATGCATTCAAACCTTCACTATACTTGAGAAAAAAACTCTTTCCTCCTTCTTGTTTTTTAAATTCAATTGTTAGTTTTGGGGGGGTTTTTTTGGTTTTTTTTTGTATTTTTTTAAATAAGAACCTGTTTATTGATTTGTTACTTAAAAGTTTTCAAGCATGTGACTGTCAATACAAAATTCTTATGTTGAAAGTGTGATACATGCTAAAATTAGCCAAGATTTTTTCATTTATACTGAAGACTAGAATATTACCCGAGTAGCTTAGTTAACTAATGTCATGAACAATTGATGAACATGATGAATGTTGTATTTTTTTTCCTTTTATAATTGAATTGTTGTATGTATATATATTTATGAAAATTCACAATATAACAACCAGATTGTATAAAGTTTCATTAAAATATAAGTGGTGTAGGAGTAGCAGGTAAGAAATGTGAATCTTCAAAAACATTCAGAAGCGGGGAACACTGAGCTCTATCCCTAGTATTGCCCAATATTTCAAAACGAATCATTTGGAAGATGAATTGTATTACATGAGCATTAAAATTGATACATCAAATTGTTTTCAAGTTTATTCTTCCTCCTCTGGTTGATTGGTAGTTTTCCATCGTTTGTAAGCAAGACAATATTCCTGGCAAGTATGAAAGAACTTGAAGCATGGCTCAAGACAGAGAGAAACATTGCAGTCCTTACATTCAAATCTAGTCTCATGACCTGGGCGCTTCCTTTTGTTAGCACTTAGGTCTGCACTGCTTCTCTCTGCCTCATTACATACTTTACACAAACGTGCAATATTGCTTTTCTTTCCTGAGCCATGTATCTTAGTGGCAAAGTGCCGACCTGTTAACCGTTCTAACTGTTGCGGAGTTTTAATTGGCCTGCCAACCCTTACAACATTGTCAACTGGATTGTTCTCAATAAGTTCATTCACCAGTTTCTTTCTAAATGACCTATGAGTGACATTAGAGTTTGGATTGTCAGACTTAAACAGGATGTAGGAATCAAGCACCGCAACAGCCAGAACATGAAAAATCACCTTCTTCCACCATTTAAATGACTTTACTATATTGTTAGTATATGCAATCATTTGATCTGATCTATCAACTCCACCCATGTATTTATTATACTTTAACACCATGTCCGGCTTCATTATGTTAGCATCGGTGACAACATCTCTACGACGTGAGGCTGATAGATCAGATCCATGTATGGTTGATAGCATGTACACAGGCTTTCCATCTTGAAATTTCAAACATTCAAGAGGTCCATTGTTCATTACTGCATTATCACCACGATTGTTTAACTTTTTATCTTTTAAACCTTGAGGAATACCACGGCGATTAACACGTACAGTTCCAGTAGCAGTAGTGCCTAGTTCATACAAGTCCCAAAACAGTTGTGGGGAGGAATAGTAATTGTCACAATATAGACTATATCCTTTAAGAAATAACCCCCTTAAAAGGTCCATCACGAGGTCATAAGTTGCTCCATAGACACTTGGGCCGACTTGAGACTTTCCCGTGTACAATTTAAATTTGGATACATAGCCATTGGTGGAGTCCGACAACATATAAACCTTTATTCCGTACTTAACTGGTTTGTCAGGGCTATACACTTTAAAAGAGAGATTACCTCGCCACGGAATCATACCTTCATCCAAAGAAATGCATTTGTTTGGTGTGTACGTGGAATAAAGCCGGTTATTGACATTTGCATAAAGAGAGCCAAGTTTAAACAAAGGGTTGTGTCCTTGCTGTGCACGCGGTATATATAGGTCATTGTCAGCCAAGTGGAAAAATGAGGTTATAAGCAGGAAACGGTCACGGGACATTGTAGCAGGGAAAAAGGGAGTTGAGGTAACAGGATCAGTGCTCCAGTATTCATTGATGTCTGACTGTGAGATGAGACCCATAGCAAAAATTAGGGCTAAGTAGCGTTTCAGCTCAGCAGCTGTGGTGTCCACCCACTTGCGAAATCTGGAATGCTGCTTAAGGTTTTGGTTGGCATTTAGATACTGGCTTGCATAGCGATTTGTTTCAGTGGCCATTTCATCAAAATCATTATCATTGACAAATAGGTTGAAATATTGCAAAGGAGTTGCATTGTCAGGAATGTGTGGCCTCCTGCCAGGATTTTGGGAAAACTGGGGTGTTTCATGAAGAGCGGGACGTCTACCATTTGTCCAGTTGTCAGCATCAAACAAGTCATTTCTATCATTTAAATCAGTATTGTTCTCGTCATTGTCACTTTCATCTGAAAATCCTTCAAATTGCTCTTCATTTTCACTGTCAGTGTCAGCAAATATTTCGTATATGTTTTGATCATCAGAAGCCATGGCAGAGGCCATGATAGAATGAAAGAAAATCAACCACCCCCCTTTTTAAAGATTTCAGTGGACAGACAGTGAAAATGATGAAGAAAACGTCGAAAAAAATATTTAATAGTAACAAATATTTATCATGTTTGGTTGCCTTTATGTTAAATATTAGTAATAAACACGATTTTTATATAGAAAGCAGACGACACGAAAAATATTATCTACCGGTGCAAGTCACGTTTTACTTCCGGCTAAATACCCTAAATGCGAGTCGGTTTTTGCAAAGTTTAGCCAATGACAACATATTTCGACATTACCAATCTTATATTCTATACCAAGAAAACCCTATTTATTTATTATTTATGCTATTCAAAACTTTACTAGTAGTCGTGGGAATCAAGATTTATTTCTGCTGAAAATCGCTGTCTGTGTGTCCATTGTTGATCTTCTTTCGGAACGCCTCATTTTTAGTAATCTCCATTTCCCGGTTGATTGAAAATGATTTTTAAAAACGTATTTTAAGACCACAAAACGATGAATTAGTTTAATTTTGATTTTAGATATTAGTAAAATACCCTTTTAAAAGTTAAATATGTTTTTATTTTAAAAGAAAGTTGTTTTACGAGGCTTTCACTATTTTTAGATTCATGACTCATGTGGAAAGGGAAATAACCTTGCGGGGGGAAAATAAAACTAATTTGCGCAGCGATTTTTCGTAAAAAACATTTAAAACCACCTGAAACTTGTTGTTTTCAATAATATAAATTAATATTCTTTAGTTTTCTGTTATCAGAATTTAAAAAGATGGGCGATTTTTTACAAAACATTGATTGATCTATTTGTGGTTATTTTTAGAAAAAAATGTGTCACACAAAGGGGGTTTCCACGTTTGTAATCGTAAATAAAACTTTAGGAAGACTGTCGACTGATCATAATTGGATCAAAAAGTAATCTACAATCATACTTAAATGGGTTCATATCAATAATAATCAATATGAAAGACACAGAACAGTCTTAGACCGTTTTGTAATGAAATGCGCTCAAACCCGTCTATAGACGGGACCCGCACTGAGAACGACGTCATCAATCCCGTCTAAAGACGGGAGCCGCATGGTAAGGGTTAATATTACAAAAGATAAAGTATAAAAACCAAGACACTGGAGACAGACAACTTTTATAATAGAAAATAATTAGATGTGGAATAAGTGTACGCGACACAGCCCACAATTAAGCGGCAATTTAGAAAAAAAAAACGATGGACAACCGCCAGCAGCAAAATTAGTTTGAATCTATTAAAGAAATCTAGGCTCTCAATGATCAATATACGAAATGTTGAAACTCATTATGTTAAGTACCTTTTTTTTCAAAAAATCATTTGATTATATTTAATTTTTTATATTAAGAGTTAGCAGATGAATTATCGTTTAAAATAGATATTTTTGCCAATTTTGATTATTTGCAATGACTTCTGTAAATTATAGGTTTTATGGATACTCATTATAATGTATTTGGACACTTTTAATGAATTCTTTCCTCTTTTCAAAGTATACTGCCCGAAAGTTTTCGCTGGCTTGCCTCTACTGGCAAATTAAAAGAAGCACATAAAGTTGTAACCAAAATGTCAAAATGCAACGGAAAAGACCCCCCTAGCTACGAAGAATTTAAAGAAAATATTGATACGAGTGTCAAGAAAGCAGTATTACAAAACAAAGCAACATTAATGGATATACTTAAAGACAAACGTCTACTAAAGTATACCATCATATTTTCTTTCATTTGGTAAGTTTAATGATTACATTTTGTAAGTGAAGCATATTTATTATTAAATAGGACGCAGGTAAAAATAAAACAAGAGGCTCCCAGGAGCCTGAATCGCTCACCTGAACTACACAGATACATGTATTTTGTAGATATTATTGTGCTTTAAATAACCATATGCAATTTAAATTTCTGAAATATCTTGGTTAGTTTTCAAGACATTGGGCTTAATAAGTGCATAATTTGGCAAAAAAATACGAAAAAGGGCAATAACTCCCACATCAGCAGTCAGATCTTTTCTGAAATTTCAGGACAGGTAGATCTTAAAATATGTAAAAACATGTGTTGCGAAGATTTTGACGTTTCTGACGTTTTTACTCATTTTTTTGTATTACAAACTACTCTTCCGAAGCACATGAGTTCACTCTTGTTACGACTTGAGTTTGCGTAAGCCGTTGTTGATTTCCGTTCGGTTAATTTTGTGTTTTGTGTTTCTTCGTGCTTTTTTTGTTTGTGTTTATCGGTTTCATCGTTGCCCTTTCGGGCTTTTGACACTCGAATGCCCCATATGTGCCTCTTTGCTTGCTTCTTTAAGTACATGTGTTACAAGCACGATGTCCGTGACTTCCATTTTATATTTCAAACACGAAAGTATTTCACATAAAACTATATATGTCTGCCATTTTTTTTATCTGGAGATATGTCATTTTTTCCAAGAACAATATCAGATTGGAATAATCTTCCTGAATCCATAGGTATGTCATCATCCCTGGAATCCTTCAAAAGTGGTCTATCCACTCTAACATTTGAAGGATCTCCAGTGACATACAGACCATAAATATACCACTGTACTACTGTATATATGTTTTTATTTATATGTATTCTAAACCAAAAATATAGCAAAATATTATAAAATATAAAAAAATAGTAACATTATTTTATATATATATATATTCTGAACATACATTTTAAAATGTTTGGCTATTTAAGTCCAACTTTTTTTGTACTTGCGCACAAGTTCCGGGATGTTCTACACTCCTTTAGGAGTCTACTCCCGTACATTGAAGAAGAAGAAGATGTCATTTTGTATTGTCCTGCTGTAAAGATGTATAATTTATATAACAAAAAGCTTATACTAACTGCTAATGCGTTTTTTTTATAATTCGTTTAAAATAATTTGTAGGCCTATTGGTGCGTACGGGATGTATGCGGTGATGTTCATGATTGACCAATTACCTGGAACCATGTACCTCAACTTTTTCTTCCAGGGATTATTTGAAATGTCGAGGTTCATTATGTCTTATTTTTCTAACAGGTATGTATCCAGAAATCGTAAGAGATAAAAAGGGATCATTGGTAAAAATCTTCATAAATTCATATACATGTATTCTCTCTCAGCTACAGTAACCTGGCATCCTGATCAATATGCTTAGCGTCCTTGGCTTCTATATATGTCGGCCGCGAGCCAAGGCCGCTTAGAATATTCACCAGGTTGCTGAAAGAGTGTAAATATAGTATAACATACCAAACAGTTTTGAATAAAAAATAAGGGTTCTGCAGTTTATTAACATTGATCACCCCTCATTCTCGCTGAGTAATGGCGCTACTAAATTATTTTTAAAATGTTTATGAATAGATAAAAAAAGTAGCTCATGAAGCATTCTGATGCTGATGCACAATGCGATCGAAAAGGAAAGTCATCCTTGATGAAACTACTATTGTAACTTGACTCATGGTTTGAAAATATAAAGAAATATATTGAAACTGAAATTAATAACAAACAAAAAAAACGAGAGGTTACATGCGGACAAATAAGGTTCTGAATTTAGAATGGTCCGAAAATAGTAGACTATGTCCTTAAGCATTGATTGATTAAAAAAAAAAATCAATTATAATTTCTAATGCATTTCTAACTTAAATCTCATTTAGAATCTGATATGATCTTGTTTTCAGATTTGGTCGAAAAAAGGCATCAATTGGACTTTTCTGTTTATGTTCTATTTCCGCAGCCACAAGTGGAATCTTGCAACTTTTAAGTAAGATTAAATTTTATCTTATGTTTGTTGATGAAAGGTAGAATTTATTCTTCATCGCACACCATGACAGATTAAAATTTAGTAGAAGATAAATGAGATATGGAATAAGTGTACGCGACAACCCATCATTTTAAACTCATTTTTATTTGATAAAAAATAATTTTAGTATACCATGTTAGAAAAAAGCAAAAGCAATAAAAAAAACTTGAAAAAGAGGCAAAGGGGCACCAATGGGGCTTTCGAGCGTCAAAAGTCCGAAAGACTGAAGTCTAAAAGTGTCCAAAGCAGCATTGTAGTCGTTGTTTGCTGTTTTGATATTGGTCCATGGTTTGAACATAATTTGCAACTGTTTCATTGTAATTTTTAATGAATGCAACTGGTGAGATTTTTTTTTTAATTCGGTGAGGGTAGCTTTCTCCGCTATCAATTTTGTGTTGACAAATACTTTATTGTATTGGAATTTTCAGTGTAAATTTATAAAAAAAAATGTCAAATCTTTTAGGATCAGGCATCTCTTCGTTTTAATCATTTAATCATAATCGTTCCGAAATCACATGGTTATATTGTTCTATGCTTTTCATATTCATATTGTGATATGAATTTTCATATATTTTGCTAGAGCGCCTTTGATGATCTTCGTTTTTAATATTTAATTTGTGTCCTATTTCAAAATCATTAGGTTGCATTGTTCTATGCTTTTAACACCCATATTGTGTTAGTCCTTTCATACATTTGGCTACAGCGCCTTTAGCGAGTCTTGAATAGACGAAACGTGCGTCAGACTGCTTAGCAAAATTTATTGCACGGAATTTTTATTTCTAGATATAGCCATGATAGAACAATCAGAATAAATTAGTATACAAATATATTGTTAGCTATCATTCTTTGCTATGAATGGGAATAAGCAGAGGTACCAATGGGGTATCCGAATGTCAAAAGTACAAAAGGGCAGAGACAACACCAGTAAACACCAACAAGAACGGGGCAAAAACAGGTTCAAAAACATGCTAGTCAATACATGTATTAATATGTGCCGATTGTGTTGTTTTCTCCATTCCCTTTTTTACCGTTCAAGTTTCAAGTAAAAGAGAAAAGGTCACAGATTATAGAATTGTAGTGTACAACATGTAAAACATGGAAAAATAAAATAACTGAATATCAATCAACAACGCGAACTCCAGTCGAAACAAGAGTGAACTCAGGTGCTCCGGAAGATTAAGCAGTTCCTGTTTGCTATAGCACACACGTCGCGTTGCCAATAGTCCATTCAGAGTGTCAAATCCGGAAAAGGAAGACAAAACAAAACCCTATGACAAACTAACATCTGCACTCATCTGAGAGACCGAAATCCCATATTTGTCTATAAGTGTATGATGTCTTCCGTAAAATGTCTTAAGTGAAGACAGCAACCGAGGAGCAACATAACCCTGTGTGAGCAGTTTTTGCGTCAGACGTGTCGCTCTGCTAAGGAAATCGATATAAGTCCCGCACGCTCTGGAGTAACGAATCAATTGTGATACGTAACCTCCATAAGCTTGAGCGGACGGAATGGTGCTACACAAGAAGGGAAAGTTGACGATTTGAAAGTTGAAGTCATCACGTTGTTGAAAGTCTTCATTGAGAATCAATTTCGAGATGTAGATCTAAATATGAAACAGACTTCCTAGAATCCGTTGTGTCCTTTATCTCAAGGAAGATTTAAAATGTGACAAAATAATACCCGTTTTCAAGACTCTTATCTAATAATTTTCAAAAACACCCATACATTAAATACAGCATTGGTCATATAATAAACAGTTATTTAATGCATATGAGATTAGTAGTCCAAAACACGATGAGGTTTGTGACACCGAGTGCAAAATTTTCTATACTGTTGTCCTGAAATTATAGAAACTAATTTTCAGCAATTGTTCATTTGATACAGTTTCTCCTGACATTGTATAGTTCATGAAATTCCTGAACTGTTCTTATTCATTTTATTCATTTTACCTGAGTACAACATTTGAATTCAAAATCGAGGATTGAAAAATAGCAAAATCTAATTTATTATCGGATTCAATAGATTATTAATTTTATATTGTTATTGATTTATTTTGTTATAATAAATAATATTGTTTTAGGGGTAACAGACGTTGGACCTCTGGTGACTATCCTATCGCTCCTGGCTAGATGTAGTGTTGCTGCAGGATGGTTTATTTCTTCTGTGTTAACCTTCGAAGTCTACCCTACAGTTGTTAGGTGTATAATTAAGCTTTTACAAACTACAAAATAATGGGGCTTTTTTACATTTTTAAAAGTCGACTTATCAAATGTAACGTCGAAATGAATTAATATAAAAGTTCGAGTACCCACAAAGCCAATGTAAAAGGCAATCTGGGCATTTGTGTGTGTTAGATAATTGTTGCTCTGTATAAACCTATTGGTATCGAGAAGGGAAGAAAATACATAACAAAGATTATTCCGTAAATGCTTCATTTTATTGCACGCAACAAAATTTAGAAAAAAAATGTAGTCGGGAACTCTGCCAATTCACCGGACAGTAACAGACTTTAAGACACCACGCAACTCATTTTAAAATGAAAGTCTTTTAGCTTAATTGTATTTTTTTTAAATATGTATCTATTCTCAAAGTATCTTGTAATACTCGTAAAATTCTTTATATTGTATGTACGAACAATAACAATGTTCCTGTGTGTTTGCAGAAATACTGGTTATGGGTTTGCTTCTTCTCTCTGTGGAGTTGGTGGTATACTTGCACCTTTTGGTGCCTTAATGGTAATTTTATTAATACAATAACCACAAAAAGACTAACCATTTTTTTCCATTATCGCTAAAGAAGAGAAGACATTATTTAATCAACACTTAGTGTTTCTAGCTGGATGATTCCTTTCTCTGAAAGAAGCAAAGAGGCACAAATGGGGCATTCGAGTGTCAAAAGTCCGATTGGGAAACGACAAAAACTAGTAAACGCGTACAAGAGTAGCACGAAGAAACAAAAAACACAACAAACATGCACAAAATCAACCGAATAGAAATCAACAACGCGAACTCAAGTCCTTACGAAAGTGAACTCGGGTGCTCCGGAAGAGTAAGCAGTTCCTGACTTTTTGTATTTTTTAGCTCACTTATCTTACAGTCCAAAAAAAGACTGTGCTCACCATACTAGTATACATGTATTTACCACTTCTTTGAAATGTGCTAAGTCACAACCATTGCGATTTGTAGGTTTCTAGCATAAAACTCTATGCCTGTTTTCTAATATATTTCAAGGTAGATAATCCTATATGGTAGTTTGGTTGATAATATAGTCGACGTGAAAAGAGATTGGTTCAGAGGAACCAATTCTGTTGCTTGACCGTCGCAGATACTCTGTCTCACTGTCTATATTACAAAAAAAACATATTTAACTTCCTATATATAACATTATAAGCATTTTCTTGTTCATAACTATTTTATTTTCAGAACAAGAAGTTACCAGGAATAACGTTCGTTACTCTTGCTTTCCTAGTGTTAGTCTCATCCCTGCTTATCACTCTGTTACCAGAAACAAAGGACAAAGCCTTGGAGGACACATTAGAAACTCCCATCAAACCTAAAGACTCACCAGAAATTAAAATCAAACCAAAAGATTTTGATAAAATACCGTTTAATTTGTTTTTACAAAAGGTGCAGTACAAATCTATAGAATAAACCGAAACCAATTTATCATTATTAGTGTTGTTATATGATGCATTATTTAATAAAGCATTTGTTAAAAAAATATATATTTTTTAAAAGTATAATTAGATAAAGAAGACATTATTCCACAGTATTATTTTTTTTCAAAATATAATGGCAGCAATTGTAAAGTTAGTGCAAGCTCACAAACAATAGATCCACAGTAGAACCTGGCTTATTGTTGAAGTTGACTAAACGTCTTGGGATTCCGACATCGAGTTAGTGTTAAGCTTACAGAGAAACCAAGTTCTGTACCCTCAGTGGTAGAGTAGGGGTGCACTCGCCTGCAGCGATTTTCGTCATAATATGGAAAACCTGGGCGCTGACCAAGCTTCATTAGAGCAAATGATCATTTTATTAACTGCCAAGTTATGCATCACTAATGTTCCACCCTATCCTGTCCGCTCTTTTTCAGTAAACTATAAACTTTCTATTCCCTTGTTTACCACCTCATCCCTAAAAATCATCATCATTTCATGTCCTTTATGCAGGGTTCCCACTTTTTGTTTTTGGATACAAAATTAAAGAGTTTTTTCAGGACTTTTAAAGGGTATTGAGGTCATTTTCAAGGATTGAAATAGTCCGCAAAAATTTTTAAAATCCAATATTTTTCGGCATTTTTTATCAAACGGTCAACAAATCTGCATATTACAAAATCCCAAGGTTTTTCAAGGATATTTGATAAAATTCAAGGATTTTTCCAGCTTTTTTAGCATTAAAATGAAATTCAAGGACTTTTCCAGGTTCCCTTAAATTCAAGGATGGCGTGGGAACCCTGCTTATGTAATATTAAAAAACGAAGGATTGTGGAATATGTGCCAGAACGACACGATCCACATATTGATATTATTTTTATAAATGACAAAAAACAGAAAACTGCGATGAAAATTTTTCATATATATGGTCAAAATACTCGGTATACAGGAAGTATCGATTTTTGGGCATAAAATCGCTTTACACCTAAAGTACTATGGGATGAAGCTATATACCAAATATCAAGAGGGTGTGGCATTTAGTTGCCTGGAACACTGTGACGAAAAAATAAGGCCCCTGGTATTTAATTTTACTAAAATATATACCAAACGTTTGATTTATAAAGCACGTTATAGCTTTTATGGTTAGAGTGCCACTGGTGGGGCTTGAACAGACGAGTGCCTCTGGTGGGGCTTAAACAGACGAAAGGCTCATGAGGCGCAATTTAACTTATTGTTTGGAACTTTGTTGTAATTTCTTTCTGTAGATTTTCTTACTCAGTTACCTTAAGGTTCATCAGAACATGTTGAACCTTTAAACAATATATTGGTCTGTTCTTCGATGGTGGACGTTTTTATTAAAAAGTGACATGTTTTCCTTCTTTGCGGATTGAACTTTTGCGAGTACTATTTCATTTGAAATCAAAATTATTTTTTTATCAGAAATCTTGTTCAAGCATATTACTTTCCTTGATTTTAAATATCCATTTTTATTAAAAAAAATATGACCATTTCATGTTCTTTCAAAAAGGCATTTCGTATGTTTTCAAATGATACCGAACTTTACACGTAATGTTAAGTGAAAACATTTTTAAAATCTTACTAACAAAGTCGCTCGACTCTTTAAAATAAAATTGAATTACAAACATAATCCATTAATTTTATCAACTTTTTGATTTATGTTTTTTATTCTTAAAGTGTTGACTTTTTTGTTGGAAAAGGCATTTCATAAATTTGACGCATGGTACATAGCCCGTATAGCTGATTTATTAAGGCACATTGGATATACGAATCAATGCACAAGCTAACGCTTAGTTTACGATAATTTAGAAGAAAAGAACGGAAACAAGCTACGTCAGACTTAAAACAATTTAACATTCTTTTCAAAAACATGCATATTTAAATCTGTCTTTTAATGGCATTTGACTAAAAACCATTTGTGTATGTTTCAGTTCATACATCTTTAACTTTTTTTTAAATTCCAAAATATCTACTTTAAATACTTCACATTTTAAAACATTATCTTGAATAGTAAAAGGGGAACAATATTTTTTAAATAATAATCCAGAAGGTTTAGGTTTTTGTTCTCGACTGGATTAACACATTTAATATGACATCAGAATTCAACGAATGTTTAAAACAAATCATTATCGACTGTGGAGAACTGGGTAATTTTCAAATATTATTTAGTGTATTCATAATTGTTGGGCAGTTACCCACCATATTAAGTCTTCAAATGATTATTATTGGAAATGCAGTGTCGAACTGGAAATGCATGTTTTAATGTAGAGCCTATGGATGTTTATATAACAAAATTTAACGATAAATGGGTACGCAAAAAAAGTTTAAAAAATAGGGCGTCTAATGGACATTGAATGATACCATACCCCGCCACGATATTCATCAATATAGTTAAATATATTTGTACACTATACATTCATATTGAGACAGAAAAGAAATGAGTTATCTTTCTTAGACCAGAAAATTTCATCATTATCAAATTTGGAAAATTCCCGGGGAAAATTAACGAAGTGGCATTTTTCGGATCATCATGAAAATTAAACTTGACCTGTATTTTATTGTACTCCACAGCTGTGCAAAATATCATTTAAATCCCTTGACCCGTTTTTATACGACCGCAAAAAATTGTGGTCGTATAATGTTGTGGCGATGTCGTATGCGTCGTCTAGGGACATTTGGTTTCCGTGCGTTAACTTGAGTAGATATTGATCAATTGTTATGAAATTTTAATATAATGTTTCTATTCACTAAAGGAAGGTTGGTATTGCATTTGGGGTGTCTGGTCCCTACTGTTTAAGAAAAAAAAAGAACCAAAAGGGGCTAAAACGGTTGTTGTGACAAAACTTCCGTAGAATGTTTATTTTTATCGGATTTTGATCATTCTTTTTTTATATACGACCGCAAAAAAATTGCGGACGTATTATGGTATGATGCTGTCGTCGTTGTCGTCGTCGTCGTCGTCGTTGTTGTCTGTTAACTTTTTAGTGTTGGTGCAATAACTTTAGTTCCAGTTATCCGATTGCTATGAAATTTGAGAATAATGTTCCTTACCATAAAAGGATGAATGGGATTGATTTTGGGGGTCCCCCATATTACGTTTCAAAATAAGGGGTCAAAAAGGGGACAGAAAGCTACTTTTAAGTTTGTTGGCACGATAACTTTAGTTCTAGCTATTCCATTGCTTTGTAATTTGGCAATAATGTTCCTTACCATAGAAGGATGAATGGGATTGATTTTGGGGGTCCCCCTTTTTTCGTTTCGAAATTAGGGGCCCAAAGGGACAAAAAAATCAAATATTGTATTTCTTTTCACTATAACTTTAATCCTAGTTGGCCTATTGCTGTGAAATTTGTCAAGAATGTTTCTTATAATAAAAGATTGAACCAGATGAATTTTCGCGCCCCCTCTTCCCCGTTATGTAATTTTGGGTCAAAAGGTGCTTATTTATTTGTGGTCTGATTCTTGTCAAATAGCGGATACAAAATTAAGAAATAATTTTTGCGACCCCCCGTAATATAGGGGCCGAAAGGGTCCAAAATCAAAACTTTTTTATTTGAGGTCTGATTTTGAAAAAAAAAATGCATGTTTGTTCTTGTCAAATAGTGGATACAAAATTGAGAATTAATTTTTGCACCCCCTTTTCCCCTATTATGTAATTAGGGTCAAAATGGAAAATTTGTGGTCTAATTTTGATCTCCTTTCGAAAAAAAATCCTTTTTAATTGTAAGTGGAAAGTCCACCAAAAGCTGCGTGTGTCAAAAACCTTTGTCAGTCCACCATGGGCTGCATGTGTCCAGAGCAATTGGCTATCCATATTGGGCCTAAAACGTACAGGGTTCAACATGTTGCGGTCGTATCATGCTGCGCTAGACGAAGCTTTTTATTTAAGTTATCATCCGGAAACCTTCGAGGGACGGACGGACAGACACCGAAAGAAACTGAGCGTATAACATAATACCTAGCCACTTCGTGTGGCGGGGTATAAAAATTGAAAAATATGTGCAATACCAGGTTCCAATTTAACTTGTAGGTCAAAATTGCATGACCCGAGCATGGTAACAGATGTCAGTGAGGTGGATAATAATGTTATTGTAGATTCATTACAGAGTACCAACGATAATGGGTACGCAAAAAGTTTTTAAAATAGCATAACATAACAAAAATAAATTTATGACTTGTGTTTCCCGCGCACGTCTTAATCCAGGACAAAAGTTGAAATCGGAAATGCCAGTATGATGTTGCTCGTATATTTGTGTTTTTTTACTCTTTCCTTTGTTTTTGTTTTCCTCACAGGTCCGACCTAAATGATAAATGGAACAATTGCATTAACTGGGATTGATTTTGGGGGTCCCCCTTTTTTCGTTTCGAAATTAGGGGCCCAAAGGGACAAAAAAATCAAATATTGTATTTCTTTTCACTATAACTTTAATCCTAGTTGGCCTATTGCTGTGAAATTTGTCAAGAATGTTTCTTATAATAAAAGATTGAACCAGATGAATTTTCGCGCCCCCTCTTCCCCGTTATGTAATTTTGGGTCAAAAGGTGCTTATTTATTTGTGGTCTGATTCTTGTCAAATAGCGGATACAAAATTAAGAAATAATTTTTGCGACCCCCCGTAATATAGGGGCCGAAAGGGTCCAAAATCAAAACTTTTTTATTTGAGGTCTGATTTTGAAAAAAAAAATGCATGTTTGTTCTTGTCAAATAGTGGATACAAAATTGAGAATTAATTTTTGCACCCCCTTTTCCCCTATTATGTAATTAGGGTCAAAATGGAAAATTTGTGGTCTAATTTTGATCTCCTTTCGAAAAAAAATCCTTTTTAATTGTAAGTGGAAAGTCCACCAAAAGCTGCGTGTGTCAAAAACCTTTGTCAGTCCACCATGGGCTGCATGTGTCCAGAGCAATTGGCTATCCATATTGGGCCTAAAACGTACAGGGTTCAACATGTTGCGGTCGTATCATGCTGCGCTAGACGAAGCTTTTTATTTAAGTTATCATCCGGAAACCTTCGAGGGACGGACGGACAGACACCGAAAGAAACTGAGCGTATAACATAATACCTAGCCACTTCGTGTGGCGGGGTATAAAAATTGAAAAATATGTGCAATACCAGGTTCCAATTTAACTTGTAGGTCAAAATTGCATGACCCGAGCATGGTAACAGATGTCAGTGAGGTGGATAATAATGTTATTGTAGATTCATTACAGAGTACCAACGATAATGGGTACGCAAAAAGTTTTTAAAATAGCATAACATAACAAAAATAAATTTATGACTTGTGTTTCCCGCGCACGTCTTAATCCAGGACAAAAGTTGAAATCGGAAATGCCAGTATGATGTTGCTCGTATATTTGTGTTTTTTTACTCTTTCCTTTGTTTTTGTTTTCCTCACAGGTCCGACCTAAATGATAAATGGAACAATTGCATTAACTGGGTTCTTAACTTTTTACTCCTAAGTTGCACACTGTGTTTAAAATGATTCTTTACAAGCATTACGATGCTTGCTGTAGTGTAGTTATGCTTTGCCTTTTTGTTTCGCAATAGTTTACAGTGTCTTCTGATTTTTTATTTGGGTGGGGCTTCGAATTTTTTTTTTTTACCATTAGATTTTTTTCAGTTTTGATAGTGAGACTTGTGTGCGACAAAGAGTGGATCGGTCCATACTGTACAAAAGTTAGGACTTATGGTTGGAGGAATTATTGCAGGAATAATTTCAATCAAAACAGCAAAAACAAGAGGCTCCCAGGAGCCTGAATCGCTCACCTGAACTACACAGATACATATAAATTTTGTAGATATTATTGTGCTTAACCATATGCCATTTAAATTTCTGAAATAACTTGGTTAGTTTTCAAGATATTAGGCTTAATATGTGCAAAATTTAGCAAAAATTACGAAAAAGGGCTCCCACATCAGCAGTCATATATTTTCTGAAATTTCAGGACAGGTAGATCTTAATATGCTGATCACTTTTGATTCTTGCACAATTTCGATATCTGAAACCATTTTTGAGTTACATGTATTAGCAAAAAAATGAAATTTACCCCTATGTTCTATTTTTAGCCATGGCAGCCATGTTTTTTGACGAATCAAAAATCTGAACAATAGAGTTGTAGCATATAAGCTATTAAAAAAGTGTGCCAAGTTAAGATGCAGTTGGTCTTACGGTATCAGACAAGTTAATCTTTGAAATTCAGGGAAAAAGTAATGAAAAATGGTAAATTTTGTTGTTTTAAGGACAATAACTCCTAAAAGAAATGGTTCTACAGCTTTGACCTAATAAACATGAAATGTAGATCTTGATGTGCTTAATCATATGCAATTTGAATTTTTAAAATATCTTGTATAGTTTTCAAGTTATAGGGCTAAATAAGTGAAAAAAATTCAAAAAATCCAGAAAAAGGGCAATAACTCCTACATCGGTTGTTGGGTCTTCTTGAAAATTACTGGGCAGGTAGATCTTGATGTGCCGATTACTTTTACCCTATGCCAGAATTTTAATATCTGGTACTGTTTTTGAGTTATTAGCAAACAACTACAATTTACCCCTATGTTCTATTTTTAGCCATGGCGGCCATGTTTTTTTACGATAATCATGATAATGCCACATCTCACAACATTCAAGACGGACAAACGGCCAGACAAACGGACGGATGGACGAACAGACCAAAACACTATATACCCTTACTTTGGAATAGAAGATAGGGCACAAAATCTTATGGATTGATTAACAAAAAAAAAGTTTTATACATATATCAAAATATTTTTTAAAAATTAAGGATACCACAAAAAACTAACTTTATAAATGTTTTATCTGCCATTGAAATGTCATGACTTTATTCATGTTGTAATATAGAGGAAGTGCAAAAATATGAGATATGTTTTTCTATCCATTTTTATATATCAGAAGCACATGCCTGACATAGTTAACGAAACCCTTTTTTAAACATCTTTCTTCGATGTAACTTATGTCTCAAACTGGCGAATACTTCTCATTCGATTCTTTTGAACGCAAACAACGTTGGTAATGAGAGGTTACTCTGTAGTTACATTTCAATTTCTCGAAAATCGACACGAAAATAACCTTAAGAATCCCCGTCTAGATTCACCACTGTATTGACACTCATTTTGATATTTTCCATATTAAAAACATGTAAACATACTACAAATTAAAGTAATGTTCATTTGTTGTAATATACCGTATGAGGTGGTTTTTTTTTCGAAGGAGCAAAATTTCGCAGATTTAAAAAAAAAATCATTGAAGATCGCAGATTTCAATTCTCAGTAGTGATTGCTTACTTAAGTATATGCGAGTATATATTTTAGAAATACTTTTTAAGAGATTTATTTCAGCAGGTTTATATTTTCGCGAGTTCCCAAGTATCGCGAAAAGAACGAAAATTAGATACCCGCGAAAAAAAAACTTATACAGTACTATTTACATCATATCTGCCATGTCTTCAAGAGGGTTTCTCACATCGACAGACACAATTCCATAAGTTTCCTCCAAAGCTTGGCGCACCGTTGGTGTCAAAAACGCTGGCATCACTGGTCCCAAGCGAATATTTTTCACCCCCAAACTCAATAAACTGAGGAGAACTGCCACAGCTTTCTGTTCAAACCAGGAAAGTGATAGAGACAAAGGTAAACTGTTAATGTCTGTGTTCAGCGCTGACGCCAGCGCCTTAGCAACAACGATTGCACCATAACTGTCATTACATTGACCGAGATCCAGAAGTCGGGGAATTCCCGTATCTCCAAGGGTTCCGTAGTTGTGGTCGTTTATCCTATATTTAGCACACCCCATGGTTAAAATGAGGGTCTGTGGGGGTAGTGATTTTGCTAATGTTGAAAAGTAACTCCTTTTATGTTCAGATCCATCACAGCCACCGATTACAAATATCCTTCGGAGATCCCCAGCGGAAACTGCTTCCAGAACCTGTTTAAATTATACAATATAATATCGTGGCAAAATGATGAAACAATGTATGAGGGACTCATTAATACCAAGTATATATGTTTTTAATAAAGACTGGCCAAAAAAATAAACGCTGGGTTTTTTTTTTAGAATTAGTCTCCAAAAATAAATGGAAAACTAATCTCCAAAATTAATGGATTTTTTTTAATTTAAACATATTTATTGTCGTAAAATTACAACACTGGATCGGATAAAAGTTATCACAACTTACATTATCCTTTCCATATATTACAATAAACATATTTTTAGTATTTACATACGTCAGCTATTTTATGAATATACAAAAATCAATATCATTATCATGTAAAGAGAGAAGACAGTCAAATACAATGTATTATAAAACTTTGAAATAAATGGAGAAAAAGATAAAGAAGAAAAGAAAACGAAAAAGAAAAGAGGGAAAAGGGGGGAGTATGTGATCAAATTAAGTAAATCTCTTCGTCTGTTTAATATACTGCTGCACTGCTGAAAAAATTTTTAAGTTGCTTTCTTCGTTAAGTATTTCGCTACCAAAAAGCAAAATTTCAATGTCGATAGTATCTATAAAATTTAATTTTCTTATCAATTCTGCACGATGACCAATATATAGGGGACATTCTAGAAAGAAATGAATAGAATCTTCTAAGATGTGTCCACATCGACAACTCGAATCATTAGTCAAATTAACTCTAAACAGGTCTGCATTTAAATTACTTGATCTATGTCTAAGTCTAGTGTGTAGTATATTTAGTAATCGGTTGCCGGCAAAAAAGTAAGATGGAGGTTTAAATAAATTCTTTTCTTCGAGTAACATTTTCTTAAAAAGATCATATGATACAGTGTTTCTCAGTGGTTCTTGAAGATGATTCCAGCTTTGAATAGTTGACGGGAAGAAAGAGTTGCTGTATAACTGTAGCCGTTGTCGGGGTATTTGAAATTCGTTTTGGTTTCGTAAATTTCTAACGTTATCTCTACGGAAGGGTGACAAGCAATCAATCAGATATGTAGGACAGTTGTTGTGTTTTATCTTATGGAATAAATTAAGCTTTTTTCTTTCTCTTCGAGATTGGAGAGTTTCCCAACCAGTTTCAAAGTATAAGGATTCAATATTTGCAAACTTTGGAAGACCGGTTATGATTCTTGCAGCTTCGTTATGTATATATTCTAATTTGTTTCTATCTTGAACTGAACATCCATCCCAAAGCTCACAGGAATATTCTAAAATTGGAAGGATAAAGGTAAAATAAATCTTTTCAAGATTTTGTCTACTCAAGCTAAATTTAAATTTTCGAAGAACAGCTAATCGTTTTGAAGCGCTGTCTATTATATTTTGTATATGAATAGTCCATTTACAGTTAGAAGAAAATGTGACACCTAAGTGCTTATGATTCTCAACATTTTTTATACTCTCGTTGTTAAAAGTTATATTTAGATCATTTGCTCTTTGAGTTGAGAATACAACGCACTCTGTTTTGCTTGGATTGAAATTAACCAGCCATTTTTCAGACCAGAGTTGAATTTTATATAGATCAGAATTTAGGATAGCTTCTGTTTCATTTATACTGTTTGATGAACATAAAAGGGAAGTATCATCAGCGAAAAGGCGTGCCATACTTTCGGTAGTATCAGAAATGTCGTTTATATAGATCAGAAATAAAAGTGGACCCAGAACAGATCCTTGAGGAACACCTCCTTTTATTTCACTCAGATCTGATTTAGAATTTCCAATAATTACTTTCTGCTCTCTGTTACTAAGATAGTCATTAAGCCAAAGTAGTAATCTTCCAGAGATTCCGTATGATTTCAATTTTTTAAGGAGTCCTTTGTGCCAAACCCGATCAAAGGCCTTTGAAATGTCACAAAAGACTGAACAAACAATCTTTCGATTTTCTAAGGCAATACAGATATTATGATATATTTCGAGAAGTTGGTGAACAGTTGAATGTTTTTGCATGAATCCAGATTGGTATTTATATAATAACGAATTATCCAATAAAAAGTTATATATGTATTTATAAATCACTCTCTCAAAAACCTTTCCAACGCAACTTAGCAAACTAATTGGTCTATAATTTGTTGGGTCCGATTTATCACCTTTTTTGAATAGGGGGATAACAATTGCTGATTTCCATATATCAGGGAATTTTCCGTGCAAAAGTGAGTAGTTAAAAATAATTTGTAAAGGTTTGCATACGCTAGCAGCTGTAAATTTCAACAAATGATGGCTCATACGATCTTCACCTACTGCTTTACCGAGAGTAAGACATTGTAGAACATCTTTAATTTCGTCTGATGTTATTAAATCAATGTCTAGTTCTTGGTCAGTACGCGCTTCAAATTCAGGGACATTTTTGTCTGCATTTTCAATGTCAGATATAGAGGTGAAAAAACAATTCAGGACATTACTTTTATCTTTATCAGATATTACAAGGTTTCCAGTTATATTTTCAATAAGAGGTGGAATAGAGCACGATTTGCTACCATTACTTAGGAATTTTACTAGCTTCCAGTAAGATTTGGGGTTGTTCTTCTTACTGTCGTCAAGTAAGTCGTTTGCGTTAAGAAATAATTGTTCTCGTGCGTATTTTATCATGTTATTTACTTCGTTTCTCTGCGCTTTAAATTTTTCGACAGCCAACGCAGTACATTTTCTTTTCATTATTTTATGTAGTCTATCCCGAATTCTCATTTCTCTTCGTATATCTGAATTGAACCAAGGTTTATCATTTGGTCTTATCGTAACGTTTTTTGTTGGAATAAATTGTTTAGCTAATGAAAGAAACTTATTTGTAAATTTCTCCGTCATCGCATTTACATCTCTTTCGTCTCGTAGAAAAGACTCCCAATCAAATTGAGATATTTCAAGGTTAAGCTGATTAAAATCCGCATGCTTATAAAGCCATACTTCCCGCTTATAATTCTTTTCTAAATTAAAAGGGACCTTTACAGTTACACTAGTAGCATCGTGATCACTCATAGTTCGATCAACTTTTAATACCAGTGAAACACATATTTCACATTCATCCGAGTGTAAAATGGGATCGAGTAAATTATTGAATCGAGTTGGTTCGGTAATACAATTTTGAAGATTAAAATTTCTCATCAATACATTTAGTCGATGGTCAACCTCAACAAGTAAGTTAACATTAAGATCACCTGTGACAATTACTCGATTTGTTATATCAAGTGCCCATTCTATTGATGCGTGAAAACACTCCCAGAACGGATTAACAGAAGCCGGAGGTCTATACACCGCACAAATTAGGAGTCGATAGTTATTTAACGAGATTTCTACCCATATCGTTTCAGTGTTACCCATTTCTAGGTCTTGTCTGCGCGTTACATGCAGGTCTTCGGAGACATAAACTAGAACACCGCCACCAAAGCAGTCACGATCTTTACGAATTGGGAGACTAAAGCCGGGTATAACCAAATCGTCATTTTTGACATTTTCGTCTAAATGAGTTTCAGTTATACATACGACCGACGAACCATCACAAATAGTTTCTAAATAATTTATTTTGTTTCGCACACTTCTTGCATTCCAATGAAATATGGAAACTTCGCCATTGTTTGAGTCTGGTCCTGGATTTGTTTCAATATCATTGCTCATGACTAATAATTGCAAAAGAAGAAGGGTAAACGATATGTTTTGAGAGAATGGTTCACATATACACATTATACTTTTAGTAGAAATTGAAATAAGATACAGTGCAGCCTTCTGTGCAGTTAATAAGAGAATCAATATTAGATACAGGGCTAAATTTGGTATATACATTTTAAGTTTTCGTATAACGGGTCTTAGTTTTAGGTAGAATAACCCTATTGCCATCCTGTGTCCAACTATATCATTACCCATTGTCAAACAATGGGATCAGATAGAAAAAAGACAGAAAATGGCAATAGGATTTTGCAGCAGTTAATTCGTTAGAGATTACAAAATGTTGATCACAAAAGATATCATAAAAGAAAAACATCAAAACAAACACAATGTAGAAAAGACAAATACAAAACACAAGGAACATGGTTATCACATTCAATGCAATGAGTGTCAATTCTCATTTATCAAGGTGTACTTTTAACTGGGGTCATTTAAATAACTAGGTCAGACGGGAAAAACACCGTGTGTTGGATTTATAGTGTTGAAAATGTTGGATTTATAGTGTTTTACAATTAATTGATTGTTTATAACATGAAATGTTTTCATAAACTTTTTATTTATAATAAGGACTTGGAAAGATAATTGTATTAATTAAAGCGCATGTATTACAACCGAGACAAGTTTGCTTGTGTGGATTAATAAATCGCGTGTGATGACCATGACTCCATGTTATTAAGGTTCATCTGTACCTTTCGTTAAAAATAGCGAAATTTTCTACCTATTTTTTAGTATATGCAGAACAAAAACTACAAATAAAATAATAAAATAAAGCATAGCTGGACCTAGATATGGTAATTTCTGATTCAATTTCTATCAATTTTTCATTTTAAGTTCCTTAAAAATAAAGATCTCTTTTTTTTCCTGTTCAGATTTTAAAATGAAAAAGGACAAACTATCCCTATTGTGCATCTTACATGAAACGAAGTGAACACTTTTAGTTAAATCCCTTATTGAAAGTTGCATGAAATTTGAGGCCACAAGAAAGGGTGAAAGTGATATTAGCCTTAAATCGGGTGTTTTTAAAAGCGGAGAAAAAAGAGATCTCTAAAACAAAGGATTTTTTCGGGAAGAATTCATAGAGAAAAGGTAAGAATTTTTAATATCTAGGTCCAGCTACACGTTATATTTCAATTTTATGTGCATTTTTGGCTGTGCATATACTGGAAATAGATTAAAAATAACGCCATGTTTTAAGGAAAGGTACAGATGAACCTTAAACAATAGAAAACAAATAATATGTGAATAAACAAACAGACAAATGTGACATGTAAGATAAATATGACATTAAACAAATCCTTATACATTGGAATACTTTAAGTAGTGTTTGGATTTAATTGAAACAGAGAAACGACTCAGGTAAGTTGTTGATATTGAGTAAACAAATATTGACTATAAATAGAATCGCACATGTCACATTACTTAAAGGTAAACACATTCATTCATGATAACAGAGAAAAGTTTATTGACAAATATTATGATTCAATTCTCTGGATACTCTTGGCCAGTTTCATACATCAGTGCATGGATGTCATCAAAATCATAAATTGGAATGATTCTGTCAGAGTCTTTCCCCATTGCAAAGAGTCTCCCATCATAGGTCCAACAAGAATCGATTTTCTTTTTGTACCTAAGAAAGTTAAGTTCATTCATGATTTGCTGTCGCCTATATGTCAGATTTTCAGTAATGAAGATACTATGTGGGTTTCCTTTCATCTTTTTCTTTGCAGAGAAGACAGCGTTTCTACTTCTGTAGGAATTGAATCTTGCAATTACTTGGACTTTACCATTTTTCACTTTTCCAATGGGATGTGTTCGACCTAACTCATTAAGTGTTATTGGAACGCCAAGATTTTGGTTGCATATATCTAACACATTGCTATCTGTGTCCATTTTTCTTATGTTTTTTGCGTCAGGACATGGAATGTTGTGGAATCTCAACGAGGTTCTTCTCGAGTATTGTTCTTGCTCGTCAAGCCTGTTGTCTAAGTCAGTAAGTTGTTCTTGTAACACTTTGTTAGACTCTTTTAAATTCTGGTTTATTTGATTCTGATCAGTAAGCTTGTGCTCCAGCTCATTTACAACCTTTACTTGCTTTTGTATAATTACATTTTGAGTGTGAAGAAGTTCATCTTGTTTTTTAATTTTTTCCTGCATAGGTTTAATATGATCATTAAACATCTTGTCAAATTTCTCTTCAAACTTTGACCATAATTCTTCTGTTATTTTAGGGGTCAGTTTGTCAAGGAACTTATCATTCTGTAACACAGCACATACAAGCTCAGTTATATTAAAGGTTTCAGTAGATCTTTTTGGAGAAATGGTTCCAACCTTATCATCAGTGCCAGTTTGGTCTAGGTTATCAGCAGAGTAACTTAGTCTGCGTGGTTTTGTGAGGCGACACTGTTGCATTTGTGAAGCAGGGAGGTCATCAGGGCTAAAGGGTTGTTTACGTTTGGTGCTTTCAACTTGATTTTCTTTGTGAGTTTCATCGTTAACGTTCAAAACATCTTTTGTCATGGACGTCGCCATCTTGAAATATTGTAAACAAAAATTGGCTGATTGTTCAAACTTTAAACTCTCACTAGTGATTGTCTTGTCTGCAGAAATTTTATAATATTCAGATAGTTTAGTTACTAAGATACGTCTATAACGCAGAAGTTACATGTCCATAAGTTGGATAATGAGAAAAAGACACTTTTGCAGGAGCTCTCTTTAGTCGACCATTTCCGCTGACGTATCAATGGTAAAGCCCAAAATTAATGGACACACTACATTACAATTTTCACTGCTTAGAAATGATATTAATTCTACAACTCCAATTTAGTAGTAGAACAAATACTAGTTTGCTGTTTGGTAACTTATGTTTAAAGAATTTCACAATAAATAAATACCTTTCCTGCATTTTCCAGAATAACCTCATGGCCAAAACCTACGGTAAATTTGTTCAGATCGTATTTCTTCGAGGCATCTTTGTCAAATCCTGGTAAGGATTTAGCATGCTGAAACAAAATATCAGAAGTATTTATAATACGACCAAGCACGTGAATCTAAGGCGAGAGCCAGAGGCTCCATGACTATCTGCTGACTTAATAAACCAACTAGAATCAACTGTGCATACATTAAAAGATATAAACTATACAATTATCTATTCTTTTAAATCAGAATGAATGGCGGTTTCCATTGCAGACGTATGTCGCCTGCGTCTTAAAATATTCGATTAGATGAATTACCGGGGTCAAATCGCTTTACACCACAAAATACTAAAGAAGGATGTTATACATAAGCCAAATATCAATGAAGTAAACTGCAACGGAAATTTTTGTGATACCGCAGGACCCAGGACGACGCCGCAATACGACGGATAGTGCCAAAATATTCCTATATGTCGCTTTGCAACACGTTGCAGGCGACATAAAAATGACCATACCAGAAAGTACCTCGCAACCAGAAAGATATGCCATTACTCTACTGTAAAAGAAGTAAACACAAACTTTGTTCATATTTCAGAACACTTGTTCTATTTAGTGCGATTTTTCTTCTTGATGTACTAGAAACAGAAACTCGAGTACTACTAGTACAAATGTATAACCCTGAGAAAACCGAACACCTGTTCAAACCGAATAAATCCCAAAGTCCCATTGCTGTTCGGTTTGGACAGGTTTTACTGTATAACATTGTTAATTCTTACGTCTATTAAGCCTGTGACATCGTCCATGTTGTTCAGATCTAAGTGTTTGACCCCATGTATTCCTGTCTCATTCAGTGTATACAGACGATCTTTGTAGGACCTTAAGGGCTCGATGACACAATTTGTTGTCACCACTACAGGCCCTGGGAAAGTTCCGAAGTCAATTTTCTGATTCTGCCACGCCCCACCAAACTGGCCCACTAAATGCTAAAAATATATATATTAAATTTGTATAACAAAGTCCGAGAAAAACAAAACAGTCGGCGATAACGAATTACACTTAGAGAATCTTTCCTCAGAATAATTTTCAAGGATATTTGAGGGCAGGGATGACAGTACTACCAATAAATATGATAGCCTTGAAAGAATGGATATTTTCAAATAACACACTGGTTTCAAAATCCCCCACTTACAGATAATGTAGGAAAAAGGTGTAAAGGCGGGTGTATAATTTGTATGTGCGGTGAGATATTTGCAACAGTGGGGTATTAAAAATTGTAAGTTCAGCAAATTATTGAATTGCCTAAATTGCACATTTTCCATTGAGTCTAATGGGAAAAAAATGCAATTGCAGGGGTCCACTTTGGCTTTCCATAATTATTTCAACTAAATAGATTATTTAATCGAGGTGAAATATTATAAAATACAGAAATCAAAGTCAAGCATCGAAAGCGGAAGCAAAGCAAAATAAAAGTTTGGTCATTTCGAGAATTTATCTGAAGCTAGGGTCTAAAATGTTGAAAGTCCAAATTGAAATTAGTATCGAATCAATGATATGCGCCCCCTATGACGGACTAGGTACATTTTCTCTCGAGCGAGTTTTGATTTCTCGTAAGATATCCTAGTTTTGCCTTGAATTTTGACACATTTGCAGATTTTTAAGTTATTCTTATGATCAATTAATTGGATTCCCGCATGGTTACCCCTTGAGGCCCAGGGTTGCTTTTAAAATCTAAGAGGTCGATTTTAAGACATAATATTTCTAATGCGGTCGGATGTCATTTCTAATGAATAT
The DNA here is from genome assembly GCA_963971305.1 of Arcuatula senhousia. Taxonomy (NCBI): domain Eukaryota; kingdom Metazoa; phylum Mollusca; class Bivalvia; order Mytilida; family Mytilidae; genus Arcuatula; species Arcuatula senhousia. Next base: position 21,261,955 of record OZ020308.1, on the reverse strand, counting down.
TTAAAGAAGGTCGATTTTAACCCTGAAGGAGCTCCTTAGTTGCTCTCGAGCGCAAGAGCTATATGTTGGACAGACGGCGATATTGGTGGAGTTCAAGAAATATGATCATAAGGGGAAAACAACAAAGGAGTTCTCAAACTTTATGTGAATTACAAATTTTGAATTCTTTCGTCTGCTTCTGCTAGTAAGCATAAACTTAGTTTCTTAACACCCCTTTAATGCAAATTTCACCCGAGCCTCTATATCGGGAAGTTAAATATATAAGAAAATTAAAAAATATGGAATGGGATAGTATGTATAATTGCGATGTGTTTATCATGCAATTTTGAATTTGATAATTTTTTTGGAATTTTTGCTTACAAGATACATTTTCATTTTTCAACGACCAGAAATTTTGATCGCAAGGATATACAGTTATGAACATGTTATATATTTTGCATACTAGTTTTTTTTTTTTAAATAATGAATGACAAACCTTGAAATCTGTGAGTTTGGGATAACTATGGGTGGGTAACATACCTTGAAACCTCTGAGTTTGGGATAACTATGGGCGGGTAACATACCTTGAAATCTCTGAGTTTGGGATAACTATGGGCGGGTAACATCTCACCATGTGTATAAACATTAATATTCTTGTTCTCTGTGTATTTGAGAATCTTATACAGGTCCGTCATATCGTGGCCTGAAACCAGGATGCACTAAAAGTTAAAAGAGAAACAATTTACTTAAACAATTCTTAAATATAAATGGACTTTCGAACCTTTAAAACTCCATAACAATAAGCTTGTTGCAAGAACCTAGATGTCTTTGGATTTGTTTTTTGTTTTTTGTTTGTTTGTTTGGGTTTGTATGTTTTTTTGTTTTTTGTTTTTTTTTGTAAGAAGCAGAGTTACCAATGGGGCATCCGAATGATTTTTTGTAAGTTGGATACATTAAAAAGTCCAACTAACGTTAAGTGTATTATTTCCCGATTTCTTAAAGCAACGCAAATTTATAAACAGTTTGGGTCGTGTCTTCAATTAGACACAGTTTCTCAATATGTTTTTTATTTCCAGAATCGAAAAAGTTAGGGAAAATGTAATAAATTTCAGTTATTATGCCTTCAGATGTATGCATACTAGTAATACATTTTTGTATAAAGCGGGGTTAAACATAATGATGACTAGCTGCGGTTCGTACGGTAGTTCTTAATGATCCTTTTGATATTTTTTTTTTTTGCGGGGTCCGCCAAATCAGAAAATTTGGAAAAGGACTATAAAGAGCTACGGGATGTCAGAAAGACAGAAATAAACTTGTAACACACCAGTCGACTTCAGCAAGTAGAAACACAGTTCCTAAACAATTTGTCTATAACTAAGATGTTTTTTTTTTTTTGATTTGGCCTACCTTCCCGGCAACAGGTGCCCGACTAACTTCTGTCGGAGATGGAATTCCCAGCCGTTCTCTATGGCCTATATCGAGAAGTTCCATCACACGAAGGTTTATCTCCCCTGCTTTCAATGCCAATTTCAGATTTGTCATCAAATCGTTTCGTTCTTCTTCTTTCCCAGTGGAAAGAAAGTTTAGTGCCTAAAAAGTTTCGATATGAGTTAATGGCCACAAAATAGCATTTATTATTAAACAAAAGATTGACCTAGTCACCCCCATCTGACTTTGCTTTTACGTTCGAAGGTGCAAAAGTTATCAATTTTGTGGTCTAATGAAGGCTTACAAGGGTATGAATGACGTTGGTTGACAGACTTACAGGCGGACGGCGTCACGCCCGGCATTAATATGTCCCTGTTTCCGTTGTAGTAAATGACTCAAGTAATATAATATCAAAAAACTTGTAACAATGTAAGTAGATTGTTGTTGTTTGTTTTGGAGTCTATGGACAAATACAAAAAAGGCAAAAACGTTATTTCTTAATTGTTCTTTGAAACTAATACAGTTGAACTTAGTAGAAATAAAGCCTTAAATATTATCAATACCTGGTAAATAAACTTTGCGACTTCCGGATCCTCTTGTCCAAGAGAGTGAGCATGGCAGGCATACGCCGAAAGTCCCTTGATGCCAAAGACCGTCATGTACCGTACGCCATTTATGTCTTCGCCGTAAATTGCCCGGTTCTCCAGTACCCCAACCTTCTTTCCTATAATATTGTATAGAATTATGCTCAAATAAACAGCTGCTCGGTTCTACACTACAAAGACTTCCTTTCTACAAGATTGTATAGAATAATGTTCAAATGAATAGCTGGTCGGTTCTACGCTACAAAGACTTCCTTTCTACAAGATTGTAAAGAATAATGCTTAAATAAATAGCTTGTCGGTTCTATACTACAAAGACTTTCTTTTCTACAAGATTGTATAGAATAATGCTTAAATAAATAGCTTAATTGTCGGTTCTAAACTAAAAAGACTTTCTTTTCTACATGATACTGTCGACTAATGCTTCCGTGTAAAGTGCTTCTAACCTGTATGAATGTATAGATTAATGCCTACAACAAAATGGAGCTAGATGAAGAAACAGTACCAATAGGGTATTTGAATGTCGGAAATCAAAATCAGTTGACATAAAAGACGAAACCAAGAAGAAACACACAAAACACATAAACCGCAATCAGCTACGCAAACGAAACTCAGAACAAGAATGAACTCGGTGCTCCGAAAGAGTATGCCGATGTCTTTCCTATATCGTGTACACAGATGATACAAAACAATGTTGGTTTTCCGCTGACTTTCCAACATCACTCCCTACAACAGCAAGATGCCTGTTTCCTGCTAAAAATCTCTAAAAAGTATTACCTGAAGGATCCCCTGCAGAAGAATTTCCTTAACATTTCGTGCACCCATTTAATAGTGACAGTAGACACTCGATGCCCTATTGTTATTGTGTCCCTTTCCCACTTCTCACTAAATCATCATTTGGAGTTCATTTTATCAGCCCTTTCATGTTCATTTTATCACTCATTTCATGTTCAATTGTTCACCCCTTTAATGTTCATTTTATAACCCCTTTGATGTTCATTTTATCACCCCTTTCGGGCTCATTTATCACTCCTTTCATGTTCATTTTACCACCTCCTTTTATGTTCATGTCTATGATAAAGCCGAATTCCCTTGGAAGTAAAGAGCGTAGTATGCAAAATCCTTTTAAAAATGAAACGATCCTCAAAATTTTCTTTAAGAAAAAACAAATGTTTCCGAAATTTCGTTTTAAATTGCAGACAAGAGTAAAGATATTTTGCTCTACTGCATTTTAAATACCTACAAAATGGTGTATTCATTATCAAAACAGTTTGAAATCCAATGATTGTAACGAATATGTTTAAAAGCTGTGCTCTTTTTTATAATCTTGTGTAAATTTAAAAAAATGTCTTTCAAATATGCAGTCGAACAGGTTTTTCACTAACTGCAAATAAATAATTACTAGGATGTTTACAAACTATTATGCATTGCATTTCAACATTTAGTTGAAAAGACTTTTAAATAACAATTTGAGTTTCAGATATTGTGAATGGATTAGGTAGGTGGTGCAAAGAATAAATTAAGATTGAATTTCATGTAAGGAATATATACAATTTATAAAGAGTTAACTAACTGTAACTGAGAGCAGTGTTCAGTGAGAACATTTAAATTATATTTTTTTCCGTATATTCAGTAAACAGGATGTAGGCAGGTCATGGCAATAAAAAAAAACAATTACACCTTTGGTTGAAAATATTTTTTTATGAAGGATACTCCTTATTATGTGACTTCAGCATAAAAATAGTTTTCTTGATTCAATTTGCTATTGGACAATACTCATTCCATGTTCAAAGAAGCAAAGAAATACCAATGGGACATTCGAATATCAAAAGTCCCAAAAGTCTAAGGTAAAATCAGTCCGCAAAACGAAAATAACACGAGGAAACGAGCAGCATAAAATAAACACGAAAACAACCAAATCGGAATCAGAACGTCGTATTACCATATTTCATTGAACGGATCAATTACATGTATTTCGGACGTCCTCGTTTAAATCTTACCTAAACGACCGCGAAAATTAAGCTCCTCCCAACCTTGTGAATAAAATAGAGTAATAATGAGAGTGAAATCGGGTGCTCCGGTAGGGTAAACAGTTCCTGTTCTGCTTGTTGCAACACACTCGTTCCATATACAACTATCAATTCAGGCGTCATATCCAATCAATGAAGGTAAAGATGGGTTTTAAAGAAACGAAAAACTACCTTCTCCTTCCAGATAGTCAATGTCATATGATTCTGGAAACCAGGTGGCCGGGGTGTTTTGAAGTTCCTCGTCAGTGGGAAGCTTGGAACTTTTCTGTAAATCATTCTTGATAGTCTCACGGTGTTCCATTGCCGATTTTATGAAAGCTGGAAACCTGTCAGGGTCAAAGTTTACGTTTGTCATCGTGCTGAAAAGAAATTATAACATTTGGGAGCAACCATTTGATTTTTATGGGAAGGGGGGAGCTATGGTGATTTTCTTCGTCCTGCTTTTTCATTTTCGGAAAAAGCCGAGCTTGGATTTTTTTTTAAAGCTACTATAAATATTTCAGCCAAAGACACCATCCTGCCTTTTTTTAATTCAAAGCACTGTCCTGCCTTTTTATTTCTGGATTCTTGCCATCCTGCCTTTTTATTTTAAATTTCACCATAGCCCCCCCCCTAAAAATCAAATGGTCGCTCCCTTAATATCATAATCGATATTTAGGAGAATACACGTTGTTCCAAAAAGACAAAATCACAAGATATGACCGAAATTGGAAAATCCAAACAAAATAGAGATGTTTTATAAACATTTTTTTGTGATTTGGTACAAAAAGTACATGTAATAAGTTGTGTTTTAACAACTTACCGTACACAAATGTATATGGTATTTCACTCTATAGTTTTCTTTTTTAGTATAAATACATGTTTGATTAAATATCCTCCTAAGTAAATGTACGCTACCTAAACATTGCCTTTTGTATAAAAAGATCGCAGTCTTTTGACACTGGGATTCCTGCATCCTGTGCTCTTGTGGCATAGATGGCCAGGCCCTGCAAGGCGTGCATCAAAAGATCCTGGAGGGCGGAAACCTCGGCCGTTTTACCACATACCCCGATAGTGACACAACCTCTACGAGCTTTTGTCTGCTCGCACTGGTAACAGAACATATCTGAAAGACAGAAATCAATTCAAGCCCGAGATGTTAAAAAAGGAGATGAATTTCAAAGTATCGATTCTCTTGTTTTTTGGGTTGTTTTGTATGGTGTGTACGTTAGATCTCTTGTTTATTGCAACATTCAGTTAACTTCATGAAAGAAAGATGGTTGAAGATGCCTTAAGAAGTCGCAAAAGAAAAGACAAAATAGAAGTTACACAGTCATATTAATTCAGACCTCGCTTTATACGACTAGAACCACCTTTACTACAGCTATGAAGAAAAACATCACTATCAATCGATATATCAACAAGGTGGTTTGTAATGCGCATTTTAGGGTTGTCATGTCAATCAATGTTTTTTATTTAAGATAACCCAAAGAAATACATTTCTAAAGGTTACATTATTAAGTTTAATTATAAAAACGGTTAAAATGTCAAAATAAATTTTAAAGAAATAGATTTTGCGTTCTGTGATTGATAATTAATGACAAATTCGGTAATAATTGGGTCCTACTTTGGAATTAAATTCTGTTAAACAGAAAATATCATATTAAGCTACTGTAAATTACACACCTGGCTTTGCTGCTGTTGCTTCTTTTGCATATCCTCTGATGGGTGGTCTTGAAACGATGTTTTCTTTTCTGTAGAAATTGATGCTTACCAAATTCCGAGTTTGCTGGAATAATCCTCTAGATACATTCCTTTGAGACAGAATATTCCGACAAACATGTAATAAACTCATGTTTAGAGACTATTTAAGCTACTTTTTTAACCTTCCATTTTTTATCAATACGGATTGTGTTTACTTTAATATATCATTTACATGTTGGATAGTTGAAGTACTATGGCTATAAATAATCGACCGCGGCCTTGTCCTCAACGTTAATGAAGTGTATAGTTGTAAACATTCATAAAAGGGTTAAGCTTCACTGGGATATATATCATTTGATATAATAAATACAGCAAATGGATTCAAACAAATGGGCAAAAGACTCTGGCTTAATAAAACTTCTTTAAAACATGTTAACTTAAATCTAATCCATACTTACACTAGTTTTCCACTTCATTTCTAAGTTTATTACTACATTGTATTTTAAATTTTCTTGACTGACATACTAATACAAAAATATGGAAAATTTAGGAAATAGCAATTTATTTCAATAGGTAAACAAGAAAAGCTATAACACTAGATGATTGATTGGGATGCCTTTTCAAAATGAATGCCGGGATTGTCAGGCTATAATGCGGAACACTTGAGCGCTAAACTTGCACCGTGTTGTGGAAAAATGTCACGTTCCCCACACGCTAAAGAACCCTGCTACAGGTCTCGATAAGAGTATGACACGAAGAATCCCCTACAGTAGGCTAAATTGTTCGATTCTACCCATCCCTCATTTTGCCAGAGGCAGTCAAAACTCTCATTCCCGATCGTTGTGTTCTTATTTTCTTAATTTCATCATCATTTTGTCGCCATTTTCTTGCTCATCTCCCTATTAAAGCTGAATTCGATCATGCTGCTTGGGAGTAAAGCTATAACTAAGTAATTTTCTTTATAAGAACCACAGGCGTTTGGGTCCGATTTAATAACGTGTATATTATTATATACATGTTTTTAAAAATAAAAAACCCTAACCCCTAACGCCTGTAATAGGAACCAGTGTAGAAGCCGGGAAACTCAATCTTTTTTCCACAAATTGGCGAACAGGCATGCGAGAAAAGCAAACAAGTATGTGACATTTAAATCTCAGAAGCCCTAAAATTTAATACAAAATTGGGTTACACAAAAGACAAAACTAGCATCGAAACGAGAGTTGACTTGTTTGTTCCGATAGGGTACTAAGCAGTCTCTGCTTATAACACCCCCGTCACGTTACCATCGATCAATTAAGCGCAACGCTGGTAAAGGTTGACAAACAAAAACTTGATGACATTGGACCAATATCAGTGCTCTTCTGAGAGATATAGAATGTCGCATTTCTTTAGTCACGTCAACAACTGAGGAGCACCGTAACCCTGTGTGTCAGAGCTAACGCTCTAGATATAATGAAACCATTAGTAGATATAAAAATAAAACTTTATCCAAATTAATTATGATAGACACCAATAATCATACGATCTCTAAAAAAATCTTTCTTCGTTATCAGCCACTGAAAGAAAATTTCAATATCATGTTAGATGAAATGGTAAGTTCTTGCTTTGATTAGTGTTTGGCTGGTTGGTGTACGTACTGAGATGATTACCTTAGCATCCCTTATATGTCTTCGCAAACCTGTTGTGTTTTTGTGTAACTACCGGACCCAAAGATCGCAATGGCAAGGGGAGGTCCGGCGGGCCTTAAAACCTGGTTTAACCCATCATTTCTTTTGAAATGCATGTACCAAGTTAGGACCATGGCGGTCTTCATTTTTTCCGGTAGGTCCTCCTTGTTTTTGTATTGTCTTATGGACATTTGAGATTGATTCTGCAAGTTCGGTCATTTTGTTATTACCTTATTTTCTAGAGTAACAATCAAAATATATTTGGATGCCAGATTGTAAAGCCGCTATAATTTGATCCAGCATTAATAGTTGTATGTACGGATTTTATGTAATTTTGAGACCAAAAAACAAGGATCGCAATTCACATTTCATTCACTAGCAGAAAGATCGACAAAAAGAAATGAAAGACGTCGACTCAGTAGGGTAATCCTTTCCTATGATAAACAGGTCCGGATTAGTGAACGGGTCGTATACATATAGCGGACAGAAACTGGAATTGTGATGGGGTTGATAGTTGTAAAAAGTGAGGTGCTCCCCAAAATAATATTGTTCAAAATAATTAATGTATTACTATGAAATGTGCGATTTGTCTGAGAGTTTAAACATGAGACACTGGGACTCTGTTTTTTTTTTCTTTCATGTATCAGATTCAAATTCACACAATTACTTCCTAGAATGTTCATTTTCTAACAACATCATAGAGATAAAATTCTCAAAGAGATCAGAAGGCTTCCAAATTAGACCTACCTAGTCTTTGTTATACAAGGCGGCACATAGGACAATGACTAGTAATATCAACTCGCCTTCTTTTCCAAGTCTCTCCAGGTGCTATCCATCTGTTTGATCTAAGCTTCGATGGCACGCCTCCAAGTTTTCGTCGGTATTCCCTGCTTCCTCTTTCCTTTTGGAGTCCATCGTAGAGCAGTCTTTGCTAGGTCATTTGATGGTCTTCTCATGATGTGCCCAATCAATCTCCATACTTTCTGCTTTGACAATGTCTTCAGAGCCATTTGCTTCATGTAACATCTTTCTTAAGCAACCATGATTGAAGCTGGATAATTTATTGAGGTGTTTTTCGGTGATTCTCCAACATTCTGCACCGTATAAAAATACAGAATGGACACAGCTGTTATAGTATACCCCCTAGCACCGGTTTAAGTGAAATCATTTATAACGCAACACCTAGGTATGGAAGTTCATAAGTCTGGGGTAATTAACAAATTACATACAAATCAGCATAGAAATCTAACAAATACTATCATAGGTTGTCCGACAATCACATACTTAAACAATACCTTCCAACAACAACAAAAAACACACACACAAAAAAAACAAATAGGGCTAATCAAGTTATTTGACAGATGACTACCCAGTTAGCAAAAGTAAGTTGGGCCAACATTAGATAATGGTTGGCAGTCTCATTGGTCCCTTGTTGGCAAAGGGTATTGGCCCAACATCATTTTATTCATAGTCAGCCCAACCGTTGGAGCGACGTTGGCTCGACTGACTGATGGGTTTCTATAGTCATCCTATATGCTAAAGAGCCTCCGTAGCGACTGGTAATGACTCGCTATGTGCCATGGGTCTTCCAGATCACGACACACCACTGCCTGTGTTAGCTGCTTCAGAGTATCCTTTTTATCGCTAGAGCAAGGCTCGTCTTCCACCACGGAGAGGTACTGGTGGGAATTATGGAAGACGTTAAATCGACGTAGAGCAAATACTATATCACAACGATGAACCAACGTTTGGGTCATCAGTATGGTTAACAAACTTGTTGATCAATAAATAAAGTATACATAACGAATTGCATCATATGTCTTGTTTTGAATAACATGAAAAGGTTATTTATATAATTGCATATAAATGGTTTTAAGAGGGAAATATCCTGTTTTGACATTGTCTCAAAGTTGGGCCAACGTTGATCCGACTGTCAATTATTTTTTTTTCTTTTTGGACATAACTTAGAAACTCTTACATGGAATTTGTTCTTCGTAGAAAGGCCGAAGTCGTTCCGATTGGGGCTTTTTAAGAAATAATTATAATTGGTAATTTATATCTATATAGACAGAAACTTCATTTTATTTTTCCCTTTCCAAACTTTAAATGATTTTCAGTTTTTTTTAACTTCCCTCCTATCTTTGTTTTCTTACTAACTTTTAATCCTATATATAGTCATGATACGAGGCCAAACAACAAAAAGAAATTATTTTTTTGTATTTTGTTTGTGCGATTTACTAAATAATGTGTACGATTTAATAATGATCTGTCTGTACCGATTTAATAATGATTCGTCTGTGCCGATTTATTAATCTGTTTGTACGATTTTAATTCGTTTGTACGATTTATTAATTCGTTTGTACGATTTATTAATTCATTTGTACGATTTAATAATCCGTTTGTACGATTTAATAACCCGCTAGAACGGTTCAGACGGATTATTAAGTCGTACAATAATCCGTCTGAACCGTTCTAGTGGGTTATTAAATCGTACAAACGGATTATTAAATCGTACAGACAGATTATTAAATCGTACAAACGATTTAATAAATTGCCGTGGCTATTCGACCAGACCCGGTTGAATAGCAAATCCATTATAGATATATAGGCTATTCAACCGCGGATCCGGTCAAATAGCTTGTGAGGCTATTCGACCGAATTTTAATGGACTCTTAGTTTTTTTAGATGTCTCAGGTTTTTTATAAGCTTGCAAATAACGTTTTCCAGATGGTTGATTGGTTTCTGTTTTATAGTGAAAATATGATAATCTAGTTGATTTTATTAACTTCATCAAGGAGTTAGAGTACTTTAATTCCTTGACTTCATGGATCAAAATATTAATAATAACTCTATATTAAAACTGTATAAACATTTAGGTTTCCAGAAACATGCACATACATGTACAATACATATAAATACAAAAGACGACAACAAAACTCACAAATTTATTAAAATAACTGTAAACACAACATGAAACAGATGAAAAAAATCGAATTGTGCAAAAGAGGTGATTTATAAAGAGTAGATGTGTTATCCTAGCTAGGGCTTCCGTCTTCAATAAAAAATGATGAACCTTTTCTAGAAGCAGTCAAAATGCGTTTCCCCGATTGCCCTGTTTTCTTATTTTCTCAAGTTCATCATCATTTCATGTTCATTTTATCACCCTTTTTTTCATCGATATCATGAGCCCCCCAAAAATTGTGTGTACTGCTTGGAATAAAAGTAGCAGCTTTCAATTGAAAATCCTGATGAAATTATCCGAAATTTTCATTCTTGCGCTTTGTGTCGTATCTTATTTCATTTACCTTTCCTGGTGTCATTGTCTTCGCCCGTGTCTTAGACTCCTTTTTGTATGTGATTTGAGATTATCAAAGTCTTTGCTTCTAACCATATTGATTTAAATGTTGCAAATGCAGCAAAAATACGAGGAAAGCGGCAAACAAATAACCATAGCAAAAACAAAGCAACTTAAATACAGAAAAAAAAACGAAACCGAATCATTTAAAGCACAAATGTACTAAAATTTTTAATTCTAACAACAACAAAAATTATTGTGAAAATTATCTTGACATGAATAATACTGCCAGTGCAAGTCACAACGTAGAGTGTATGGTCATAACTAGTAAAGGACACAAGCTGGGTTGATATAACAATATTTCCAGAAGATCTTGAAACCCATTATATAGTTTTTTTTTCTTTTAGCAAAAACGAACTTAACAGGACAAATACTTTGACAAAATATCCCAAACAATTTATAAAGTCCGGTTGAATAGCCTGTCCACAATGGATTGGCTATGAAGAAGAAGAAGAAGAAGAAGAATGTTTTATTAACCAAAAGCATGGGCCCACAAGGGGCATGATACAGAGCAATTAACACAATGTAATAACAATTAATATAAGTTACATATGAAGTATATAATTATCACCTATATATTAGTTTATTTATTTTCAGTATATTTGGAGTCATTAAGATTATAACAAGTACTAGTATTCTTATTATAAGCTATGAATAGAATGCGGTCGGGGCTATTCAACAGGGGCCAGTCGAATAGCCACGGGCTTAATAAATCCATAGACCTGTTTATATTACAGGTCTATGATAAATCATACAAATGAAATAAAAAAAAATAATAATTTCTTTTTGTTGTTTGGCATGAATAAGCCGTCGTACATGATAGTGTAAGAGATAATTGTATCCGAGTGAATTTAAATACCATCCCCCGGCAACTAATTCACGGTTAAAATCATCCTCTGGAAAAAATAGCATTAGGATATTTTGTCCGATAGTGTGAAATTTTTCCCGGCATTTATAATTTGAGTCGTAATCGGTTTTGCAGGAATTGATGAAATTAATTAATTTTGAATGTTTTGCTTTCTTATTTTCTTATTTTTTGCCACTGGTAATAAGAGTAAAAAGTATTCATAAGATAAAATTATATAAAAGAAAAAATAATAATAATAAATTCCTGTTGACTTCGTGGATTCTATTTAACGCTGTGAAAAATGTTCTGGGTCTTTAATGCATTATATCACGTGTCCGATTTTATATAAGAACGTGTAGTAACACGTGTTTACCGGCATTTTTTTCACGCATGGTGCATGAAATTCTTTCCGTATTATTTCAAGAATGAACTCGTGTTCACCTACGATATATAAACTGCACCATTAAAAATTTAAATCATTCCCTTATGTTTTCGTTGAATACGTACAGGAATCATATCATGGAAGAAAACGAATACAATCAAATTCTAAATTATATTCAAAATAATGAATATCCAGATGATGCTTCCGATAATTTGAAACGCAAAATTAGAAATAGAGTAAAAGATTTTTCATTAAAGAATGATAACCTTTATTATGTCAAAGAAAATGACGAAAAGCTTGTTATAACTAAAGATAAGAAACACAGTATCCTAAAACTTTGTCATGTCTTCAATGGCTGTCATTTAGGACGGAACAAGACAGTCAATAAGATTTCAGAACGTTATTATTGGGTTGGAATTGTTAAAGATGTTTCTGAATATGTCAAACAATGCAAAGAATGTCAGCATCAAAACAAAAAGACTACGAAATCTTCCCATGAAATGATTCCCGTTTCGGTACCTTATAAAAGAATCTGGAGTAAGATTGGTATTGACCTCATTGGTCCTTTCATGAAAGATGATAAGACTCCACTTTCCAGTATGGGATACAAGTATGTTACTTTTATATAATAATATTGTACCGTCCTTACTTTATTTGTTCTATCATAGAAAGTCATATTTTATTATTTTTCCTTTTATTTTTACATTTGATTACATTTTTTAATTGCGTGGTACATTCAAAAGTTGATAGCTACAATGCTACCACTGCATAATGAAGAAGATAATGGGATGTGGAATAAGTGCACGCGACGCAGCCCGCATAAACAAAGCAGCAATTTAAGAAAAACCGCAATGTTCGTATTTGTTATCCCTTAATATTAGTAAAATGCATCTGGCGTGCGTGGTTTAAAATATCATAGGAGATGCTGTATAAAAAATAAATAGAACCATAAAATGATATAAAGAGTATATTTGAATACGATGGCCAAATCAAATTTCACTTTTCCATTTCAATAACATTTATTCTTAATTTTGATAGTTTTCGAATATAAATTTGCATTTTTTAAGATTTTAATTTTATTGCAGGTATGTCCTTACCATCATGGACTATACATCGAAATGGCCGGAAGCATATCCATTGTTTTCAAAAACGGGGGCAGAGGTAGCTGAAAAGATTGTGGACACCATTTACAGATTTGGAGTGTGCAACGAGATTGTGTCCGACTGTGGAGGGGAGTTCAACAATAAGATCATGAAAAGTTTGGAACAGAAATACAACATCAAACACATAACTACATCTCCATATCACCCACAAGGTAACGGGATGGTGGAAAAGTTTAACTCTACGCTGAAATCCATGATTAACAAGACAGTTGATAATGACAGTGAAAATTGGCATCTATATCTTCAAAAAACTCTCTTTGCATACAGAACTTCTGTACATGAAAGTACGAAAATCACGCCCTTTGAAGCAATGTATGTGAGAAAGCCAGTACTGCCAAATGAGATGATGTTCGGCGAAACCAGTAATTCTGCCAGCATTGAAATTAATGACGGCGATGTTCGACAACAAGTGCACAACCTGGTAGCAACCAAAGATGTCAACGAGGAAAATATAAAAACCAACGTGGATAAAGCGCAGACCGTTCAAAAAAGGAGCTATGATCGCAGACGAAATGTTATGTGCAAAACATTCTCGGTAGGAGATAAAGTACTTTTGAAAAACTTTAGAAGGAAACATGGAATGGGGACTGTGCACCAAATACGGTACACAGGACCTTATGAGATAATGACATATTGTGGAAAAGGAAATTATAAGTTATGTGACGTTAAAACTAAAAAACTCGCAGGACCTTATAATACATCATCTCTGAAACCATATTTCGAAGAGGATCCTAATGACCAAGGTGCAACTGCAACACAAGAACTTGATACATCAGAAGACGAAGTAATTCAACCCAGTGGTAAATGCCTGTCTATTCCATCTAGTGATGATGACCAAAATATGGACCCGATTTCCTTCTTTGACATGCCACTTTCCGTCCCAGAACCAACTCTAGATGAATCAGATGAAGACGACGAACAATCCAATCAAGAAAGCCTTAGCACACCACGTCCAAAAAGAATTAGGAAGGACGTTAAAAGAAACAGTTTTGAATACTATTGATGTAATAAAATAAAAAATATGATAGTTCCTGCATTTTATTTTGATATTGAATTTTGATGCACAATGGTATTTTTTGTTCTAAGCTAACAATTTCTAGCTTATTATTCTTCTTGATTAAGAGATGATAATTCGGATATTATTACACGAAGAGGTCTTCTTCGTTTAATTTTATCCGGATTTTATTTCTCAAGCTAGGAGACAATTTGCTAGGAAATTGTTTCTGGAGGAAAAAAAATACCAGTAAATATTTTCCAGCGGAATATATCTCACACCGGATAAAAAAAACCGTTACAATAGTACTTGAAACAGTTTTTGATGTTTCGAATTCCCTCTTTCAGCTGGCCGTTTTCTTTAGTCAGGTCTTTATATACCATTTAGAGCCACAATTTGGCTTGTTATTTCTTCCCATTTTCTCTGAACTTACTTATCAAAGTCTACTTAACGGCAACATGCAGTATTTATATTAATGAAAAAAAAAAAGAAGAAACTGTGCACCACTTAGGAACCGACCATTTCACTTGAAGGGGCTTGTTTTTTGTTGTTGCGAAAATCATATTTTAAAAATGAATTTTTGTGAAAAAAAATGTAGTAGAGGGTGAGAAAAAAATATTCTGATGAAGGAATTCTGTTATAATATAATGGTAAAAAATAATTTAAACACATGTAAAAGCTCAACACATTTTAGAATGGCTGTAACCTGAGAATATTATATCGAATTGTCTCAGCTGTAACTTGAAGAAAAAAATCACGTAAAAATCTTTTATGGTTTTTGAGATATAACAGTATAAACATGTACATTTCAAATTGTTTATTTTGTACGAAGTTTCGTCTTATTGCATGAGCTATTGTGAGATTTCACCAATTTGCAAATCCTATGCCTGCACCATTCAGAAATAGGTGTGTGTGACGATATGGTGAAGGGGCGAATTAGAGTGACTGCTTGGTGGATGTAAAAATAGTATTGATTGGTCTAGTTATTTTAATCCACCAATCAAATTTTGTTTAACTTCACACCATTAGTTTCACTTTGGCATAAACAATGGCGGAAAATTTAACATATTTTTCTAAATTCTTGTAAAAATATATGTTAATTCATCTCATGTAGAAGTTAAGAGAGTAAACGATGTACATATTGAAGATCATACTCATTGCTGTCTCTATAGCATCAACTAAAGCACAGGGTTTGTTTACTGTTAACCTTATTTGTGTGTCCCAAGAAAAATATTTCTTGTTGAGGCATGTCATGATGAAAATCATGAACCTTTTAGTATATGCAAATATATTTTTAGATTCAAATTTTAAATAAATAATTTAAAAAGTGACAATTTTCATAATTTGTGTAACTTATGTTCATCATATACATGTATTTTACTGACCCAACAATTAGCTGTTTGTAGTGGTGGAGCTGGAGGCCAAATACTGTTCAGAGAGTAGTTCTCCCCACTGTTCTTGTAAACCTTGCTGATTATTTGCTATTTTACCATTAGAGTTAAAATGAGGCAGGTTTAACCTGTTACCCTCCTGAATTTAAAATGTTTCAATGGATATTTTACAAGCTAAAATTTATTTTAAAAACATTTAAATGTGAAGAATTTGTAACAATTCATGTTCGAAAATAAAACTAAACTAGCTTTTGTTGATGGTCACCTGTGCACTTAATGTCATGCATAATTTTCGAAGGAAAAGTGTTAAATTAAGACACCGAAAGTTCAGGAAAAGAAGCCTGCTAAACCAGACGTTGAAGGAAAATCCAGCTCATAGTACAACTAAGAAATTGACATTTCTACCATTATTGATCCCTTTGTGAGCGTAATATGAGGCAGGTTTAACCTGTGATGCTCATGAAGATAAAATGTATTTATAAATATTTTACAAGCGAAAATAGATATTTTGTGCGATATGAATTGAAACAAAATATATTTGAAAATAAAAACTAACTAGCTTTTCTTGTGGATCACATGACATTTGTGCCTTTAATGACGTTTAAAATTTATACAGAAAAAAGTGTTAAAAAGATGTCTAAAGTTCAGGAAACAAGCGTGCTATACAGGATGTTGAAGGAAAATTCAGCTCATAGTACAACTAAAATATTGACGTTTCTACCATTATTGCTCCCTTCGGGAATGCTCATAATAAATGTCATTCTCTCATTCTACATCTTTTAGCAAATGAAATTGAAAACCTCATTTTAACCCAGCACTTAAATTGAGAGCTTATTTTAATGTGTTAAATTTTACTTGCTTATATTTTAAACAATTTGAAAAAAGGCTCTTTTGGCTTTAAGGCATTAACGAAATTATCTATTTAATAGACACGTACATGTAAGGGACCAACCATTTAACTTTAAAGGGGGGCCTTGGTTGTTTCCTAAACAAATATTCTGAAAATTGCTTTTGATGAAAAAATATTTTGGAATAAACATAAAAATATTCCGAAGAAGGACTTATACCATGTAAAATAATGCTAATAATGAAAAAAAAAATATTCTGTCAAAATACACCTTCGAAAAATAAAAAAATTTTCTGCAACCAAACATTTCTGACCAAAAAACAAAAAAAAAACCAAACCCCCCCCATCAAATTAAATGGTCCATCCCTAAGATGAAAGATATTTTGTTGTCATTATCAAAGAAATTTTGGGCTCCTCATGGGGGTACCAGGAATCAAGTAATCAGCATTTTTTTGCCAGTGTAATCAGATAATCATATATTGTTTAGAAATGTAATCAAAAACTGTTTCCCAATGGGAATCAAGTAATCAAAAATTCAAACCTTGGTAATCAAATAATCATTAAATATTTGCTCTTGTAATCAAGTTATCACCTTTAAAATGGCCTGGGAATCATGTAATAAAAAACCCCATGAGAAGGCAAAAATTTGGAACACGTAGAGTACCTTATTCTAAGTTGGTGATTTCTATTAGCGTTAGATTCCTTTTTGGTATACTAGCTTATAGGCATTTACTGTAGAGAATTTTGGCAGCTCTGTACAAAATTTTGTCAGTTAACCTTGCCAAATTTTAAGTTGTACAATATAGGTCTATTTTAATATCAACATTGTAGATCTGGTAAAAAAAAATAAATGTCTGATTTGGGTTTCATTGATTAAAAAATTGGGGGAGGTGTAGGTAGTAAATTCCTTTTTAAAGTCATTTTATATAGAAAACTATGGGACAAGACAAAACAGGGACTTTTAGCAATGTTTTATCTAAAAATTACAAATAATATAGTCTAGGGAAGGGAGAAAAAAAATAGGGTATGAAAGGAAACCCTAAACAGACATACATTTTTGTTCGGCCTTCAGACTTTAGATTTATTGTAAAAATAATTTCTAGACATGATATTAATTATAGTTTTAAACATTGTAATCGGCAAGCAGTAGATATATTTTGTTGTATTGTATTAGCTTGTCAAAATAATGTTTTATATTATATTATATAACATGTACAGGTATGCACATTTTAACTTCAATTTTTTGACCCAACAGGTGAATATCATGTATATTATTTGTTAACTACATGATACAGTGGATTCCACTTAATCGACTGACTCTTATTAGAATAATCCTCTTTATTGACTAAGATTTTAAAACACCAAACCCTTTCCTATACTTACAATGCTAAAAATTTCATTTAATTGCATTGAAAATCTGAGAAAAAGTACAAAATTCCTCTTAATTGACTTAAAATTTCAAAAATCACCTGTCGAAATCAAATGTTTTCTTAACGAGGTTGTTAAAGTGTGTTTGATAAAAGTTATCAAAACATGTTTTTACAACCTTCATTTATGTCACATTTGTTTTTACAAGCATTAGGATACAATAAAAGTGTCACCTAACTGTTCTAATTACTCAACACATTTGATAATTAGCCAAAACATATTAATTCTTTGTATTTTCTGTTTAAAATTGACATTTCATTTTATGGGGTCATTCGGTTAATTGCATAAATTTCTCTGACAAATTGGTTATGCTAATAAGAGGAATCCACTGTACATGTAACAACATTATAATTAAAAGCCTATTTAGCTAATAAACCTCCCTTTTATTCACACAGATTTTAAGTAGAGCATTGTAGTTTTATTTACAGGTATGTTTTCTAATTTAAGGTGCTGGTAAGATGTTATAGGAATTTTGCCTGGTAACCTTCAAACATCCCTGTCAATTTAAAAAGAGTGGTGTTTTATTTATGTGTTCTAAATTTGATTTCAGGAGTTGGTAAAGTGTTTATAGGAGTTCTACCTGGTAACATTACAACATCCCTGTCTTATACCCAGAATCTAGCTGGAACAACTGTACCTGTCTATATAGAAAACAGAGACCCTACTGATGCCTCTGTTGTACCAATTATTGGAAATGTATGTAATTTAAGTTAGCCTAGTTTATGATTGAAAATGAGATGTAGAAAACATGTAAGTGAACTGACATGGTATTTATATATAAAAAACATGAAAGAAACTGACTTGGTGTAAAACTTTATCTTATTAATAATGAATAATCATTTAGGTCTGAGATGTTTTCAAATATCATAAACTAAAGCATACCATTGATTTGATTGTATTCAATTATTATAGGTTCAAGTGGAATGTGAATTAAGTATTACGGGAACAGCCGGTTTTAGTCAGGCTACATTTACTGGACCCTTAACACTAAGTGAAGCTAACAGAGGAGGAAATGTCCCATTCACGTAAGACAAGAAATATAAGATGGCAAAATGAATGTGGACATTGGTTCATTTTTAGCTCACCTAGACCGAAGGTCCATGTGAGCTATTGCCATCACTTGGCGTCCGTCGTCGCCCGTCGTCGTCGTCGTCGTCCGTCGTCGTTAACTTTTCTTTTATAATCTTCTCCTCCGAAACGACTGAATGGATTGCTTTGAAACTTTGCACATTTCATCTATGGGATGTCCTCTACCAAGATTGCACAAATGGTGACCGCCGTCCAAACAACATGGCTGCCGTTACTAAAAATAGACCAGGGGGGTCAGACTACTGTTTTTGGCTTGTAAATCAAAAACTATAAGAGATAGATGAAATCTGAAGCCAGCCTACTGCTTCAGCATCAAAAGCTCTACTAAAGTCTGCATTGAGTCGAAGTTGTCAGATGACCCCTTATAGGGGTTACGGCCCCTTTAAGGTGAAAAATAGCGTTTTTGCATGTTTTTGGCCTATAGAATGAAAACAATTGTAGATAGAGATAAGCTGTTGCTTGCATAAATGTTCAGCTCATTTAGCTCTACAAAAGTCTCCATAGGGTCGTAGTTGTCAGATGACCCCTTATAGGGGTTACAGCCCCTTAAAGGCGAAAAATAGTGTTTTTGGCCTGTAGAATGAAAACTATTGCAGATAGAGAAAAGCTTTTGCTTGCTATAATGTTCAGCCCATTTACATATGTAGCTCTACAAAAGTTTCTATGGGGTCGAAGTTGTCAGATGACCCTTTATAGGGGTTTTAGCCCCTTAAAGGCGAAAAATAGCATTTTTGCATGTTTTTGGCCTATAGAATGAAAACTATTGCAGATAGAGAAAAGCTGTTGCTTGCTTAAATGTTCAGCTCATTTAGCTCTACAAAAGTCTCCATAAGGTAAAAGTTGTCAGATGATCCATTATAGGAGTTAAAGCCCCTTAAAGGTGAAAAATAGCGTTTTTGCATGTTTTTGGCCTATAGAATGAAAACTATTTTAGATAGAGAAAAGCTGTTGCTTGTTTAAATGTTCAGCTCATTTAGCTCTACAAAAGTCTCCATAGGGTTTAAGTTGTCTGATGACCCCTTATAGGGGTAACAGCCCCTTAAAGGCGAAAAATAGTGTTTTTGGCCTATAGAATGAAAACTATTGCAGATAGAGAAAAGCTTTTGCTAGCTTAAACATTCAGCTCATTTAGCTCTACAAAAGTCTTCATAGGGTTGACATCAAGACCAGGTGAGCGATTCAGGCTCCTGGGAGCCTCTTGTTTTCTTAGGAGTTATGATTATCATAGTTTTACTTTTTTTGGTCATACTATACAGATAAATACCAAATGAGCTTTTAAACAACAGAAGAAGTTGAAAGACATCAAGGAACAACAAAACAATTTAGCGATATCTAGCTGTGTGAAAATAAACTCAAGTGCTGGAGAAGGGCAAGCAGTTACTGCTTTTGCAATGCACCCATCTTGTTGCTTTTTATTTGTTAAGGATTGAACAAATGCCAAAACCAAGGCCAAATAAAATAAAAGGTGTGGTTTCAGTCACCTCATTTAAAAGAATACATTTTGTAGGTCTTAAAACTCTTTTTTTTCCCCCCAAATTAAACTATCCAGAACTTTTAACTAATTCCAATCACAAATTTCAATGTTTTGCAAGATTTCACAGAGTGCACAATCCATACAGGCCTGTAAGAAATTTTGGTAATAGTTTTCTCAGCAACTAATTACCACAGCCACTTCATATTTGGTAGGCCCAGGTGCTTCAATAGAGGGTGTGAAACACAGACACACACACACGTCTTACAGTCATATTTGGTATACAGCTTCAGGGGGATGGGGTCCCATAATATGGGATTTAATTTCAGGTCTGTCCCTCACCAACTTTCTGTTTAATGAAATCTGGCCATTTTTGACTCTGACAGATTTTCTATTATTTCCTGATTATGCTTTCAGTAATGGTCATGTTGTTTGAAGTATTAATGACTTCAGGACAAAACATTTGTGAATATTTTATTACTATTTATATCTCTAAAAATAGTGTTCCCGACTTGATTTTGATAAAAAGGCAAGGTAGACAACAGGACTAGGATAGGATCGGTCAGGAAGAAATTTCTTTTTTGGGGTTAAAGTTAAAAGAAAAGGTTTGTGTCTGGGGTAAAAACTAGGGTCAGTCGTGTGACCTGAAGCATACCTATTCTTTTATTTGATCTAAAACAATACAAAGAAGTCAATAATACTTTTATGAAAACTGAAAAAAAAAATGTCTTTATCTAAGAGATCATTACTTAACTTTTATTCTTTGGTAATTTTCTTATGTAAGATTTATATTATTTTTTTAACAGAATTGTCTCTACCGGACAGAAGGTTGGTGTACGATGTTTTGGCACATCTCAATCATCTATCCAGTTTAATAAGACTGAATCTATCAGTCCACCTTCGTAAGTATCTCCCAGTTTTTGTCCTTTAGGCAATGTAAATGATATTTTCTGAGGAAACCATTACCAGTATTTTAGCCCGGCTGATAGGCTTTTCAAAAATTGAGGACGAGCTTCATGTGCTACAGTGGAACTTTGTTAACTCGAAGTCGAGGGGACCATTGAAAGTATTCGAGTTATCAGAGGTTCAACTCATCCAAGTTACAAAAAAAAGGAAGTAGCATTTTCCATCGCCCTGTTTTTTTTCTGATGTATAATCTCTCATGTCTTTATGTATCTCGTATTTTGTTGTGATTTGTGTGATTCAAGGCGTGTCATTGTTTCAATAGTTTCCTTTGTGTGACATTATTTATTGAATAAAACATGTTTTAAATTTTTTTTCCAATCTTGTATCAACATCATCTGATGCAATCAATCATTCCAACATTGAAAATACAAAATCAGTTACGAAACAAATTAACACGTATGTTATAAGTCACTTGTCATGGTGCACTATTTTGAGCTGAGTTTGTTCTGACGCTGATTTCTTTTATTTTCATAAACATAAATTTATCATCGTTATTTATGAATTGACACTAAAAAATCATTAAAAACGGCTTTACTGATTAAGTTTTTGTCTCCTTGGATTAAACACACATGATGTTTAAAATGCTTGGGTTATCAGATCAAACAGTTATGCATCAATACAAGCATGTCAGATTATTAAAGGCAAATTGTCTACGACAAACTCATTTTTTTTATCCCCCAATTTTTTTGTGTCAATTAGACCGAAATGCAATAAAATGAATATTGAAAAACAAATTTGCCACAAGTTTTGCCTCAAAAGTAGTTTATTTTGATCAAAATAGCTTATATTGATTGATATTTTATTTACCTGCATTACGTCACATTGACACAGATTTAGACCGAGTAGTTTTAACGCGGACACTAATCAGAATCTGGGTTTTTTTCCCCAAATACATTGATATGATGAAAAAATACCAATATTTTTCGTGTTTACCTTTTAAATCACATTCAAAACTTAATACAGGCAATAATTGTCAGGTTTAGGCCAACATTTAATAAATCTTTGTTTCCCCTCCCAGACAGAGTACTTTTAGGTATGGGTAGGTAGGTAGGTAAATTTTTTTTTTTTCCAAAAATAATATTTTGTTGATGAAATCATCAAAAAACCACAAAAAAATAACCAGAAAAAAAATAATGTTCAAAATTGTGCAATAAATTTTTTTTGGGTAGGGTCCTTTTTGACTGGGTAGGTAGAGGGAGGGAAAACAAACAATATATTATTTTTGGCCTTATACATTAAGTCGCTCTAATATTCGGTTGCCGTTTTAATTTTCTTCTGAGCTAAAACTTCGAGAAACAGATTATGCACCACGTGCAAGAACTATGGAAGTTTTCAATCAAAGAAAGTATAGTGTGCATGCTTACAGCTCATCTTCATCTCATGAATATGATTTTTTGTAAAGCTTTACAAATATTATATATTTTTCAAGTTTTGAAGTAATAAGGTACCCTAGTGGTATTTTGAACGTTTGTATCTTTCTAAATAAACAAAACGAATAGTCTGAGGACAATTTTTTTGGTTTTACAAAAAAATAATTTTTCATAGGCAATATGCCTTTAAATAAACAACATCTGATTAACACCTTTTGAAACCACACAGCGGTCACGAATCAATTAAGATGACATTTGAATTGTCTAGGTCGTCTAATCAGGGTAAATTACTATTATTTTCAAGATACCTCGACTTAACCGAGATTTCGAACTATCCGAGTTCGAGTAATCAAAGGTAAAAATGCATAAGGTTAATGAGAATTTTACCGGGACTTTCAAAATATTTAGAGTATACCGAGTGTTTGAATAATCAAAGTTCGACACATCGAGGTTCCACTGTATATAGCAGGAAACTTTCACAAGGTTCTAATTTTCACTTTATTCAAGAGTTCTGAGGAATCACTTAAATTAAAGATCACTAAATTTTATATACCATGTATTTGACAAACTCTAGATTGTGTAAACGTGAAAAATGGAGATCCCTAAAACGTGAAAAATTGAGAGCGCTAAACACCCCACATTTGGATACAAACCACAAAATTTGCAACTTGCTTAAATTACCTGCTATATGGTGTATTAAGATGTTCAATTTTAAAAACGAAAGAACATGGAATATGTGCCAGAAAGACATGATCCACATATTGAAATGATTTTGATAAATGACAACAGAAAAATTTCTTTCTGACCCAGGGTCATGTGAGCTATTGCTATCACTTTGCGTCTGTCGTCCGTCCGTCGTCCGTTAGCTTTTTTCAAACATCTTCTCTGAAACTGCTTGGCCAATTGCAGCCAAACATGATATGGTTGTTCCTTGGGGTATTGTGCAAAAAGTTTGCATTGGGATTTTTGATACATCAAAAAACATGGCCGCTGTTACTAAAAATAGAACAGGGGGGTCAAATACAGTTTTTTGCAAATAACTCAAAAACGGTCACAGATATCAAAATTCTGGCAATAGGGTAAAAGTGATCAGCACCTCAAGATCTACCTGCCCAGAAATTTTCAAAAAGATCCAACAACCGATGTAGGAGTTATTGCCCTATTTCTGGATTTTTTCAAAATTTTGTACTTATTTAGCCCTATATCTTGAAAACTATACAAGATATTTTAAAAATTCAAATTGCATATGATTGAGCATGTCAAGATCTACGTTTCATGTAATTAGGTCAAAGCTGTAGAGCCATTTCTTTTAGGAGTTATGGCCCTTAAAGCGTCAAAATTTACCATTTTTCATTACTTTTCCCATGAATTTCAAAGAAAAACTTGTCTGACACCATACATCCAACTTCTATTAAACTTGGCACAGTTGCTTAATAGCATTATTGCTACAGTTCTATCATTCAGATTTTTGATTCGTCAAAAAATATGGCCGCCATGGCTAAAAATAGAACATAGGGGTAAATTGCAGTTTTTTGCTAATTACTCAAAAATAGTTACATATATCAAAATTTTGATGAAGACAAAAGTGATCAGCATCTCAAGATCTACCTGCTCTGAAATTTTTTAGAAGATCCAACGATCGACATAGGAGTTATTGCCCTTTTTCTGGATTTTTTGAAAATTTTGCACTTATTTTGCCCTATATCTTGAAAACTATACAAGATATTTTAAAAATTCAAATTGCATATGATTAAGCACATCAAGATCTACATTTTATGTAAGTAGGTCAAAGCTGTAGAACCATTTCTTTTATGAGTTATGGCCCTTAAAGCGTCAAAGTTTACCATTTTCCATTTTTAATAGCTTATAAGCTACAACTCTATTGTCAGATTTTTTATTCGTAAAAAAACATGGCCACCATGGCCAAAATAGAACAGCATGTTAAGATTTACCTGTCCTGAAATTTCAAAAAAGATCTGACTGCTGATGTGGGAGTTATTGTTCTTTTTCCTAATTTTCGCCAAATTTGCACTTATTAAGCCCAATATCTTAAAAACTAACCAAGATATTTCAGAAATTTAAATCGCATATGGTTAAGCACAATAATATCTACAAATATATGTATCAGGTGAGCGATTCAGGCTCTTGGGAGCCTCTTGTCTGGATTAACCTTCATCAGACACGCTAGGAGTAGAAAACTTGGAAAACTGGTAGAATATTAGATTTGATAAAACGAAAACAGAAGCCAAAAATATTACAACAATGACCAAACAGATAAATTTATCAAATTTTAAAGAAATAGCCGAACGTTGTCAAATTTGGGAAATATGTAAATTGTTTCTTTCCAACACATATTTCAGTACTTGAAAATATATTAGAGCATACAACTGAAGCACGGGGAAGCTTTCTGCAACCTCAACATGGCACTATAGCCAAACTCTGAAATGATATTAAAAACGCAATAAAATGGAATATGTGCCAGAAAGACACAATCCACATATTGAAATGAAGAAGAAACCTACCATTATTAATACATTTAGGAGAATGATTAAACTATAAAAGATTTAAACATTGATAGCTAAATTTTAAACATAATGAGTTGTTTCTTTTACTTTATTTACAAATTCTAGGCATTTTCTATAAGAAAAAAAAACATAAATGTACATGTATATCTGTGCATCATTTTTCCATTTAGATCTAAATATAAGATAACATAGATGCACAACACATATTGTTTTTTTTCAGATCCTTCAGGATTGTGAGTGCACCAACCGTTAGTATTTGTCCTACAGGTACAAAAGATTATGTGGCTATAAATCGACAAGGGACGGCACAAAATATGACAGTAAGATTGAGGTAGGTTGACTTCAGTTTAAGAAGTGCTTCCAACTGTATGCAGGGTTGGAATCTAGTAATGGGCTGTATGAATTTGTATTTTTTTTATAATACCTTTTCAATTTTGAACTTCTGAATTGATCACAAAAGTCTGTGTTGTCTTTATTAACTTAAGATTCTTAATCTTCTGACATTGTTCTTTTGTTACCTTGGTTTTTAAACACAGAAGTAAAACATACATGCTGTGGTAACTATCAGTCATCTTTTCCTTTCATTGTGGCAAAAATTTTAATTTCTGACACCTATTTCACAGCAGTGTGATGTTGATATTAAAGAATGACATAAAACATTTCAGCTGATTGATCTACAATCTATTTTATATGTGCTTTATTTTTATTTACATTTACTGCTATACTGTAAAGGACCATCAAATCTCATCATCTCACAAGACCAAGATGTGGCTAAGCTTCAGTGAAAAAAGAACTTTAAAAATATTAAAACTCGCTCTATTTACATGGGAGTCTTGTTGGCCAAGTGATCTAAGGTGCTGGTTTAAAAACCACACTATTGATCACTAGCTGATTACCGCTATGTCTCGGGTGGTGTTCAAGTCCTGTTTGTAATTTTACAAAAAGGGACTTCCCCACCTGCATGTGATTAGGTTTGCCAGTTACCTGCCTAAGGTCAGTGGTTGCCTCCGGGTACTCGTCCACAATTAAAACTGACTGCCTTATATGGCCCTTGTGCCTGGAAAAGGGTGTCAAATCCTAACACGCAGACTCAAACACACCCTATTTACATGTTTAAGCAACTATATTTACTTCCTGTATTCTTTAATTTTCTGCAAAATTATGATGTTTGGCTTAAAAGACTCAACAGTTAAAATTCAAATCCTTTTGTGAATTACAGTTGATTTAATCTTTCTATTGTAGTGACCAGGTTATCAATAGCCCAGTTACGGTAGATTGTATTGTAGGAACAGGACCTCTAACATTCCAAACAGCTACTGTCCCTGTAGGAGCCAGAGAGGCATTGGTATGATAACAAAAAGATTTTGTCATTTTGGGGGGAGAGTTAGAAGGGATGTGGTTGAAAGTTCATGACCTTGCTTAAGGATCAAATGTTAAGAAAACACATTTTACAAATTGTTATGTAAACTTTAGTGACATGATGCAATGAAAACTTTTAATGAAATAAAAATGTTTGCATTTTTTTGTCATAATACTTTTAATCATATTTGATCATTATACAGTTGACTGTAACCATGACTGGTGCTGGTCCTGCTAGAGCAAGCTGCAGAGGTCAGTCAGCCACAGGGAACCAGTATCTTCGTGCTAATTCCCAAGGTAAGCAAGACTTTGTTGTGTTGATTTTACTTTTATAGAAGTAAGAATGCTGGAGCCTTGTAGCATCTTGGATATGTTTTTTATTCCCTTACATCATAAAAAAAGGAGTAGCCTAACTTTCTAGTTTTCATCTGATTTATCAACCTATCAACCAGTTGTGAAAAAAATATTTCTTTCTTCTAGATAAAATTCTGTTTCAATCGTAGTTGCACATGCAATCAATGATCAGCCTTTTGCAATTTGTTTTATCTGTAGAAATTAGAGAAAAACTTTTTACAACGAAATTCTCTATGATTATGGATTTCTAAAATCTCAGTAAATAAATATGATATTTTGATCACTTGCAGAGCCTCGTCGTTAGAATAATCAAATTTATTTCCCTTAATTTTAGAAATTTCATAATCAACTTGATTGCATAGTAGAAGCTATATTAAATTCTGTTTAATACACTTTTTAGCTCACCTGACCCGAAGGGTCATGTGAGCTATTGTCATCACTTGGCGTCCGTCGTCCGTCCGTCGTCCGTAAACTTTTTAAAACGTTAACTCCTCTGACACCATAAGTCCAATTGCAACCAAACTTGGTATGGTTGTTCATTAGCATTCGGTGCTTAGAACTGATGTGGGGATTTTTGATTCGTCGTAAAACATGGCCGCCATGGCTAAAAATAGAACATAGGGGTAAAATGCAGTTTTTTGCAAATAACTCAAAAACGGCTACAGATATCAAAATTCTGGCAAGGGTAAAAGTGATCAGCACCTCAAGATCTACCTACCCTGAAATTTTGAAGAAAATCCAACAACCCATGTAGGAGTTATTGCCCTTTTTGTGGATTTTTTGCAAATTTTGCAAATGTTTAGCTCAATATCTTGAAAACTATACAAGATATTTGAGAAATTTAAATTGCATATTGTTAAGCACATCAAGATCTACAAAATACGTAACAGGGTCAACGTTGTAGGACCTTTCCTTTTAGGAGTAATTGCCCTTAGAACGTCAAAATTTAGCATTTTAACAGCATTTCCTCATTACATTGAAAACGTTAACTCCTCTGACACCTTAAGTCCAAATGAAACCAAACTTGGTATAGTTGTTTATTAGCATTAGGTGTATAGAACTGATGTGGGGATTTTTGATTGGTCGTAAAACATGGTCGCTGTGGCTAAAAATAGAACATAGGTGTAAATGGCAGTTTTTTGCAAATAACTCTAAAACGGTGACAGATTTCAAAATTTTGATTGGGAACAAAAGTGATCAGCACCTCAAGATCTATCAGCTCTGAAATTTTAAAGAAAATCCAACAACCCATGTAGGAGTTATTGCCCTTTTTGTGGATTTTTTGCTAATTTTGCAAATGTTTAGCTCAATATCTTGAAAACTATACAAGATATTTGAGAAATTTAAATTGCATATTGTTAAGCACATCAAGATCTACAAAATACGTAACAGGGTCAACGTTGTAGGACCTTTCCTTTTAGGAGTAATTGCCCTTAGAACGTCAAAATTTAGCATTTTAACAGCATTTCCTCATTACATTGAAAACGTTAACTCCTCTGACACTTTAAGTCCAAATGGAACCAAACTTGGTATAGTTGTTTATTAGCATTAGGTGTATAGAACTGATGTGGGGATTTTTGATTGGTCGTAAAACATGGTCGCTGTGGCTAAAAATAGAACATAGGTGTAAATGGCAGTTTTTTGCAAATAACTCTAAAACGGTGACAGATTTCAAAATTTTGATTGGGAACAAAAGTGATCAGCACCTCAAGATCTATCAGCTCTGAAATTTTAAAGAAAATCCAACAACCCATGTAGGAGTAATTGCCCTTTTTGTGGATTTTTTGCAAATTTTGCACCTGTTTAGCTCAATATCTTGAAAACTATACAAGATATTTGAGAAATTTAAATTGCATATTGTTAAGCGCATCAAGATCTACAAAATTTGTAGCAGGGTCAACGTTGTAGGACCTTTCCTTTGAGGAGTTATTGCCCTTTGAACGTCACAATTGAGCATTTTAATTGCATTTCCTTATATTGAAAATGTTAACTCCTCTGACACTTTAAGTCCAAATAGAACCAAACTTGGTATTATTGTTTATTATTATTAGGTGTATAGAACTGTTGTGGGGATTTTTGATTGGTTGTAAAACATGGCCGCTGTGGCTAAAAATAGAACATTAGGTTAAACTGCATTTTTTTGCAAATAACTCAAAAAGGGTGACAGATTTTTAGATTTTGATTGAGAACAAAAGTGATCAGCACCTTTAGATCCACCATATTGTCAGATGACCCCCTTATTAATCTTATGACCCTTTCAACGTTAAATAGATTTTGCCTTATAACCTTTACTTCAGGCACATATGTCAGGTGAGCGATTCAGGCTCCTGGGAGCCTCTTGTTCTTTGCTCAAAACTACTGCTATTTCTCTAGGATGCTGGTTATTTGTAACATGCTTCACATGTATTGTGGGATGCAATTTTGAATCTCTCTGCCAATATTTTCTGTTTACTGAAACATAATTTTTTGCAGAAGCAGGATTTAAACTGTTAATTCAGGGTGATTTTTGGGGTCCCAATACAAATATTAGCCAGTTAAAATAAAATCACTTAAATTAATAGTGATTTTATGAAATTTTAAACAAACAAAATCACTTATGCAAGTGATTTTGAGCATTTTTACTCCCAAACTTTGCCATTGCAAACATTCAAATTTTCATCTAGAAAATACACTTTTCTTTTTAGAAAACAAAAATTTAAATGTATATTAATCAGCAAAACTATGCAATCCTATTGTAAAATCTCTTATCCCAAATGTTATCAGCAATCAAAGATTACAGAAAAATGTGGAAATGCTTAAAATAGTTATAATTTCAAAACCTTACTTGACATCTAACTGCATGAATTTTGTTGTTGTTTCATTTTGCGTTAAAGGGACATATAACTCAATAGTTAAACAAGCAGGATTATTAAAACAACAATCTGTAGTCAGTAAAAATACTGTGGTTTCATTATTATACCCCAGGCAACGAAGTTGGGAAGGGTATAATGTTTTTGACTGGTCCGTCTGTCAGTCCGTCCGTCTGTGATTTAAGTTTGTGATTGCAACTCCTCTTAAACTACTGAACAGAATTTAATGAAACTTGGTATGCAAGAAGTACACCATATGTAGTTGTGCATATTACCAGGAATTTTTTATCCCCAGATTTTTGTGGGAGTTATGGCCCTTTGGACTTAGAAATTTGACATAGCTTAGTTATGATATTTAAATACTTGCACATTCACTTTTACAATCATTCAATATTATTGATTCCTGTAGCTTGAAACTAATTCCTCAACATTGATAGTCCAATAGTGGCACGTGTGGGGTATGTGAGCGTGCTCACCAAGGTTCTTTCACTATTCATAGGGTAGGGTATCAATTTTCCTGGTTTTTGTAAGTGACCTTGATCCATGAAATACCCAAAATAGAATTTTAATATTAATCTGTATGCTGAAGATTTCAGAACCACTTATTTAAGAATCTACCAACTTATCTGTTTTCGTCAAACCATGAAAATCAGTACCCACAAAAATAAACGAATCAGTACCCACATAAAATAAACGAATCAGTACCCACAAAAATAAACGAATTGGTACCCACAAAAATAAATGAATCCAAAGTACTCAAAAATCACTTCAGACAATGTTAGAATGTAAAAAAAAATCACTTGTTTCAGTTGTCTACCTGACTGAAATGCATAATATTTTCTACTTTAAGGGCCACAGATTGCCTTCCAGTTACTTCAGCCAGAGTTAACCTTATATCCTTCAAGTCTGTCTATTTCTTCGACATCTTTTGCTGTAAGTATGGAATTAAAATAGAGACAATAGAGACTTGTAATTTTAATGGAAATATGATAAAAATAAATCTACCGGTATTAATTTTTAAATTATACATAAGTATGAATGATTTGGTAAATGAATTAGAAAACTTAACATTTACAACAGTGGATTACCTAATTACATTAAAAAAACTTCAATGCAAAATTGAAGAGTAATATTAGAAGGTAACTATCATTTAATATTAAGCAATTCTACTTATATATCGTTTAATAGATAAGATTGTCTCACAAAGTGGTCATAATTCTCTATATTTTTATGGTACAGCATGCTGTATTAAAAAGAACCAAAAAAAAAACCAAAAACAAAATAGTTTCACTTACAGCCTAGCAATCAAAATTGCAATGCTATGCTTTTTAGCTCACCTGACCCGAAGGGTCATGTGAGCTATTGTCATCACTTGGCGTCCATCGTCCGTCCGTCGTCCGTCTGTAAACTTTTTAAAACGTTAACTCCTCTGACACCATAAGTCCAATTGAAACCAAACTTTGTATGGTTGTTCATTATCATTCGGTGCTTAGAACTGATGTGGGGATTTTTGATTCGTGGTAAAACATGGCCGCTGTGGCTAAAAATAGAACATAGGGGTAAAATGCAGTTTTTTGCAAATAACTCAAAAACGGCTACAGATATCAAAATTCTGGCTTTGGGTAAAAGTGATCAGCACCTCAAGATCTACCTACCCTGAAATTTTGAAGAAAATCCAACAACCCATGTAGGAGTTATTGCCCTTTTTTGTGGATTTTTGGCAAATTTTGCACCTGTTTAGCTCAATATCTTGAAAACTATACAAGATATTTGAGAAATTTAAATTGCATATTGTTAAGCACATCAAGATCTACAAAATACGTAATAGGGTCAATGTTGTAGAACCTTTCCTTTTAGGAGTTATTGCCCTTAGAACATCAAAATTGAGCATTTTAACAGCATTTCTTCATTACATTGAAAACGTTAACTCCTCTGACACTTCAAGTCCAATTGGAACCAAACTTGGTATAGTTGTTTATTAGCATTAGGTGTATAGAACTGATGTGGGGATTTTTGATTGGTCGTAAAACATAGCTAAAAATAGAACATAGGGGTAAATGGCAGTTTTTTGCAAATAACTCAAAAACAGTGACAGATTTTAAAATTTTGATTGGGAACAAAAGAGATCAGCACCTGAAGATCTACCAGCTCTGAAATTTTGAAGAAAATCCAACGACCCATGTAGGAGTTATTGTTCTTTTTGTGGATTTTTGACAAATTTTGCACCTATTTAGCTCAATATTTTGAAAACTATACAAGATATTTGAGAAATTTAAATTGCACATTGTTAAGCACATCAAGATCTACAAAATATGTAATAGGGTCAACGTTGTAGGACCTTTCCTTTGAGGAGTTATTGCCCTTAGAACGTCAAAATTGAGCTTTTAAAAAGCATTTCCTCATTACATTGAAAATGTTAACTCCTCTGACATTTAAAGTCAAATTTGAACCAAACTTGGTATTGTTGTTTATTAGCATTAGGTGTATAGAACTGATGTGGGGATTTTTGATTGGTTGTAAAACATGGCCGCTGTGGCTAAAAATAGAACATTGGGTTAAACTGCATTTTTTTGCTAATAACTCAAAAAGGGGGACAGATTTTTGAATTTTAATTGAGATAAAAGTGATTCACCATATTGTCAGATTACCCCCTTATTAAACTTATAACCCTTTCAATGTCAAATAGATTTTGCCTTATAGCCTTTACTTCAGGCACATATGTCAGGTGAGCGATTCAGGCTCCTGGGAGCCTCTTGTGATTTAGATGTCAGAGTTATTTAGAAGTCTTTATACTATTGACTCTCTTTATTTTTAGTTGATTCTCTTGTTAACCTCTGCACCAGCAGGTCCATCAACATTCCGATGTCAAGCTGACCTTTTGCCTCTGGCTGATGTAGCTAATGCATTACAGAATCCTTTATGTAGGAATCCTGTGGTGACCCCCACAGCAGGTCAGTATTTAGGACTTTTATTAAAATGTACATCTGCAAAATGAAAATGAAAAATAATACATGTATGCATCTGTAGTATATTTATCTTCTCTTTGAATGCTTTTTTATAAATATGCATTTTGATTTTGTTCTAGGAAGAGAGAGAGAAAAAAAAATGCATGTACATGTATCAGGGGTTCAAAAAATTAACTAAAAATATTCATAGATTATTATTTTTTATCAATTTTGAATAGTTATTAATTAGTAAGTGCTTCTTTGTGTGCAAGTTATTTAAAAATTAGGATTATTTGCTAAAATCTTTATTGTTTATTTTATTGCATTCTGACTTGGACACACATATAATTTCCTGTGACATTATTGTGATAAATTTTTGGTAAGTAATTGCACATGATGCATGAAGATCATTTCATGCTTTTAACATTTTGGTGTTGTTTTTTTCCCATCCCTAATCTAATCCAGCCTGTTTCCCTTACACTGTTTTACAAGTTGTTGTGCATAGTTTTACATAGTCTTGAGACATTTCTAACTTATAGTTTGGGTCCTGTATCAAAGTCTTTTAAGTCTCTTTGTTGTAAGTCTGTCCGTCTACAATTTGTTTTGTGAACGCTAAAACTTCAAAACCATAGGTGAAACAGATCTGACACATTACACATTGATTAGATTTTTAAATTCACATACTGTATAGCGGGTAATTTTCAGAATTCATACCAAATTACCTAGTGTTTATTTACGCGGACATTTAGTTTCGCAATTTCATTATATTCTCAATACAAATTAATATTGATTCTATATTTCGCTGGTTCAAAATTTCACGATAGAATAATGGCCGCGAATATACCGAAAATTAGAACCTCACGAAAATTTCCAGCTATACCGTATAAAACTTTCATGTGAATCATTCAAATGATTTATGAAATCTGATTTTGTGCTTACAGACTGGGCCTGTACTGGCTTTGTCAGTATTTTGTTGTTACAAAGTGTCCTAAGTATTTTTTTTGAAGTTTTTCAATCACTTTAAATTTCATTAAACAAAAGTCAAATTTGTCACTTCTCGTCAAATGAATTTTAATATTTCTACATCTCAGACAAACATTGCTATTTTCCTGACTTTGTGGAAATTTTATTGTGTAAAATTATTAACTTTTGATTGTTGTAAATGGTAGATGTATTTTCAAAGGCAGTTGCACTGGTTGTGGTAGTTGCTTTTATATGCTATGCTGCTATGCAGTTTCTTCCATATCACACTGAAGTTGAACATTTAGCGGTCTAAAAATTTTAAGTGGCTTAAAATCAAATGATGAAAATTTGATATCAAGAAGAAAGGAAACTAGTGGCTTTCAAGACTATAAGCTCCTATCTACTTGTTAAAATTTCACAAGTGAGGTTGACTTCTAGAGCTTTTTGGCTGTGTTTCACAAAGTGAAAAACAAATTTTTAAAATGGTGAAAATTAAGCAGTTTATAACAGGTTTTACAGTAACTTCCTAGCTTCCTACAGTAACTTATCTACTTTTTAAAATTTCACAAGTGAGGTTGACTTCTAGAGCTTTTTGGCTGTGTTTCACAAAGTGAAAAACAAATTTTTAAAATGGTGAAAATTAAGCAGTTTATAACAGGTTTTACAGTAACTTCCTAGCATAGCATCTTGATAATTTAAATGCAGTATCAGTATAGGGTCCCATATTGTGGGATTAGATTCAGGTCTATTTCTCGTCTACTTCTTTGCTAAATAAAATACAATGTAATGCCTCAAGTAAGGTTGACTTATAGGTTTTTTTGGTACAAAAAGGATAGATTCGAGATTTGCAGTACTTATGCACCTTAACTATATCCATTGACATTGCATTTTTTTCCATATCATATTATTAATGTAGATTAGTTTGATAATTTTTAAAGGTATTATGATTGTCTTTTAGAAATTGACGATAATTTTAGAGTTGTGCTGAATACGCTGAATACATTTATTATAATTATATACTGTGTATCATTATTGTTTTTCTTTATATTACAACATAACATTTACTGGCAACAGACTTGGCTAATACAATACATACTTTTGTATTAGTACCAGTCCACATAGGCATCAAGCAAGATCATAAGTTATCCAGGAAAATACCATTCTGATATACAGGTATCAAAGTTCTAAATTATTTTATTTTAATGATTTTAAGCCTGCATGCTAGGGAGTAGGGTTTACAACAAACACTATTGAATTTATGTTAGAGACTTACTCCATGAAAACCTTTTAATAAATCTGTATGTATATTTTACAGGAAATGTTACAGATGGGATAGTTACACCAGCCTGGGGCGTGCTCTCACCTGATATCAGTCTTAATGCTGTAAGTCACGTGACAGTCAAGTATAATAGTCAAATTGTGTCGAATATTTTTTACGGAATCCTGTGATTAGTGACTTTCTTTATAAGGAAATCCAGTTCATTAAGACCTTATCAATTCATCACCTTTAAAAATTGTCCTGTTAATTAAGATCTCCTGTGGATATTGACCTAAATTTTGTTGTTTTTCAAGTATTATGATAAAAGATACATATAATAAGATGTTAAGTAGGTATATGCTTCACACCCTACAATGATCTGTGGCAACTTGAAACCCCACAAAACAACCAACAATCTACAATGTGATCATTGGTTGCTGCTCGCTGGCTTGATAAGTCTTTATATAAGTTAGAATAGATAACAGTGTTTTTTAACAATTCAGCATTAACTTCTTATATTCTAGAAGATTTAGAATAACTACATAAGAAATGAGAGAATATATCATTTTTGGCAGGATTTCACAGAGTGAAAATTGGTAAATGGCGGATGGTGGCTGGCGGGCGGGGAGGAAATTTTTGTTACAGTTTTAATCACAGTTGTTTGATATTTTGAATAAGCATCAGGGTTGGGTTCCCATAAAGTGAGATTCAGGTTTATTGCTCACCTACTTCCTGATTAACGAAATCCTGCTATTTTTTTATTTGAAAATTTTTTAATAAGTAAAAATTGTAACATTTCTTGCAGTTTGAATATTTTTCATATTCAAAATATTTTTTTTTTGTAGAATCTCCATCATGCCTTGTTAAAAGTTGCACGTAATATACCAGTGACTTCAGATGCAGAAGAAAATGTGGTTGTTAGTTGCTGTAGCACAGCTGGTACAACATTGGAAACAGCAGTATGGGCCAAGGCCTCACTAGAAGTCAATCAAACCGTCAACTGGGAAATATCCACAGGTATGATTATATTGTGAAATTGTTAGATTTTTCTTAGTGCAAAAATTTCTGTCGGTTAATACTTGTCTCAACATACAAGGAAATATATAGGCTTGAAGGAAAAGGATAAATAGAAAAGATTTTAACACTGACACTATCAAAACAGCTGAGATATAAATTCACAAACTTGTGTTGCTTTTAGATTATCCTAAACTTATTCCGCTTTTGTAAGTAAGAGAAAAACTGAACAAATCTTAAAAAGATAGTATTTTGGTATGTAGAATTTATTTAGAAAAAAAGCAATAATTATAAAATGATTTTTTGTAACTTATTTATCTACAAATAATAAATTCTATTTTTTTTTCAACAAACATACTTTTCTCTATCATAGAGTACATGTTACTTGCATATTTTATGGCCCTACTCCTAACAGAGGGGGCTATATTGCAATCACCTTGTTTCTTTAACTTTTACATAGAATACATGTTACTTTGATATATATTTTACTACAGATACAAACAATTTTACCACACCAAGAACCATACAAAATGTTGCCTTTGTGGAGGTCGCTCCTTGTCCATGTGATTTAAACCAAGGAATGTGTGATATCAATTGTTGTTGTGATGGGGTAAGGTTGTAAAAATTGTTTGTTGAGGTTTGCAGTTCAGATGTCCCATTTATTGTAAATGTGGAAATTTTCATGGTGTGATATTTTCAGGCTTTTGTTAAATGAACCTTTTGTGTGGAGGATATATTCATGTTGTGTCTGATTATTTATACCCTTTACTTAAAGAATGATCAATTCATGTGATATTGTTGCTAATATTTTGTGATCCCAAATTAAGATAATTTCCACATTAACAGTAAATGGCCGATCCATAGGTGGTCTACATGCTGGTTAATTTTAAATATTTGACAATGTGTAGATTTACTGCAAAAACTGGCATTGGACACCCATTTTGATAAGGTTTGTTTATTAGGCGGAACCTCCCATCTATAAAAAAATTTATCTGCTCCTGTTTTCGACATTGCTCATGCACATGATCCTTATGTCAGAAAATGATGGTTTATTGTGCTTATATATGTGAATATACCTAATACTGTAGCCTCAAGTAGTACTTGGCACAGATTTAACAAGACCATAAATTGGATTGTTTAAAAAAAAATTAACTATTCTTAGCCAAATGCCATTTTGTTCAAATTTTAAAAAATTGTATGAAATTTGAGCTAAAAAATGGTCATTTAGGAAACTTCCATTTGCATTTTGTTTCATCCATGTCTATAGACTATAATGCTACCTGCATTATAAAATTCATCCACTATCAATCAATCAATCTTTTATTTGCCAGGATTGTACAACTGCCGACAGATTGACATTTAGCCAATGTATCCCCTACCTCGAAGGAGGCCAGCCCGCTGCTCTTCCTGAGTACATGTGTAAATCAGACCACTTTGCCAAACAAGACTGGTTCCATTTGATGTGTGTTACTACAGAGTATAACTCTCTATTAGGATTTTTCTACTCTACAGAAACCAGTTTGAGAACTACCCAAGCATTGAATCAGAAGGCACCTGATAATTTGGGCTTCACTTATAAGTATGTATTTGGGATGTTCTTATTTGCAAGGACTCAATTAAAACAGCCACAAGCCTTCAATAAATGTCACTATTGGTTATTGTGTAAGTTATTTTTGAACTGGCCCAATTTTAAAATGACAATGCATATGATTCAAAACCAATCCTTAAGGATGGTCACTCTTCATATTCTGGATTTCGGTCAGATTTCAGAACTCCTATAGATTTTACCTTTGAATACTGAAGAAATTTTTTGCACGCTGACCCCTACTTTTTATTACATTTTCTGATTAAATAAACCTAAAGAACCAACTGTATAAAATTTCTTAGAATTCTTGATACAACTTCATAGTTTATAAGGGCAAAAACATCACAATGTTAAAGTAATGTAAAATCCCGCCAAATTTTTGATGTCATATATTTCGGAAGCGAGCACACGGACCTATGGTTTTCTTTTTGTAGACAGCTATTAATCATTTACACCACAAATTATAAAAAGTTTGATATAAGAAATTTCAGGAGTGTCCATCCTTAAACAATCAACAAAAGACCCCTTCTGGGCATATACGGTAATATATCAAAGATTACAAGCTAAATATAAACAAAAGCTTTGAAATTGAAAATGCTATTATCAGCTTTGTTTCAAAGAAGGACGTTTTGTTTACTGGTATGATAATCTGTTCAGATCAATAACAACTTGTTATTTTAACAGAGAAACAGAATTAAGAATTCAGCCCCCTGTTCCACAAACATCTACTGGTTATCGACAGAATGGTAAAGTCCTGTCTGTTAAAACGACAGCTGCAGGAAATCCAGAAAGAAGAGGAGTTGTCTCCCTGCCTCAGCGTATCCTGTCTGGGGAATGTTTAACAAGTGCCCCTGTACAGTACCTCAAAGACATTGAAAATGACTGTTCATTTGAAATGACCAATCAGATGTGTTCTGACAACAGTGTTTTCAATGCCTTGACCTACATGCAATCTTCCACGACCAGAGACCCTTCATGTCCTAGTTCATTCTCAGTAATGGGGAACCCCGATTCCAATGCACAGAACCTTGCGGAGACAGTGGTCAATTATTACTGTGTTACTGACGCTACACCATATATCAAATCCACTATAACTGTTTCTCCGACATCGACACAAAATCTGTTTGGCTACACATACCCTGCAGGTTGTGCTTTAGATGTCTGCAATAGAGAGACAGACACGAACCCTCCATGCACAGGGTATGATGACAGTACCCAACAAGAAGTACTTCCAGGTCGTTGTAATTTTAACAACCAGTATACAAGACCTCAGCCACCCACTATTAATGGTGGAACCTGCGAGAATGCAGTAGTGGATGTGAGATATAATTTCTATTGGGCAGGACCAAGCATATTGAAACTCAATGCCTCAGTTTTCTTGGCCAATATACCACTTTCCACACAGATTTCACCAGTGGTGGTGACACAGAAATATAAAGCAGCATTTCTACATGGTTTTACAGGAACACCTACTGCTACACTAGATAACTTTTATAATGTAGAGACCTCGTTTTCCAGGTCAGGAAAGCCAGGTAGGAAATGAGTTACTGAGGATTCATTTATTTTCGTGGGTACCAATTTTCTTGGTTTGATGAAAAGGTATAAGTTCGTGGATTCTTAAATTCCTGGTTTTGAAGTCTGCAGCATACATTTTAATGTTAAATTTCCTATTCCTGGGGATTCAAATTTCGTGGGTCATGGCCAGCCACGAAAACCACGAAAATTGATACCCCACGAACAATAATGAAACCACAGTATGTTATGATTGCCGAGGCAATCTAAGGACAGATAATCTTAGATATCACATCAGTTTAAAACACAACAACAAAAAAACTACTTCTTAAGACATTAAAAAAAACTAAAATACCTGTATATACAATTACTTTAAATTTGTTCAACATCATTTGCTGGATTCATTGCAGATTTTTGTCTTGCCTGCGACTTTGAATTTTGCGAAACGCGAGGCTTAAGTATGGAGGTTTCCACAATTGTTTAAGTTTTTTCTTAAGTCTGTTTAACATGAAGCAGTTTTGGAACACCATTGATATTTGGTATGCAGTTAGATTAGCATCAGTACAGATCAATTTTAAGAGTAAATGTCAATACTAGTACATGTAGTAATTTTTAACTTCATTCTATATTGTGTCCAGTTGCAACAGGCGATACATATTAAACATGCATATTTTACAATTAATTTGAAAATTTTGATTTTTTAAAAGAATTATATGTAAAAACTAGTTATAAAATCTTGAATGAGTATTTTTTTAAACAATTTTTTACAGGATATGAGGTAGATAAACCCATGATAAGTGGCATGGTCATCAGAAATGAGTCTAACAATGCCTTTCTCTATGTTAACTCCAACACTAGTAGAAGGATGGCTGTTTGGGATACAGGTAATAAATGTAGATAGGGGAAAAATTGTTATTGAGCTTACTCCAGTCTTTAAACACAAGCAAAAGATTTTGATTTTTTAAAGGTTTTATATATATTTATACCATTATGTTTGCATCTTTGGGACTTACTGTATACAGGGTTAATAGCAACTACCAAAATTAATTTGTATACTTTTTTATCTTAGTATTTTCTACTTATCATTATTTTCACAGGTTTCGATGGTCTATGCTCCACAGCTGGCAGGAGGGAGATAGCCTTTGGCAGGGATACACTTTCCTCCTGTAATATTTACATTGGTACAGCTGATCTTCAAAACTGTACAGATTTAAGGTAAACATTGAACATTAGATTCACCATATATTTATGGGGCAAACACATAGAATGAATCTCCATATGAATTCAACTGTGTATATTCAACATTTGGTCAATATGAGGGAAGTTTAACACATTGAAACAAGGTTTAAGAATGCTTGTTTTAAGGTGAAAATGAACCAGTTTTCTTCAACGAGAAAACCTTTATCGACCAAACTATATATATTTGATCAATAATATACATGTTTAGCAATTTCATTCTCATAACCCCAAAAAATAATTTTCATAGAATGCTAAAGACAATTGTTGTTTTAATGCTCCACCATGGAAAGTAGAGGGGCATAAAGTGTTCAGTACTATTGATTGTTTGTCTGTCTGAACTTTATCAGTTTATCATCATGTTCAAGTTGATTTTCCATAATGTGTGATGTGGGGCATTGTGCCTTTTGCACATATATTTCATCACAAAACTAAAATTTGCTGGCAAAAATTTGGTAAAACTTAAAGAAGATACACATTTTTTCAATATTAACTGTTGTGTCAATTTACTGGTAAGATGTTCCTGATTTTTTCTTTTGTTTTTCAGTAAATTAATTATCAATCGATTAGATAATTATTTGATGCCAGCTGATAGAATTGGTCGCTATGGCAGCAACAACCCTTATGGTTTATTACAGTGGATAGAAGTTATGAGGTAAATTTTGTATTGTGATGAAGCGAAGGAGAACCACAAGGACAATCAGATGTTTTTAGGTGGAGAAGGACAGTGGTCATGTGACATGCCCAAAATAAAATGAAATTTGAAAAATATTTTGAGATTTTTGTATTTTTAGAATCTTTATACCTAGTTTATGCACATTTTATCAATATGTTTAAAATTTGTATTCTAAAAGTAGTATAAGTTCTTAGCTAAGGTATGGTTAAGGGAGGTAATTTGGCAAAAATCATGAAAAAATTGTTGTTTTTGGTTCCTATCTTTGCTTGAACGTAAAAATCAAGGAAAGAAACACCACTTTAGATAGATTTGAGATGATGAATTGTTGCAAGATCTATAAAATGTCAAAAGATGAGGGAAATCTATTGCCAGGAAAAAAAGTAATGGAACATTTTTGTGTGTTTTTATGGCTTTTCCTATATAATTCATAGTAAAATATTGATTCTTAAACTTGATATAATTCGAAAAGTAGGGAAGAAACCCTAAATTTTGAATCAAATTATGAGAGAGTACATTATTTTGGACATATATGCCAATTTTAAAGAAAATATATCAATTAATTAATTTTAAACCCAAGTGCCACGCTCTACCTTAAGTCAGAAAAGGCCAACACAAAATCATCACAAAAACTAGCCACACAGCACACAAAAAAAGGATTACAACTAAACAGCTTTCACCAACCTTACTATTAAATTTCAATTAAAAAATTATGTCATGAAGAGCACTGGCAAAAGCTTTTTATTTAAAACATCATTCAAACAAAACAGAGATTAATAGTTTAACTGAAACATTTAAGTCTTGAAAACAACAAGAAATCATTAGGACAAACAAAGCATTGGATGTGAATGTCCCAATAATACTTCTTTGTTTCAATCAAATGAAAAGTTCGAGATTTACAAATTCTTTTTTCAGGGAAGACTTGTCACCTACCTGTACTAACAGCCTACAGGCTACCAATGAGACAGTACTATCATGGAGATTCTCAGGGTTCTGTACGGATATCATCAGTGGTGTTAACTTGGACGTGATGTATGGAGAGTCTGGCAAGGCAGGTGGTGCTCCCATTAATGAAATCATCGGAGCTTCTATCAGGTAATTATTAAAGTAAAATTGGGCCCTTCTACTGATAACTCAATCTTAGATGTGATGTATGAAGAATCCGGCAAGGCAGGTGGTGCTTCTATTATATTGCATATTTCCAGCTCATTTTTTGGAGACCAAATTGGGCTCTTTGCATACCTAGTCCTTTCACAAACCGTTATGCAATCTTTTTTTCTACAACGATTCTTTTTTAAATATCAAAATCTGCCCCTACACACAATTGTTACGATAAATTTACTAGAAATACATCTAAAAGCTACCTTGTTTTTCACA
Source organism: Arcuatula senhousia (assembly GCA_963971305.1). Lineage (NCBI taxonomy): Eukaryota > Metazoa > Mollusca > Bivalvia > Mytilida > Mytilidae > Arcuatula > Arcuatula senhousia. The sequence goes on along the minus strand of OZ020308.1, from coordinate 21,219,613 downwards.
GTTATACCAAATCAACATGGAGGCTAGCATGTGGCTCAGGTTCTACCTCTCGCTGTTCTGATCCATCCTACGTAGAACCATTCCAAATAACAGCTGCTGTACGGTTCATCAAGGTTCCTGCTAATACACCTGAACCCAAGATTAGGTATGTTTTACATATGAAAAGCTTGGAAAGTGATTCTTTATAAATTTTAGAAAATGATGAAGAAGCAATTAAAAAATATGCATCATTTTATGTTTCTTTCCAAATTAAGCCTAAAATTTCTCACAATCTTTTCGGCATCAACATGCATTAAAAATTTGGATGTTTTTATAAAATATACAGAGAGCACACCCCAAAAAAGTACACCATAAAATCTAATGAACCATGATTCTTTAACATGATAAATAGATAGAAATGATATGTAGAATAAGTGTTTATGACACAACCTCCTAGTAGCAGCAATTTATACATCCACAATGGAAAACAACCAGCAGTCACCAAATTGACCAGTTGTAACAGCTCATGACCTTGCCATTGGCCCAGGATTAAAAAGATTTATATAATTCACAAGAGTTAACACTAAAGTATGTCTCGCCTGCCGGCACCATCAGAAACAACTATTCTTTCTTACTTCCACTATATTTTGAATTTACATGGATTTTCAGTTTCTGAGATCAAAAGATCTTTATAGAACTTAAACATTGCAAATATATGCAATAAAAATAATCAAAGTCACTCAATCGGAAAATCAAGGTCAAGGTCAAAAGATGGGAATGCAACTGGGCTAAGCTACTACTGGGGCATATGCATACCAAGTTTCATCAACCTAGGACCTATAGTTCTTGAGATATGGAGGTGCTCGCAAAACTTTTTCCATTGCTATTATATGTATTGAAAATTGTCAAAGTCACTCAACCAGAAAATCAAGGTCAAGGTCAAAAGATGGGGATGCAACTGTGCTAAGCTACTACTGGGGCATATGCATACCAAGTTTCATCAACCTAGGACCTATAGTTCTTGAGATATGGAGGTGCTCGCAAAACTTTTTCATTGCTATTATATGTATTGAAAATTGTCAAAGAAGCAGAGGTACCAATGGGGTATCCGAATATCAAAAGTCCGAAAGGGCAGAGACAAAACCAGCAAACACCAACAAGAACGGGACAAAAACAGACAACATGTAAAACATGGAAACACAAAACAACTGAATATCAATCAACAACGCGAACTCTAGTCGAAACCAGAGTGAACTCAGGTGCTCCGGAAGAGTAAGCAGTTCCTGCTTGCTATAGCACACCCGTCGCGTTGCCAATAGTCCATTCAGTGTGTCAAATCCGGTAAAGGAAGACAAAACAACACCTTATGACAAACCAACATCTGCACTCATCTGAGAGATCGAAATCCCATATTTGTCTATAAGTGCATGATGTCTTCCGTAAAATTTCTTGAGTGAAGACAGCAACTGAGGAGCAACATAACCCTGTGTGAGCAATTTTTGCGTCAGACGTGTCGCTCTGCTAAGGAAATCGATGTAAGTCCCGCACGCTCTGGAGTAACGAATCAATTGAGATACGTAAACTCCATAAGCTGGAGCGGACGGAATGTTGCTACACAAGAAGGGGAAGTTGACGATTGGAAAGTTGAAGTCATCACGTTTGTCATAGAGCCTTGTTGAAAGTCACTCAACCGGAAAATCAAGGTCAAGGTCAAAAGATGGGGATGCAACTGTGCTAAGCTACTACTGGGGCACATGCATACCAAGTTTCATCAACCTAGGACTTATAGTTCTTGAGATATGGAGGTGCTCATAAAACTTTTCCAAAAAGTTAACGCTGCCGTCGCCGCCGCTGCCGCCGGTAAAGTAACACCTATGTCCCGCTCTGCTTCGCAGGCGAGACAAAAACCAATCCTGAAATTATAAATGAAAGACTCCCTCTGAGCATACTAGTCAGAGAGAAGGTCTCGCCATGTTGTCAATAATTTTGCTATTTTCCTCCAAATTTTGGCATGGAATGGCTCATTTTTGTCTCGCCTGCGAAGCAGAGCGGGACATAGGTGTTACTTTACCGGCGGCGGTGGGGACGGCGGCATTAACTTTTTGAAATATTATGAGCACCTCCATATCTCAAGAACTATAGGTCCTGGGTTGATGAAACTTGGTATGCATATGCCCCAGTATTAGCTTAGCACAGTTGCATCCCCATCTTTTGACCTTGACCTTGATTTTCCGGTTGAGTGACTTTGACAATTTTCAATACATATAATAGCAATGAAAAAGTTTTGCGAGCATCTCTATATCTCAAGAACAATAGGTAATGGGTTGATGAAACTTGGTATGCATATGCCCCAGTAGTAGCTTAGCACAGTTGCATCCCCATCTTTTGTCCTTGACCTTGATTTTCCGGTTGAGTGACTTTGACAATTTTCAATACATGTAATAGCAATGAAAAAGTTTTGCGAGCACCTCCATATCTCAAGAACAATAGGTCCTGGGTTGATGAAACTTGGTATGCATATGCCCCAGTAGTAGCTTAGCACAGTTGCATCCCCATCTTTTGTCCTTGACCTTGATTTTCCGGTTGAGTGACTTTGACAATTTTCAATACATGTAATAGCAATGAAAAAGTTTTGCGAGCACCTCCATATCTCAAGAACAATAGGTCCTGGGTTGATGAAACTTGGTATGCATATGCCCCAGTAGTAGCTTAGCACAGTTGCATCCCCATCTTTTGACCTTGACCTTGATTTTTCGGTTGAGTGACTTTGACCATTTTCAATACATGTAATAGCAATGGAAAAGTTTTGCGAGCACCTCCATATCTCAAATACTATAGGTCCTAGGTTGATGAAACTTGGTATGCATATTCCCTAGTAGTAGCTTAGCACAGTTGCATCCCCATCTTTTGACCTTGACCTTGATTTTCCGGTTGAGTGACTTTGACAATTTTCAATACATATAATAGCAATGAAAAAGTTTTGCGAGCATCTCTATATCTCAAGAACAATAGGTAATGGGTTGATGAAACTTGGTATGCATATGCCCCAGTAGTAGCTTAGCACAGTTGCATCCCCATCTTTTGTCCTTGACCTTGATTTTCCGGTTGAGTGACTTTGACAATTTTCAATACATGTAATAGCAATGAAAAAGTTTTGCGAGCACCTCCATATCTCAAGAACAATAGGTCCTGGGTTGATGAAACTTGGTATGCATATGCCCCAGTAGTAGCTTAGCACAGTTGCATCCCCATCTTTTGTCCTTGACCTTGATTTTCCGGTTGAGTGACTTTGACAATTTTCAATACATGTAATAGCAATGAAAAAGTTTTGCGAGCACCTCCATATCTCAAGAACAATAGGTCCTGGGTTGATGAAACTTGGTATGCATATGCCCCAGTAGTAGCTTAGCACAGTTGCATCCCCATCTTTTGTCCTTGACCTTGATTTTCCGGTTGAGTGACTTTGACAATTTTCAATACATGTAATAGCAATGGAAAAGTTTTGCGAGCACCTCCATATCTCAAATACTATAGGTCCTAGGTTGATGAAACTTGGTATGCATATTCCCTAGTAGTAGCTTAGCACAGTTGCATCCCCATCTTTTGACCTTGACCTTGATTTTCTGGTTGAGTGACTTTGATTATTTTTATTGCATATATTTGCAATGTTTAAGTTCTGTAAACATCTTTTGATCTCAGAAACTGAAAATCCATGTAAATTCAAAATATAGTGGAAGTAAGAAAGAATAATTGTTTCTGATGGTGCCGGCAGGCGATACATACTTAAGTGTTAACTCTTGTTAAGACAATTCTTTCTTCTTTTAAGATCAGGCCCCAGTTTCATAAAACATCTCAAATTTGAGATTTCCTCAAATCCTTCCTCAACTGAGATTTCTTGCAATTTCATTGGTCAATATTTGAGTTGAGGATGTTTGAGATGTTTTATGAAACTGGGGCCAGGTTGCATTTGCTATCAGGCCATCCAAAATTTCATTCAATAATTGTTAGAAAATCAGGTGGTGAGAATTTTTTGCTGGTGAGATCTACTCTATGACAAGTAGAGCAACTAACATAAAGATGGCACAATAACAAAAATAAGCTCTGATAAAGATTCCTAATTAGCTTACTTAATATCCTTTTGCAGGTGGAAAGAAGAACATCCAGATATATGTTACCAGGACGTCTGTTGGGAGAACTTTATGTACCCATTAGAACGAGCTTACACGGCAGAACCCAGACAATATGTTCTGGCCATGGTCCTAGTCTTAATATTGTTTATCATTGGTTTTCTCTTCATCACACGACCATGGTGGTGATTTTGGTGCTGTTATTATGATCTGATTATACTTATGCTAGGTCAACATTTGGCACAGAAATTTCATAGCTTGAATGCATTACTTTTGAAATTTGTACTTGTTTAACTTTTCAAACACAGCAGATGTTTTACCATTGTCTGTCAATAGCAGTTCTTCAAAAAATAATTTTTGTCTGACATTTTACTCATTAAAGCCACAGTTTTTCTGTAGCAGTGAATTTTTTATGCAATTCAACCTTGGTATATTTTCATATGGAAAATGATAAACAATTACATATCTGTTATTAAAAACATGTAGGATATTTTGAACAGCAACTGAACTATTGAACATTTGTGCCAAAAATATGTGTGCATATGTGCAGACATGATGTTAAAAAATTTTCCGTCCATATTTTACATGTGTTTGTATGATGTTTTACATGTATGATGACTTGTTTATTTGTGGACTTTGTTTGTTAACATAATATAATCATGATTTATTTATGACATTCCATTGACATTATAATATTGATGAGTTGTGTAATAGATGATAATGAGATGTGGAATAAGTGCATGTGACACAACCGACATGAAGAAATCGCAATTTTATAAATTATATTAATATACATTTTGTAAAATTTTGACTAATTTGTGGTATTGATAGCCTTGTTTTAGTAATTTTTCAGTAATGAAATGGTTTTTATCATTAAAATAAAAAAGACCACTGCAAATTAAAGCAAAGCTGAATAACTGTAAAATGTACACTCTGTTAGACAGAGCAAGTGGTACATTGTCTTCGAGAAAAGAAAAATTTACAAATGTGAAAAAAAAATTATTATGTTTATTGTATACTTTAGTGTGTAATTTTCCATTGACAATGCTGTAATCTGTTTGAAAAATGGACATCTATCAGCTGTTGAGTTAGACATATTAATTCTTTAGGATATATATCATTTATAAAACTGAGAAAGTGTGGTTGTTAAGAGCAAGGATGTCATCAAGTATTATTAAAAGTATCAATATAGTGATGTTTTCTCTGGGCTTGTTGTAGTTAGGCCATAATTTGTGATTCATAAAAATATTAGAACAAATCAGCTATAAGTGGAGCACAATTAGTTCCCATGGGAATACCAATAACTTGGCTATATATTTGTTTCAAAAACATTTGTAAATATTATCTAAAAGAAAGTTTAGTACAGTAATCATTTCAACCTCAGTCTAGTTAACATAGACTTTATGGGTTTTGTTACTTTAAAATGATTAATTTTTTTGTCTATGTTAATAACTTAATTGTACAGTTCAAATTTCTGAGGTAATAATAATCCTGGGGCAGTAAAAGGTCACATCAATTATCAATTGGGGTTATATCCAAACTATTATGGTATTATATCACTAGTTTACAGTAGTAAGACATTTTGTTTTTGATACATGTCCATTTAAAATGTTCGGATTTAACATGTGGTTGTATGCAAAAAAGCAGCAAATAATGTTAGTGATAGTTTTTATTTTAGTATGGTTTTATTACATTAATTGATATTTATTTATATGTATTTTTATAATAAAATAAAGATAGAAAACGTGTTTTACTTAATTTAGCTTGCCTTGTTAGATGCATTATTATTCTCAGCTCAATTTTCTAAAAATCTTTAAATTGGGGAATGTTTTTACCTGCATGTTTGAGAGGGAGAGCAGTTCTTTAGAGCTGTGTCTGTATCTACCTTTATTGTGTAGTCTACATGTGTAACCCAAAACCTTGCAAATCATTTTTCTGATACTTTACATAGCAATTACAGACCCAAGTGACACACACCTCTTCTTTTGAGATGATTTGCAAAAATGTAATCTTAAGCATATAATGGGAATACATGTACCTATATTGTGAAAAAACTCAACATGCTTATTTTCTGAAGATGTATTAAAGATTCCCTTTGTAGATGACAAACAAGAGGCTCCCAGGAGCCTGAATCGCTCACCTGGTCTTGATGTCAACCCTATGAAGAACTTTGTAGAGCTGAATAAGCTGAACATTTAAGCAAGCAACAGCTTTTCTCTTTCAGCAAAAGTTTTCATTCTGTAGGCCAAAAACGTGCAAAATGTTATTTTAAGGACTGTCTGAACACTTTGACTCTATAGAGACTTTTGTTAAGATCTTAATGAACTGAACATTTAAGCAAGCAACCACTTTTCTTTATCTGCTTTAGTTTTCTTTATTTAAGCCAAAAACATGAAAACATGTTTATTTAGGGGCTGTAATCCCTGTAAGGGGTCGTCTGACAACTTCAACCCTATGGAGACTTTTGTAGAGCTGAATGAGCTGAATATTTAGGCAAGCAACAGCTTTTCTCTATCTGCAAAAGTTTTCATTCTATAGGCCAAAAATCACTATTTTTTGCCTTTAAGGGGCTGTAACCCCTATAAGGGGTCATCTTGACAACTTTGACCTTATGGAGACTTTTGTAGAGCTAAATGAGCTGAACATTTAAGCAGGCAACAGCTTTTCTCTATCTGCAATAGTTTTCATTCTATAGGCCAAAAACACTTTTTTTCGCCTTTAATGGGCTGTAACCACTATAAAGGGTCATCTGACAACTTTGACCCTATGGAGACTTTTGTAGAGCTAAATGAGCTGAACATTTCAGCAAGCAACAGCTTTTCTCTATCTGCAATAGTTTTCATTCTATAGGCCAAAAACACAAAAAAAATCACTATTTTTCACCTTTTAAGGGCCATAACCCCTATTAGGGTTCTTCTGACAACATTGACCAAATGGGGACTTTTGTAAAGCTCATATTTAAGCAAGCAACAGTTTTTCTCTAACTGCTATAGTTTTCATCTATAGGCCAAAAACACCAAAAATCACTATTTTTCACCTTCAAAGGGCCATAACCCCTCTAAGTGGTCATCTGACAACATCGACCCAATGGAGACTTTTGTAGAGCTTTTGATTCTGAAGAGCCTAAGATCCTTTAGATTTTTTCTATCTGTTCTAGTTTTCAAGTTATAAGCCTTTGAATGTGATTTTTCCCCATGTTCTATTTTTGTCCCCCGCCGCAATGCGTCGGAGGGACTTAGTAATGGTCTCCGTCCGTCCGTCCGTCCGTCAGGTTTTTTGTGGGTGCAACTTCTCAGAAACTACTGAAAGGATGTTGCTGAAACTTTACACACTGATAGGGTACAATTAGTAGATGATCATCCAATATTTGAAATTTTCAAAATGGCCGCCGTTTCCATGGAAACAGAAGAAAGGTCAAAATATAGGACATTCAATATCTCGGTTACCTAGGTGCACAGGGTTTCTGAAATTTTGTAGGCTGATAGAGCAAAAGGAACTCTATAATAATACGAAAAAAAAATTTGAAGCGATATTTACCGTTTTCGAGTTATTTACGAATATGTGATTTTTCAGTCCGAAAAATGGGACTTTGTCAAACATTTTTTTGGGTGCAACTGCTCGGACACTACTGAACCAATGTTGCTGAAACTTTACACACTGATAGGGTACTGTTAGTAGATGATCATCCTATATTTGAAATTTTCAAAATGGCCACCGTTTCCATGGAAACAGGGAAGAAAGGTCAAAATATAGGACATCCAATATCTCGGTTACCTAGGTGCACAGGGTTCTTAAATTTTGAAGGCTGATAGAGCAAAAGGTACTCTATAATAATATGAAAAAAAAATTGAAACAATATTTACATTTTTCGATTTATTTACGAATTTGTGATTTTCCGGTCCAAAAAATGGGACTTTGTCATATCAAACATTTGTCATATTAAACATTTTTGTGGGTGCAACTCCTCGGATACTACTGAACGGATGTTGCTGAAACTTTACACACTGATAGGGTACTGTTAATAGGTGATCATCCCATATTTTGACAACCTATTTCTACCGTTTCTCAGAGAATATATTGCTTGAATTGACATACCACACAACTTTTATGTGGCGGAGGGGGAAACATGGCTACGCGTAGCAATCTTGTTAGTAACAGCGGCCATGTTTGTTGACAAATCAGAAAGCCAAACACAATTTTTAAACATCATGATAAAAACTTTGACCAAGTTTTTTTGAAAAAATTCCTTCAGTAGTTTCAGAGAAGAAGATTTTTGAAAAAGTAACAGACGACGAACGCATGGCAATGACAATAGCTCACTTGACCCTTCGAGTCAGGTGAGCTAAAAACATCCTGCAGTATAAATCTACTATTAATTGTACATATTCCAATATGTAGAGTATCCAATTGGTCTTAAATAACCTGGGTTTCAATTTTTGCAGTACCATACAGGTCCATATATTAATTGGTCTTGGTCCTTAATTGTGAAATCTCAATGCTAAGTACTATTGTGGGGTTAAATGAATACAATGATTTTTTTTAGGTTTGGATACTCAATTTGCTAAATAACCTTTAATTAGCTAGTTTGAAGGTAGAAATTTAAACTGACTGGACTATGGTTTCATTATTATTCGTGGGGTATCAATTTTCGTGGTTTTCATGGGTGTCTGTAAAGCACAAAAATAAGAATCTGACAAAATGTTAATTTTACATTGCTTACATTAAGAGAAATGTACAAACCAGGAAATAAACTTGAATAGCAGTCTTCCATGGTAGAAGTATGTCACCTGCATCTAAAAACATTTGGTTAACAGGTAGTAGATGAATTATTGGCATAAAATTGCTTTATACCATATAGTACCATACAATGGAAGCTTCATGCAAAATATCAAGAAACTATGGCATGAAGTTGCCCAAATAACTGAAGGAAATTTTGCATATATGTTCATTATAAATAAAACCTTAAGTATTCAGTTAACAGGAAGTAGCAATGTTCTTAACACCTTATAGTACTATGGGATAAAGGAACTTGCTAAATATCAAGAGCCTGTGGCATGTAGTTTCCTGGAAAACTATGACAGAAACTTTTGTGATGCCGAAAAATGACAACTGCAGGCGACATAAAAATCCAACAAAATGGCTTTTTCAGCAAAACCATGAAAATCAAAGGGAAACAATAATAATCAAAATGTTTTGTATATCAAAATGATAAAAGTCTGGACAGAATATCACAACTGAAACTTGAAACAAACTTTAAAAGATAATGCAATACAGTGCTCATGAACTCACAAACTTTATGACTATCACAGAGCACTTGAAAACCTGAGACATTTTGATTTGGTTCATAATTTACCTGCCCAGGGTTTAAGAAGTTTTCTGTCATACAAGTCATATTTTTGTTACTAGGCTTTTTTGTAAACCTAGAAAACAACACTTTTACTTGACTGTAATATTTATTAAAAATATAATAAAATCATGACTGTATAAATCATTAACAATAATATATGAGCACCAGATTATCACAATAACATAAAATTAATATCCTTTTCCATCTAACATGTTTTAATAACAATAAAACCAGCTGACATGAAAACTTTTTTTTAAAAAGAGGTTAAACAGTACATAGCCCAATGGTGGCTGCTACAAAGGTCAGGCTTGCAGTTTCCAGGCTTGCAAACTGCAAGCTGAAGAGGGATTCACATAAGCATAGAGCTTGTTTCCTAATCCCAAATATGTTTAAATCAAAGTACATAACATAAACTTATGAGCAATCAACATTTACTGTGGTTTCATTATTATTTGTTGAGTATCAATTTTCATGGGTAGTCTTGACTCACAAAATTTGATACCCCTCATAAGGAAATTTAACATTGATATGTATGCTGCAGGCTTCAGACCCATGAATTTAAGAATCCAGGAATTTATACTTTTTCATCAGAACACAAAAATTGGTACGAAAATAAATAAATCCACAGTATTAAAGAATTGGTTTAGTCCGATTCCACTTAACATGAGTTATACAATATAGGTTGTTTTAAAAATATCTAGATTATAAACATGACAATAATGTATCTTTGTCTTAAACATGTATCTTATGATACAAAAGTCAGCTTATTGGTATAGGGAAAAAAACAGTAAAAAATTTGGAAAGCAATCTTACACTGGCTCTGACATATGTTTTATCTATAAAAGGCTCATCAGAGACATTATAACCAAATTTGGAAAGACCAAATTACATAGGAATATTACTACATTACCAGTTACTACAATCTGTTTCAAAAGTCAATGTATATTTAAATGCCATGTACACGCAACTTAAAAATGTTTCTAGCAATAGGCTGTATGATCAAGTGATGTAAAATGGTTTCACCACTGAAAAACCCTTGTACAACTTCATACTTAATATCCAACTTCCACTTCAACTAATGATACATTCAATAAGGTTATACAACCCAAAGAAACACATGCCTTCTTAAAATTGTTGAGGTATGCAAGAAATACAAATTTCAAAATACAAACTACTACATGTATAATTTTTGTAGATGTGTAAAAAAATACATCTGTTTAAAAATATATATATAATACTAGTTCATAATAAAATATTGTTACTTTAAAACAAAAACAAAAATAAAATAAAACCCTGTTTTGTATTTCAATACAAATTCAATAATGGTGCAATGCATCCAAGAATATCACAGAAAATTATTCACAAAAGTCTTCATCTTTCTTACAATCTTAAGTTTTGAGAATGCTTTACTTAAAAATTGCAAAGGACAAGGTATGATAAGGGCCCAATTTTGACCCCAAAGTTTGAAATTATCAAAATGAACTAAAAATGTGTGAAATATTCTTTAAATTAGTTAAATTTTACTATATCAGTATGATTTTGTTTAAAGTTGTCCATTATGATGTTAAAATAGTTACCAAAAGTGGCTTAAAAATTGTGATTTGGTGAAAAACTGTAAAAATCCTCCAATTTTGAAGTGGTTTTCAGCAAATTTAACTATAAGCCACACAGAGTACAATTTTAACTTTCATAGTGGAAATGACAAACAACATACATGTATATAAATATTGATGTACCCGTTTACTAGTTTTTAAATGCGGCAAGTATAATTATAAATAATTCTTATCTTATATAAATACTGATATAAAACATTATTTTTCATTATGTAAAAATGTTCATCAATCCTGTTTATACCATGGTAGTCTATTGATATCTACATTGCCACCACATAATATAACACCAATGTTCCGTAGACTAGAGTCCATCTGTCGTAGTTTGTCAGACATGGCCGCTGCCACAGCAGCACCAGATGCCGCTTCTATCACAAGCTAAAACAAGAAAAAAAAATCTTTAGATCAATCATTCTCAAACTGTATTTAGGAAGCAAAATTGTTCTTACAATAAACAAGGGTATGAAAGACATAATGTCCCATCTTGCAACATTTTGGGTTGGACAGACAGATAAACAGACCCAAACACTATATTCCCCCCTTCTTTCATAGATGAGCATAAAGAGAAAGAAAATTTCTTCTTCATTTATCAGACTCTTCTTGTGAGTGAAGAATAAGTGAATATTTAGCTTTCTTTTGTTATATGCACCTTTTAATAAATTTAATTGTACTATAGCAACTAGACCATTATTTTCTGTAAATCATGTACTTTTTTGTGAAAGCCTTATTTTTGTAGAACATGTAATCTAATGAGTTAACCATATAAAATAAATGCTTTATATATTTAGGCATATTAAATATAACAAATAAAGCAATTATCCACTTTGAAGATAAATTTTTGCTGAAAATATTGAAAATAATTTTTTTAAGGTTATGATTTTTGCTCTATTCGCAAAGTTCAAGGGAGTTCGAAAATTAAAGATCGCTAAACTTTACATATACATGTATATGTAACATACTCTAGATTCTGAAAAAATTAAGACCACTTAAAAATATCCTTTTTGGATACAAATCGGGAAATTTACAACTTGCTAAAATCACCAGGTACTGTGAATTCATTTATTTTCGTGGGTACCAATTTTCATTTTTTGATGAACAAGAGGCTCCCAGGAGCCTGAATCGCTCACCTGATATATGTGCCTGAAGTAAAGGTTATAAGGCAAAATCTATTTAACGTTGAAAGGGTCATAAGATTAATAAGGGGGTCATCTGACAATATGGTGGATCTAAAGGTGCTGATCACTTTTGTTCTCAATCAAAATCTAAAAATCTGTCACCCTTTTTGAGTTATTTGCAAAAAAATGCAGTTTAACCTAATGTTCTATTTTTAGCCACAGCGGCCATGTTTTACAACCAATCAAAAATCCCAATAACTGTTCTATACACCTAATAATAATAAACAATAATACCAAGTTTGGTTCCATTTGGACTTAAAGTGTCAGAGGAATTAACATTTTCAAAATAAGGAAATGCAGTTAAAATAATCAATTTTGACGTTCCAAGGGCAATAACTACTCAAAGGAAAGGTCCTACAACGTTGACCCTGTTACAAATTTTGTAGATATTGATGCGCTTAACAATATGCAATTTAAATTTCTCAAATATCTTGTATAGTTTTCAAGATATTGAGCTAAACAGGTGCAAAATTTGCAAAAAATCCACAAAAAGGGCAATAACTCCTATATGGGTTGTTGGATTTTCTTCAAAATTTCAGAACTGCTAGATCTTGAGGTGCTGATCACTTTTGTTTCCAATCAAAATTTTGAAATCTGTCACCGTTTTAGAGTTATTTGCAAAAAACTGCCATTTACCCCTATGTTCTATTTTTAGCCACAATGGCCATGTTTTACGACCAATCAAAAATCCCCACATCAGTCTATACACCTAATGCTAATGAACAACTATACCAAGTTTGGTTCCATTTGGACTTAAAGTGTCAGAGGAATGAGGAAACGCTGTTAAAATGCTAAATTTTGACGTTCTAAGGGCAATAACTCCTAAAAGGAAAGGTCCTACAACTTGACCCTATTACATACTTTGTAGATCTTGATGTGCTTAACAATATGCAATTTAAATTTCTCAAATATCTAGTATAGTTTTCAAGATATTGAGCTAAACAAATGCAAAATTTGCAAAAAATCCACAACAAGAGGCTCCCAGGAGCCTGAATCGCTCACCTGACATATGTGCCTGAAGTAAAGGTTATTAGGCTAAATCTATTTGATGTTGAAAGGGTCATAAGATTAATAAGGGGGTAATCTGACAATATGGTGGATCTTAAGGTGCCGATCACTTATGTTCTCAATCAAAATCTAAAAATCTGTCACCCTTTATGAGTTATTTGCAAAAAAATGCAGTTTAACCTAATGTTCTATTTTAAGCCACAGCAGCCATGTTTTACAACCAATCAAAAATGCCCACATCAGTTCTATACACCTACTGCTAATAAACAACAATACCAAGTTTGGTTCCAATTGGACTTAAAGTGTCAGAGGATTTAACGAGGAAATGCTTTTTAAATGCTCAATTTGGAAGTTCTAAGGGCAATAACTCCTAAAAGGAAAGGTCCTACAATAATGATTCAATTGCATTTTTTGTAGAACTTGAAGCGATTAACAATATGCAATTTAAATTTCTCAAATATCTTGAATAGTTTTCAAGATATTGAGCTAAACAGGTGCAAAATTTGCAAAAAATCCACAAAAAGGGCAATAACTCCTACATGGGTTGTTGGATTTTCTTAAAAATTTCAGAGCTGCTAGATCTTGAGGTGCTGATCACTTTTGTCCCCAATCAAAATTTTAAAATCTGTCACCGTTTTTGAGTTATTTGCAAAAAACTGCCATTTACCCCTATGTTCTATTTTTAGCTACAGTGGCCATGTTTTACGACCAATCAAAAATCCCCACATCAGTTCTATACACCTAATACTAATAAACCACTATACCAAGTTTGGTTCCAATTGGACTTAAAGTGTCAGCGGATTTAACGTTTTCAATATAATGAGGAAATGCTGTTAAAATGCTCAATTTTGACATTCTAAGGGCAATAACTCCTAAAAGGAAAGGTCCTACAACATTGACCCTATTAAATATTCTGTAGATCTTGATGTGCTTAACACAATGCAATTCAAATTTCTCAAATATCTAATATAGTTTTCAAGATATTGAGCTAAACAGGTGCAAAATTTGCAAAAAATCCACAAAAAGGGCAATAACTCCTACATGGGTTGTTGGATTTTCTTAAAAATTTCAGAGCTGCTAGATCTTGAGGTGCTGATCACTTTTGTCCCCAATCAAAATTTTAAAATCTGTCACCGTTTTTGAGTTATTTGCAAAAAACTGCCATTTACCCCTATGTTCTATTTTTAGCTACAGTGGCCATGTTTTACGACCAATCAAAAATCCCCACATCAGTTCTATACACCTAATACTAATAAACCACTATACCAAGTTTGGTTCCAATTGGACTTAAAGTGTCAGCGGATTTAACGTTTTCAATATAATGAGGAAATGCTGTTAAAATGCTCAATTTTGACATTCTAAGGGCAATAACTCCTAAAAGGAAAGGTCCTACAACATTGACCCTATTAAATATTCTGTAGATCTTGATGTGCTTAACACAATGCAATTCAAATTTCTCAAATATCTAATATAGTTTTCAAGATATTGAGCTAAACAGGTGCAAAATTTGCAAAAAATCCACAAAAAGGGCAATAACTCCTACATGGGTTGTTGGATTTTCTTAAAAATTTCAGAGCTGCTAGATCTTGAGGTGCTGATCACTTTTGTTTCCAATCAAAATTTTAAAATCTGTCACCGTTTTTGAGTTATTTGCAAAAAACTGCCATTTACCCCTATGTTCTATTTTTAGCTACAGTGGCCATGTTTTACGACCAATCAAAAATCTCCACACCAGTTCTATACACCTAATGCTAATAAACAACTATACCAAGTTTGGTTCCATTTGGACTTAAAGTGTCAGAGGAGTTAACGTTTTCAATGTAATGAGGAAATGCTGTTAAAATGCTAAATTTTGACGTTCTAAGGGCAATAACTCCTAAAAGGAAAGGTCCTACAACGTTGACCCTGTTACATATTTTGTAGATCTTGATGTGCTTAACAATATGCAATTTAAATTTCTCAAATATCTAGTATAGTTTTCAAGATATTGAGCTAAACAGGTGTAAAATTAGCAAAAAATCCACAAAAAGGGCAATAACTCCTACATGGGTCGTTGGATTTTCTTCAAAATTTCAGGGTAGGTAGATCTTCAGGTGCTGATCACTTATATCCTATGCCAGAATTTTGATATCTGTAGCCATTTTTGAGTTATTTGCAAAAAACTGCATTTTACCCCTATGTTCTATTTTTAGCCATGGCGGCCATGTTTTACGACGAATCAAAAATCCCCACATCAGTTTTAAGCACCGAATGCTAATGAACAACCATACCAAGTTTGGTTGCAATTGGACTTATGGTGTCAGAGGAGTTAACGTTTTAAAAAGTTTACGGACGACGGACACCAAGGGATGACAATAGCTCACATGACCCTTCGGGTCAGGTGAGCTAAAAAGGATCAATGTTAAATTTTCTTTTTGTGGGACATCAATTTTCGTGGATCATGTCCACCCACGAAAACCACGAAAATTGATACCAGACGAATAATAATGAAACCACAGTATATGATTTACAGTTCATACCTTCATGTGTTGGAATGAAAATTTCATGCCTTCAATCATCTCTTCATCTTTCTGTTAAAAAAATATAATTTGAAAGTAAAAACACACAAGTTAAACTAAATTTATAAGTACTACTCTTCAAGCCTAGAAAAACTGTGAACTTTACACATCAACCCAAAAAATCATTAAGTAGTTGATCAAATTTTTAAACTGAAGATACACAGCAAATCTAATTAAAATTGGACCTCTCACTTGCTCCCATTTTTTTTATATGTCCCATGAGACATTTCAATAAAACGGGAGCAAGTGGGAGGTCTAATTTTAATTAGATTGATACACAGCTTTCATGTCACAAAGATTATGTGAAACTTTTATGTAAATCTGATAAATGGTAAAGGTTAGGAAGAATTGCAGTCAGGGATAACTTTCAGTGTAATTGATGCACAGAAGGATAGACAGATGCCCCTATCACTATTAATGTGCTTATAAAAATATTCTAAATTTAGAAATGATTTTAACCTTACACATTTTATTGGGTTCGAACATGGGTGACAGTTATTTTCATGGATTTATAACATCTCTGTGTTTCATATCAAAATCAGTTATTCACTCAACACCCATAAAAATTGATACATGTCTCCCATACTTCATTCCGTTCACAGGATTTAGACATACCATTGTGAACACATCCTTTTCTACCAGATCTAGCATTATGGGAAATGTCAGGTGACCAAGTTGCTGAAGTCGAATGCCATCTGCTATGGTGTCTAAAAATCGTGCTGGGTTTGGCCAAAGTCTTTTTTCTGAAAATTCAAAATCAAGTTTATTTCCATGTGGCTAAAAATGTTATGATTTTCATGGAAATAAATAAAAAAATGTAGTACAAATTCTGTATGCCAATATTAAAACTATACAAAAAAGCTGAGATGTAATAAAGAAGGAATGTGTCCATGGGACACGGATGCCCCAACTTGGCAACAAACAACAAGTAGATGTCCCTGAAAGTTGCTTAGAACGTACAGTTTGTCATATTGAACCATCTTACCAAGTTTCAAATCATACACATGTACACTTTCTGAGAAAAGTTTAACAAAATTTTCAAGTTGATTTTTATATCACCCTAGTCTTAAACAGGAAGTGGATGTCCGACAGGTCTCAAAATGGCTTAGGAAGCAAAATTTGTCATACTTAACATTCCTACAAAGTTTCAAATCATTTTCATGTACGGTTCCTGAGAAACCTTTGACGGAAATTTTCAAAGTCATGTTAACATATTTTCACATTGGCCTTAGTCCTAAACAGGAAGTAGATGTCCAACAGTTCTCAAAATCGCTAAGGACATAAAGTTTGTTTTACTGAACAATCCTACTAAGTTTCAAATCAGTCTCATGGATGGTTCCTGAGAAAAGCTTGAAGGAAATTTTCAAAGTTATGTTCAAATTGACCTAAGTCCAAAACAGGAAGTAGATGTCGGATAGGTCTCAAAATCGCTTAGGACGCAGGTTTGAAATTAGCACTCGCCCACTAGCCAATGGCCCCTAAAATTTGCTGTGGGCTACTAGAAATTTTACCTTTTTTGTACAGAACGACATTAGTAAGGAGCTTAAATTTTGGATGTGGGCTACCAAGCTAAAATTTTAAGTTCAAACCCTGGGAAGTATAGTTTGTCATACTAAACCATCCTACCAAGTTTCAAATCATTCTCATGTACGGTTCCTAAGAAAAGCTTGACAGAAATTTATACAGACGGACGTACATGTACATACAGACAGATATGAGTAAAACTTAATGCCCCAGACATGTCGTCGCGGGGGCATAAAAAATATTTTATGCACTGTGCAAAATTAAATCTCAGGTTTTTTGTATAGTTCTATTTTTACTTTGAAATTAAGATGATAACATTTTTATGCATGTTAATACCCTGATTTTCCTTTAGAGGGTTGGAGGCCTATTACTAAATTAAATAATTAATATACCTTCTCTTAAACAAGGTTCTACCATTTTCCCTTCTGGCTCAACTACATAAACTGAAAAAATAAAACACTATATTTTATATAACTATAATTATTATATACTTGATTTATTTATAATATCAGAAATATTTAATGTTGAGATTCAGGAAGTAAAATAACAATATCTTTTTATCATAGCATTGCATAAATAAACATTGTAATATTTATACTGGTATGTTGTTTATATTTGTTACAATTAGTAACTTGATTCCATTGAAATGGGTTTTTACCAGAAGACAAAATATAATCTAAACAAGTAATACTGTGAGCGAGCTCACAAAAGGATACCCCCCGCTTCATATTGGACTCTGTACTGTAAAAGAAAAATCTCAAGTCCTGAGTTATCTCCCCTAGATGATAACCGAATGCAATACAAATTCCTCATGCACATGTACAGATGATGTACTATCTTCATGTAAAGTTTCAACAAAATTCATCCAACGTTTTAAGAGGAGTTGCGCTTACGAGGTTTCCCATTGAATAATGTATTTAAAAAGTCTAAGTCCAATTATCTCCCCTGAATGATGTCTGATTGCAATGAAAATTCTTCATGCACATCTGCCTATGATGTTCTTCCTTTAGGTAAAGTTTCATCAAAATCCTTCAAGCCTTTTAGGAGGAGAAGCGCTTACGAGGTTTTACATTGTATAATGTATTTTAAAAGTCTAAGTCCAATTATCTCCCCTGAATGATGTCTGATTGCAATGAAAATTCTTCATGCACATCTACATATGATGTACTTCCTTCATGTAAAGTTTCATCAAAATCCTTTTAGCGGTTTAGGAGGAGTTGCGCTTACGAGGTCTCCCATTGAATAATGTATTTAAAAAGTCTAAGTCCAATTATCTCCCCTGAATGATATCCAAGAGCAATGAAAATTCTTTATGGACATCTACATATGATGTACTTCCTTTAGGTAAAGTTTCATCAAAATCCTTCAAGCGGTTTAGGAGGAGAAGCGCTTACGAGTTATGTGGACAGACGGACGGACGGACAGACAGACAGACAGACAGACAGACAGGGTGTTTCCTATATACCCCCCCAAACTTTGTTTGCGGGGGGTATAATAAGGGTCCCAATTTAAAGAAGAATAAATAAAATATTTTCTGAACATACATGTATGTATACATGTATATATTTTATATATTATTGTTTCATTACTATAATTATGTTGGATAAAAAAATCATGGCTTTTAATAATGAGTATCAGTCGACCTGATAAAAAAAAATTGACATTTTTCATTCCTATACCAGCATGTGAATATCCCAATATTAAAAGCTAAACAAGCTGTTTTTGGTGGGAAATCAATAAAATTGCTCCCCACAAAAATAAACACATATACATGTACATAGTAACCATGGTAACAGCAATTGAATACCTTGTACCTACAGTATTGGTAGTTTAATAATTCAGACGAATTTCATATAAATCGAGGATGAAACAAAAGCACTAGTAGCAAGTTTAGTAATCATTATAGTTGCATGCAAAGAAATTTTAAAAACCAAAATAACAGATTTATAATGATTGATATAAGCAAATATCATTGATATACAAGTTAAATCCTTTAACGTGTTCTACCTTAATGTACTCTATATTAGTCCTTAAACTCACCTCTTACACCTAAAGATTTTAAATCTATAACATAAGAATTTATTTGGTCTTAAAACATATGTTTAGATGAAGATAAAAATGATGAGCTTTTCTAAATGGTTCTACACAAAGTACACAGTGATTTACATTCAAAACATTTTTTGCAACAAAAGTGATACAAAAAGTCATATTAAGAAAGCTGACTTTTATTTTTTCCATCCTAGCACTTTTATACTTCACCATTTTTTATTAAATTCTTTCAAATTTACTTTAAAAAACTTTTTTTTATATGGTTTCTTAATTGAGATGTCCAAAATAAATCAAGATCCAAGATCCGCTAATTATAAAAAAATCTAATTTTAATATTGTGATCTTCAATTTCTTGGTATAATTGCTTTCCTTATTTTGTCTTAATTTTGGACATTTGAGAGTGATCCTCCAAGTTCGGTAATTTTGTTATTATCTTTATTTACATTATAACAATAAATATGTCTATTGAGGAATCCAAAATATTGCTAAATGTTTCCTTTTTTTATTTCTTGCATTAAAGATATTGCATACCTTTTATGTCCCCTTTCATACTTTTTGCAGCAATAGCTATCCCAGAAATCATTCCCCCTCCACTGACTGGTACCAGAATAGCGTCTAAATCTGGTTCCTGTTCTAAAAACTCTAGTGCAATGGTACCCTTTGATAAAAAATTATATGATGCTATACTACTATAGTGACAAGCAGGATACAAAAATCAAGTCAATGCTGCAGAAACCATCTGATTGACAAATGGTAATTTAAATTCACATTTAATCATTGTTAAGCTACTGCAGCACTATAATTTAACATGGTATAATTAGTGCATTTTTAAGCCAAGTAATTTTAATACCCCACAAAATATTTTTCTTACAACCAACTGCATGATCTCTTTACCATTCAGAAGGGAATGGACTGAAGCCTGTTAGAAAAATTGGATATAAAAATTCTTAACCGGTTTGTATAAATCATTATAGTCAATTTGCCTATATAAAGTGTTAGTAAAAATTACCTGGATCAAAACATGTGTTCCTAGGAGTGAAATTATTTATAGGCAAAACATAAAAGCCTTTCCACAAAAATTTACATCTTCACAACATTGTGCATGTTACCAGGAAATTTTGTTCCTCAAATTTTTGTGGGAGTTATGGCTCTTTGAACTTAAAAATTTGCTGAAAATCCTCATGCATTCACAAAGACATAAAATGCTTCTTTTAAGCCCTAAACATACCTGTCCAGCTATTACATCATAGTGATCATATGGAGGTACTATTACTAATCCTTTCTCTTTAGCTAATCTAGCACAGGTCTCCTCTCTGTTTTGAAATAAAAAAAATCTTACAAAGTAAACAACAACATTGTCAGAACCTCAATATTTCTATTAATTTAGACTTCAACAGATGAGAAAGAGAACAAAACATGAATATATATGACAATAAAAAGCTTCGCCGAGCGCAGCATGATACGACCGCAACATGTTGAACCCTGTACATTTTAGGCCCAATATGGATAGTCTATTGCTCTGGACACATGCAGCCCATGGTGGACTGACAAAGATTTTTGACACATGCTTCTCTGATGGACTTTCGACCCAGGGGGTAAAAATATAAATTTTCAATTTTGTATTCTACTCTTGAAAAGAATAATGTTTGGGGAAACAATGAAAAATTGAAGCAGAATTTTTTTTAAATTATGATTACGGCCTTTGGTAATGAGTGAAAAAAAGGTAGGGGTCGCAAAAATTTATTCTTAAATTTAGAATTGCTACTTGGCAAGGATGAAATTGTAATAAAAATTTTTAAAATCAGACCAGAAATAAAAAAGTTACGATTTTGGTCCCTTTTGGTGCCTAATAACATAACAGTAACAAGAATTTTAAAAAAATCAATTTCAGCCCCTTTTGGCCCCTTATTATGTAACAGGTGAAAGAGGGGTGGGGTTGCAAAAATAATTTCTCAAATTTGGATTCACTACTTGACAAAAAGAAACTTGCAAAAAAAAATTTCAAAAACAAACCAGAAATTAAAAAAGTTTTGATTACGGCCCCTTTTGGCCCCTAATTACATAACAAGTGAAAAAGGGGATGGTCAAAAAAATTAATATTCAAATTTGGATTCGCTACCTGACAAGAATAAACTTGCAAAAAAAAATTTCAAAATCGGACCACAAATAAAAAAGGTTCGATTTTGGCCCCATTTGGCCCCTAATTACCTAATAGGGGAAAAAGGGGGGGGTCGCAAAAATTACTTCTTAATTGTGTAAATGAGCTAAACATTTAAGCAAGCAACAGCTTCTCTCTACCTGCTATAGTTTTCATTTCATAGGCCAAAAACATGAAAAAACATTATTTTAGGGGCTGTAGCCCCTATAAGGGGTCATCTGACAACTTCGACCCTATGGAGTTTTTTGTAGAGCTAAATGAGCTGAACAATTAAGCAAGCAACAGCTTTTTGCTATCTGCAATAATTTTCATACTATAGGGCAAAAACATGAAAAAATGCTATTTTTCACCTTTAAGGGGCCGTAACCCCTATAAGGGGTCTTCTGACAACTTCGACCAAATAGAGACTTTTGTAGAACTTTTGATCCTGAAGCAGTAGGGTGGCATCAGATATCATCTATCTCTTATACTTTTTGAATTACAAGCCAAAAACAGTAGTCTGACCCCCATGGTCTATTTTTAGCCACGGCGGCCATGTTTTTTGACGAATCAGAAATCGAAACATTACTATAGTGCAGGACACCCTAATGATCAATCATACCAAGTTTCATTAAATTCTGTTTAGTAGTTTCAGAGGAGAAGAATTGAAAAAGTTATTGTAAGAACAAACAAAAAAGTTGCAATTTTGGCCCCTTTTGGCCCTTAATTTCTAAACGAAAAAAGGGGGGACTCCCAAAATCAATCCCATCCATCCTTTAATGGTAAGAAATATCATTGTCAAATTTCATTGCATTTGGATAACTAGAACTAAAGTTATCGTGTATACACTAAAGTTAACGGACGACGACGACGACAACGACAACGACGACGACAGCATCATACCATTATACGTCCGCAATTTTTTTGCGGTCGTATAAAAAGAAAATAATGAGATGTGGAATAAGTGTACGCTACACAGCCCACAATTAAACGGCAATTAGAACAAGAGTTAACACTAAAGTATGTCTCGCCTGTCGGCACCATCAGAAATGATTATTCTTTCTTACTTCCACTAAATTTTAAAGTTACATGGATTTTCAGTTTCTGAGATCAAAAGATGTTTATAGAACTTAAACATTGTAAATATATGCAATAAAAATAATCAAAGTCACTCAACCGGAAAATAATCAAGGTCAAGGTCAAAAGTTGGGGGTGCAACTGTGCTAAGCTACTACTGGGGCATATGCATACCAAGTTTCATCAACCTAGGACCTATAGTTCTTGAGATATGGAGGTGCTTTCAAAACTTTTCCATTGCTATTATATGTATTGAAAATTGTCAAAGTCACTCAACCGTAAAATCAAGGTCAAGGTCAAAAGATGGGGATGCAACTGTGCTAAGCTACTACTGGGGCATATGCATACCAAGTTTGATCAACCTAGGACCTATAGTTCTTGAGATATGGAGGTGCTCGCAAAACTTTTCCATTGCTATTATATGTATTGAAAATTGTCAAAGTCACTCAACCGGAAAATCAAGGTCAAGGTCAAAAGATGGGGATGCAACTGTGCTAAGCTACTACTGGGGCATATGCATACCAAGTTTCATCAACCCAGGACCTATAGTTCTTGAGATATGGAGGTGCTCATAAAACTTTTCCAAAAAGTTAACGCCGCCATCGCCGCCACCGCCCCCGGTAAAGTAACACCTATGTCCCGCTCTGCTTCGCAGGCAAGACAAAAACCACAATGGACAACCGCCAGCAGCCTTCAACTAGGCCATTTGGCACTGCTCACGGTTCTGCAATTGGCCCAGGGTCTAAATAAAATGCATATAATTCAAATCCAGCCCTGAAATAGTCACAGATAGACCCCCTTCTTAAACAAGGAACAGGAAACATCAAAAAGACAAGTACAAACGAAAGCTTTGTCAAAGATTCCTGGCTTAGGACAGGCACATGTAATATGTGGCGGGGTTAAACTAGTTTTTTGGGGCCCAACCTTCCCCTATCAATATTCCTAGACAAAGCACAAAAACTAAACACACAATAAAAATCAAATGGATCAAAGTCCAATTCCAATAGAAAGAACCTAAGACAAAAAACAAGAACAAACAAAAGGACAGTAAAGGAACTCTCTATAGAACACTCGCTGTTACTGACAGCTAGCTGAGAATCATCAATCGACTGATGTAAAAAATCAAACGTATCGATCTTAAATCCGACACAACACTTCAAACAATAATGATTTAGTGAAGTGTCATCACACAAAACCGACACGCTTGATCGCTATAATGCTTAAAAATGACAATAGTAAAAACGTTTATGGAAGTTTTAAAGCAAGTATCAAGTTATCAATATTTCTGCCAAAAAACACTAAATTCAAAGATTTAACCAAGATATTCAATTCATATCCTTTCCGTTGTAAATTTTGATGCCAATTTTTCATTTCTTATTGATTGCTTTTAAATTTTTTAAATTTTATGGTAATGTTTTTTATAAAACATTACCATAAAATTCAGGATGTGATATTCCTTTCACTATAAGAAAACGATGTGTACAATTAAATTTTTCAATAAGAGATCCATACTTGTGGAAGAATTTAGAAAAAGATTTTACTAATTTGTGGTATCCATAACCTTGTTTTAATAATTTTTCAGTAATAAAATGGTTTTTATTATTAAAATCAGAAACACCACTGCAGATCCGAGCATATCTTACTAACTGTGAAACGTAAACCCCGTATGACGGCGCTAGTAAGTGGAACACCTCCTTCAAGAAAAGGGAAATTTATAATAGGGAAGGTAAAGTCGTCACGTTTATCATATACTTTAATTTGGTTTTTAATTTTCTGTCAATAATACTTAAATCTAAATCTAAAAAGAACATCTATCACCGGTGTCGGGTGACGTTAGATTTGTTCAGAAGGATAGATATCTGTAATAAAATTAGAAAATGAAGGATTGAAAAACATTTTTTCAGCTTCAACATATTACATATATGGCAACATGTTTAAATGTTTGTCTGATTAGATTATAGTACTTCATTTATTTATTTGAGGAAGGTGTTATTTTGTAAAGACTTACTCTAGCTTTGTTGGAAAAAAATGTATGTATGAATACTGTAGATTCATTTATTTTTGTTGGTACCAATTTTTGTGGCTTGATGAAAAAGGATCAGTTCATGGAATCTTAAATTTGTGGTTTTGAAGACTGCAGCATATATACAAATCAATGTTAAATTTCCTTTTCGTTGGGCATCAATTTTCATGGGTACATGCCATCCACGAAAACCACAAAAATTTATACCCCACAAAAAATAATGAAACCACAGAATGTGTTTTAGGAATAGTTTTTTGGCTGTATACTGTAGTTTCATTATTATTCTTGAAGTATCAATTTTCATGGTATTTGTGGAATATGCATTGACCCACCAAATAAAATACCCCACGAAAAGGAAATTGATCTGTATGCTGCAAACTTCAGAATCACAGTATATTTCACTTTCATTTATTTATAAGTTGGCATTACTGGTCATAGTTTCATTCTTTTATGTGTGTTGTGTTATGATTCATCATGTTGGTGTTTTGGGTGACAGTTGATTTTGTCTGTGTCTTGTTTGACACCATAAAACCTGGTTTAACCTAACATTTCTTTTGAAATGTCTGTACAAAGTCAGGACCATTGCAATCTTCAATTTTTCTGGTGTCTTGCCTTGTTTTGTCTTTTCTTCTTGGACATTGAGACTAATCATCCCAATAAGTAATCTAGTTATAACCTTATATAAACTACTTATTGGTGTTATTGGCACTTCTCTGCTTCTAGCATGTGTGTGTGTTGGTATTTATGGCCCTTTATCGAGGCACCTGGGCCATGTAGGGCGATAAGTGTTTAATGGTAGAGGAAACCAGAGTACCCAGAGGAAACCACCAACCTTGGGCAGGTAACTGACAAACCTAATCACATACAGTTGCGGAAGTCCCTTTTTTGTTAAACACAAACGGGACTCGAGCACCAGCCCTGAGGTGACTCTGCTTCTAGCAACATGATCAGTACATGACAGGTCTTGTATATATATATACCTGTCTTTAGGAGTGGGTTCACACCATACCAGTTCTGCCCCATACCCTTGTATAGCTTCAGCCTTAGTCTTTGGGGCATTGTTTGGGACAACAACACAACATTTTACACCAGCTGTCTTTGCAGCCCACGCCAAACCCTGTCCATGATTTCCGCTGCTATGTGTTACCTAAGAACCAGACGGAGAAGAATGTCATTAAAGAAATATAGGATACTTATGTTTTTGTACTACAAAATGTACTTGTAGAGGCTGATTAAAAATTTCCTGAGCCATAAGCTATTTTGTATTTTTTTCTTTTAAGCTTTTCTGAATTTGGTGTTGTAGTGTTTGTTTTTGTTTGTTCCTTTTCTTTATTTTTACCCTATCTATAAAAGTAGGGGCAAAAGGTGTTTGTGTCCGTTTGTCCATCCCAGCATCCATCTTAAATGTTGCCAGATGGGGCACTATGTTTTTTGGGGGACTTATTCTTTTTTTTTCCTTTTCCAAGACACTTGCTAGTACAATGTGCCATTTTGTGTTTTTTCCATCATATAGAAAACGTAACAAAGCTGAGTGAAATCCACTAGCTGTGGGCAACTTACTGATTGTGGTTATGTTTCATTCATTGATACATATCATGCATATGGCATGCAAACATCATGAAAGCACTGATAAAAAAATATACATGTTCATATATCGAGAGAAAAAAATCATCCCATTTCATAAGTTTTTCAATATACACATAAAAACTTACAACACCTGGTAGTGCTGGATTATTTTCCTTTAGTTTAAGCACCTGTGAAAATAAAATATACATGACCCTTTGTTTGAAATTGAAGATAAATGTAGAGATAATAAAACTTGATAATATACAATCTGAATTAACAAAAATATTATGCAATTGAAGCCAAGCTCTCTTGTGTACAGAGTCTGCCAAATTGCATGAGACCCAAAATTTGATGCTAATGGAATAATTTTCTGGTCTGTTCGGATTTTCAGAAGCTTTGGAAGAAGACCTGCACATGCCCAGAGAAATGATGGAAATAGCTAGTATCATATCTTTCTTATTTACATCAACCAATCAACCTTTGGAATGGATTTTATTTTGTTTATCTTCGGGAGCTTTTGTAGGGGGTCCTGATGGGGGTCCTGATCACAAATCATCAAGAATTAATAAAAAATGCAAATAACGAAACACGGAAATATGGCTAATTTTTTGTTGCAGATAAAAGTTTGACTGTGTATCACTGTAAAGCATGCCTAAAAAGAATCACGGACAAAATACTTGTTGAGAACGGTTCACGTGCAATATCAAATCACGATGCATGGAAAAATATTTCAACTAATCACAATTCACGGAAAATAAAAATTGCCAATAACGGAGAACGAATTAAACCCATTGGCCCCTCTTTATAGGGCTCTGCCATCTCATATTAAGTATCTTAGTATTAAAGTGAAAATCCCATTAAATAAACTTATATGAATAAATTCCTATCTCACTGCCATGACTGCCTCATAATTAAAGGTCATGTCCCTGCCCTTCTTAATACACATCAATGCCAGAAAAAAAGAGACATGTATTCTTGCAATTAATTGTAAATACTTGCTGAGTTAAGGGCTCCTCTTGCTTTAAATGAACCAGTTTTCTGTAAATTTTCAGCTTTGAAAAATGCTTTTCTTCCAATCAATTTGTCAAAAGTAGAGCTTGTAAAAACAGGTGTTCGGTGAATATAAGGCTTCAAACGTTCATGGGCCTTCCTAATGTCTGCTATTGTTGTCCTGATAGCTGTTGTCATTTTGATTTTAAGGTGTTTTCTACTGAAACATGATACTTGAAATTAAACCTGTTTATTGTTTATTTTAGAGTTATCGACCTTTACCGGAGCTTCATTCGGATAAGTTAGTGCGCGAGACTTTTCCTTTCCATTTGAAGAAAAGACCCGAGAACTTTCAATGTAAACAATATGGAGAACAACATTCCAGAAAATGAATGTGTTCCAAATAATTTCTGAATTTTAGACAGCGTAAGGCTTTTGAAGGGACAATTACTTAAAGTTCCATGTTCCAAACATTTTGAAGTTTTCTTTTAGTTTGTTAACAACTGCTTAAGCTATTCATTTCCAAGAATCCATTCATGTCAGTCTCTTTGAAAAAGGCAGCCTTTGAAAAAATCTTATTTAATTTTTTATACGACGGCAAAAAAATTGCAGACGTATAATGGTATGATGCTGTCATTGTCGTCGTCTGCGTCGTCGTGGTCTGCGTTGTCTGTTAACTTTAGTGTTCCCACAATAACTTAAGTTCTAGTTATCTGATTGTCTAGTTATTGCATGTGTATTGCTTTGAAATTTGACAATGGTGTTCCTTACCATAAAAGGATGGATGGGATTGATTTTGGGGGTCTTATCTTTTTTCCTTTATAAGTTAGGGGCCAAAAAAGGTCCAAAATGCTACTATATTGTTTGTTCCCACAATAACTTTTGTTCTGGCTAACCAAATGCTGTGAAATTTTACAATATTGTTTCATACCATCAAAGGGTGAATGGGATTGATTTTGGGGTTCTCCCCTTTTATTTGTTTTTAAAGTAGGGGTCCAAAACGGGACAAAAAATTCAAATATTTTATTTGTTCGCACAATAAGTTTGTTTCTGGTTGGTCAATTGTTATGAAATTTGACAATGATATGCCCTACCATTATACCACTAAATTAAACTAATTTTTGGGGATTCCTTTTTTTTTCATTTAAAAATTAGGGGACCAAATTAAAAGGGGCAAAAAATTTACTTATTTATCTCTGGTCCGATTTTGAAATTTTTTTTTTGGCAAGTTAAACCTTTTCAAGTGGTGGATAAAAAATTAAGAATTAATTATTGCTTTACCCCCCCCCCCCCATTTTGGAAATAGGGGGTAAAAGGGGCCTAAATTGAAACTTTTTTCTATATTGTCCAATTTCAATTTATTTTTTGCAAATAATTTCTTGTAGTGAATTTACAAAATTGAATGTTAATTTTGCAACACTTCCCTCCCCCTAATTGCTGCTAGGGGCCAAAAGGAGCAAAAGTGAAAGATAGAAGATACCATTAATTTGGGACCAAAAGGGGTAATGTTTTTGTAACAAATTTATTTTGGTCTGCTTTTGAAAAAAAGAATGAATTTCTTGTGAAATATGAATGGATAGTCCACCAAAAGGCTGCATGTGTCAAAAAACTTAGTCAGTCCACCATGGGCTGCATGTGTCCAGAGCAATTTACTATCCATATTGGGCCTAAAATGTACAGTGTTCAACATGCTGCAGTCGTATCAGGCTGCGCTCGGCTAAGCTTTTTATTTCCATATAGGAGTGTTTGCCAATCTCATTAGTGATTTCATATTCACTAATTTTCATCTCATTAAGTGTCAAATTGGATGTCAATAAACAGTACTAGTGCAATAAACAAACATTGATGGACAGGATAATTTACCCGAATTTCAAATCATCATAACATAACTTTTTTTAATTGATCAGATAAAATGGTTCTTGGAAGAAGATTTTTTTCATATTTATCATAATTAATTTTGAAAATAAAACTTAAAAAATAAATTATCTGTAAAATTGTTTCTGAACCAAGTAATTTTTCATTGAAAATAAATAATCAACCAAATTTTCCATCTTTAGAACCACTGAATATATTTATTTTCCAAATGAACTATTAAAAAATTCTTTCTCTGAAAATTGAAAAACCAACAGAATTTTTTAATTAACTTGGAAATGAAAAAAAGTTATGACAATTTAAAGACGTTTTCCAACACAGTTTTATGGTCTTTTTGCCCTCCACAAATTTTCCACAGGTAAGCGCTGATGTCACAGCGAACATTCCTACAGACACATGATAGAAAAATCTACAAGCAAGGCTTTCTTTGTTATGTTAATATGTGCAGAGATAATTAATTTTAAGAGATTTGTCTTTCCTGATAAGTTCAAAATAAGGTCTACCTACTGTATATTTTAATATGAGAAAGACAATGCCTTAAAAGCTCGCGTAGATACAAAAATATAATCTATTCAATTGATAATTTCGAATAATGCCTGGGACAAGATAATTTGGGACGATGTACCCGGTATTACTATTTCCCACAATTTTTCAGCACGCGCAGACATTTTCGAAAACTTCTGAAAATCAAATGTTTCTGGTGACAGAAAGATTTTTCTTCCATAGTATTTTGAGTCTCGTGCAATTTGGCATACTTTCTCATTAAAGAGCTTGCTACTCTCGCATATAAATTGGGGATATTGTTCAATTTTTGGTGAGAAAAATGTTTATGTGGTAATTAATTATATTAAAAAATTATTTATAATTAAATATTTCTTTCATCTATTTTGTTCTAGTGATCAGAAGATAAAAAAAACTCAAAGCTAAAAATTGGAGAAAAATGGCTGAAATCCTTGGTAATGAGTTGATCATTGAAAGCCTTCGAAATGACATCAAAGACCTCCAATGGGCTATAAGTGATATTGTCTCAAGAGTAGGCCCTGTAGACCAGCCTTCGTGGAAATTTCCTGACAAGAATTCAGGGGATGTTGACATTAGCTATCTACTAGAACTGTATGACTATGATGATGAAGATACAGAGGGGAGCCAGGTTGCCCATATTGCTCTCTATGAACTAGTGATCGATAGGTAATGGATTACTTCCAGATCATCATATTTTGGTTTTATATTTCTATGCTCTTTATATTCAAAGAGGGTCTCTGGTGAATTAGTATTAGACAAAACACACTTCAGGCGTAGCAAATTTATTGTCTTTAACTTTGATTTCCCTATAGTGTCAATAAATCCCAAATTAACAAAGTTTGGTTGTAATATGTATTTAGGAATAACTCTGTGAGTGTCTGTCCATATATCTTGTAATCTCAACTGTTCTATATAACAGCCTGAAAAAACTTATTGAATTTGGATAATTACTGTATTCCCCACACAACAATAATTGTAGCAATTTAAAAATGTACAGTTGAAAATAGATAACAGCCTTTAATATGACTTTGTTTTTTCTAAATACTGTAAACCGGGAAATTTTCCTGTCCTCTTTTTTTGCAGCAGGACAACTGAATTTTAGTTTGTGTGGCATTAAATTCACACTGTAACTTTATTGTCCGTAGACTACACAGGAAGACAAATATATTGGCACTATTTAAATTATGCTCATGTATAGTATTACTTGTTTCTATTTTGTTTTCAGATTTATCTACCTGATCCAGACTCTGTCCTCTCTCACCAAGACAATGGTAAACAAAGCAGGAGGGGAGACATCTGATGCTAGCAGTTCTTCTGTAGGACTGGCAGTCAAACAGTACTGTAATAGGCAGATACAGCTACAGACCCTTGTACAGCAAACTATGTCAGATGTAAGATTGTATATATAGGAAGATAAAATGTTTTTATGCCCATCTACGAAAGAAGGGTCTGTTCATCCAACGATCCCTCCATTCGTCATCTTCGCTAGCCAAGGGTTACGATCCGCTAACTCTCATCTTCAGTCATGAGAGATCGTGGATCCTTACCCTTGGCTAGTGAAGATGTCTATTTGTCTGTCTGTCCCAAATTGTGAGATTGTCCATTATGTCTGGACATATTCTTGTTCTTTATCATTTTCTAATTTTTCAATTATAGAAATATAACAATGTTCATAATCCTGAATGTAACAAAAAGTTTATTATATCCATGGACATAATAGGTATTTTTGAAAATAAGTAAATTACATTAATCACCTAAAAAGGAGAACATCTCAATATAAAAGTTATCCATATATTTTGTAATGTTGCTTACAATTTTATTTTTATAGTCTCTTCTATTTATGCTGCAAACCTGAAGACACGAAATAAAAAAAGCTAAAAAGTTGTAAATTCAATATTTTGTTTATTTATTAATTTTATAGTTTATTTTTTTACTTCAGATTAAGTCCAAGACAAGAAAATTGGCAGATGCAGAAATAAATATCAAGAAGTTAAGTGAAGATTTATCCAATCAAAGCACAACAAGTGCTCACTCAGCTTCCCACACCTCCCTTATTGGTGAAGGGACAACACCTTGTAAATTTGGTAATATTACTACTGGATACCTAAGTCCCATAAAAATGGAGGAAATAGCTCGTGATGCTTGCAGTAAAAGTACACAAACTGTTGAAACAGCCTTTGTTCCATGTGAGGCTTGCCATGTTGTTCAAAAGTCTTTCAAAAGTGCTGGAGAAACTCTTATTCAGATGTGTCAGGCACAAAAACTTCCGTCCAATTTATTGAAATTCCGACCAATGGTTGCTGAGTTGAAATGGCTTTCATCCAACGATGTTATTCGATGGGCATCTGAGCAAAATAAAGATCTAGCCAAGTTGACAAAGCATATGGATAGTTTAATGGCTTCAATTAATCCTCTAAAAACTGAAGTTGAAGAGATGGAGAAGAAATGTAGACATTTAGAAAAGAGAGTTTCTAATTTTGATAGTGATATGAGAAAAGAAAAAGAAGTGCAATATGCCTTACAGAAACAGTTTGACACAAAGTTAAAAGATCTGGAAAACAGTCATAATGAAACAGTTGCCATAGTAACAAGACAAAAAGATGAATGCATGCATGATAAAAACAGTTTACAAGATGAAGTTACCAAACTGAAAACAAACTTAGAACAACAAGAAAAACAGCTGATAGAATTAGGTAAATTTATCATATGGAATTACAAAGTATTATGAATTTATATAAGATGCAGTACAATGCCTTAAATACTGAACTGATAACTGATAAAAGTTTTTCAAAGTAAGAATTTTCTTCTTTTGATTTCTTTATTATGATACTTGAAGAAGTAAAGACGTACCGAAATAGCAATCGATAGTCACAAGTCTGTAAATGCTGCTACAAAAAATGTATATAAAAGATCACAAAAACAAATTACACAACATGCATGTACAAAGCACACATATTACAACTAAACTGCAATCGGCAACATAAATTAAGTCAAAACACAAGTGAACTCAGGTGCCCCTGAAAAGATAGGAAACCTGTCACAAAAAGGCTTTATAGGCAATTGCAGATACATGTAGGAATAGTGTTGCGTCCAGGTAAAAATTTCATTGCATGTACTGGTAGCTTGTTTTATAAAAAGTATGTTCATTTTACAGTAAACACAAAGTCGGTGCTTGAGACAGACCTGAAGGAAAATAAAGCTAACGCTTCAGAAATCTCCCAATTACAAGGCACCATCAGTCAGCTAGAGACTAAATTGTCAGAGGTAACCAAAAAATTAGACGTATCCACCAAGGAGCTCAATAAAGAACAGGCTAAAAGTAGAAGTGCTTCTAAACATAGTCAGGTAATGAAAAAGTTTTTATAAAGATGATAAGTATAAGTTTTTAAATTTATTTTGTTCCAATTTAATGTTGCAAACTAATTGTTATCTTCATGAAACTTTGTTTTGTAATGTCTGTTATGCTACATTATTTTTTCTTACTTTTCCTTTTCAATCAGATAAACTATTTTATTAATCACTTTATACATAATTTAATTCATGCACAAAAATATTTTAAATGTGCAAATTTTAACAGTGTACAAGTGATATTGTATAGTAACACTTCCAAGTTTCAAATTATCCAGGAAAATATTTCTTTTTCTTAAAACTTAACTGTTTTGGTGGGAGTGTTTTTGTTGATATTTGTATTGCAAATAAATTATAATGATAAAATTCACAAATTTATCCACACAACAGAATGTCCAGAACAAGCAGGGATCTTTACTTCAACGAGTTGATACTCTGGACAGAGAGAATGAAGAACTGAAAGATCAAGTGGCAACACTGGAGGAGGAGAAAGAAGAGCTTGAGGATACACTTAGGTCTGTGAAGGAGGAGGTTAAGAAACTCCAGTCTAATGTGAGAGAAAAGGAGGTTAGTTCTTTTATGTCCGTTAAGGAGCAGGTTAAGAGAAAAGGAGTTGAATGTTCTTAAGTCTGAAAAGGATAATTAAGAAACCCCAGTCTGGTGGAATTAAAAGGGATTAATTGTTAAGTTTCAAAATGTTTCGTTATTAATTTTAATTGGGTTGTACAAAAATAAAACTTTTTGCAATATTTTTGACTCCTGAAATAATTGAGGGATATTGTCAATTTTAAGCATTCAATTACTTCTAAATGACTTTTTTTTTAACAGAAAGTGACAAACAAAAATATAAATTTATAAATGGAAAGTTGTAATCTTAGATATATATTTAGATTAAAAAGAAATACTTTCCTTAAGCAAAAGTTATTAGTAAGAAATGTCATGTTATAAGAATGCATGCACAATTTCTAACATCTTTTAGATGAATTTACCCACTTTTAAATTTTCAGTCATTGGTAGAAACTATCACCAGAGAAAAGACAGAACTTGAGGAGTCTATTTCAACATTACAACAGAATATTCAGTCATTAGAAACTAAGATAGAGGAAGCCGCCGAGAGGGAGAGACTAATGATAGAATATCCTGATCTGAACGGCCCAGTCAATCCTGACTTAACTGGTATAGTATACAGTACTATTTAGGAAAAAGCAAAGGAGAACCGAATGGGGCTTACGAGTGTTGTATGTTTGAAAGTCAGTGGATATGAAAGACAACATGAAAACAAAACTTTCAACATAAAAAAAAATACACACAAATGAACTGCAACCATTTTTGAAAACTCACGTAAAAAAATTCTGCATTTAGATGTTGGAAGAGAATAAAATCACACAAAGAATCTTAACTGTACTTATTCATTAAAACATTCTTTATTTATCTCCCTTATTTAGGCTTATCTAGTCTGTTAAACAACCTTTGAGCAAGAATTAATAAGATGCTGTAAATACAATAATAGAACCTTATTTCAGATATTTTATAATGTTTGAAGTCTTAAGACATTGGCTTTATTAAAGCCAAGCATTTAGGTGCAAGAGCATAATGGTTTTCACTTTTCTGTCTGTTGTCCTTTCACAATGTTGTATGCAAAAATTCAAAGAAATAAAGTTTTAGAAATCTGAAATTGTACATATTGATTAAGTATCATTGAAGGATTTGCAAAATTCTATTTTGACAGTACATTGTATTTGAATATCACATATATCACACAGGTACAGGTGATATAGCTGTAGACATGGAGAACCAAGTCAAAGCTAATGGTATCAGAATACAAATACTAGAGGACCAGAATGAAGATCTGAGGAACTCTATACACAAGATCTTATCTCTACAGAAAGGAACACCACCCAAAACAGCTGATAAAGTAGGTTCACAATGGCAGATGGACAAGCATGAAATTGTACCTGTCTTGTCTGCTTCATGGATGTTATATCTAGGATTACTTTAAAGATCAAGTTACTTTTAAATGAACAAAGTTGATGTCTATGTTTTTTTTACATTTTTTTTTTTGGTTAGTTTGTCTGGCTGTCTGTCCATTTCAAAGTTATTTTGTTCAACTTATCAAAAATTCTCAACAGAATTTAGTGCAGCTTAGTGTGTAGCTAGATTACAATATGTAGCTTTGCATATTATCAGGAAATTTTAATTCTCAAAATGCTGTAAGAATTATGGCCTTTTGACCTTAAAAGTTTTCAAGAAAGTCTTAATAAATTATTGTTTCCCCACAACTCCTCTGAAATAACTTAACAGAATTTTAAAGTATCTGTCTTTCTAAGAATCATGCAGGGTATATGATAATGGTGATTTATGGTAAAAAATAACACATGGGTTTCTTAACATTTTCTGAATCAAGATATAGTGTTATTGTTGAAAATCGAGTCTGTTTTCCACAAAGGTCTTGGTCATTGGAGAAATCAGTGTTTTGAATCATAATGAAATGCATAGCAAGAAAAGAGTTATCTCCCTTGTTTACAATATTTTTAATGCAATCTAGGTAAATTTTATCTCTTATGACCAACATCAAAAAAACAAATGGCTGTTGTTTTTGTTAATAGGTGACCATTCTGTATTAGAAAACATGTTCAAAACCATGTGTTATTTTTTACCATGAATCACCCTCTGCATGATTTTTAGAAAGACTGGTACTTTAAAAGTTTAATTTGGTAAACCTGAATTGCAGTTATCAGAAAATTTTGATTCTTTTGATTCTCAAAATTTTGTATGATTTATGGCCTTTTGATCTTGATATATTTTTAGAAAATTCTCTTGAAACGCTATTAAATTATTTAGCAGATTTTATGAAATTTAATATGTAGCTAGAACTTTAATTAAGTAGATATACCATGAAATTTTGATTCTCAAATTGTTTTGAAGGCATGGTTATTTGAACTTATAATCTTGGGGAAAACAGATTAAGTGATCATTTTTGCAGGCAAAAACAAACTTTTAATTTTTCATTTTTTGTATACAAACCTTGCTACTGCTAGAGAGTTTTATTTTACATTTTCTCTTTATATTGTAGTTATCAGCCCCTCAGCAACTGTGGAACAATGAGAATTTTAATAGAATAAAAGATACTGTACAGGAAGAAGAGAATCATGTTTGGCAACCTGATAGGTAAGGTGACAAAGACATTACAGTAATGAATATCACACCTATTTCAAACTCAAAGTAGAAAAAACCCTCCAAAACCAGAAGAAACTGAAGACACTTACGAAACAGTGCAGATCCTCCATTGACAAATTCATGAAAATTTGCAATTAAGCTTATTTTAGTATGTACATTTTAAATATGAAAGAAAACTATGCCTAAACTGATCCATTTTTATAATACTTAAAGTTTAATATTAGATGCATTCCGCAAAAAATGGAAAAAGTTAAATATTTTGGAAATTATTCAAAATGGCATAACTTTTTAACCATTGGTCATTT
Organism: Arcuatula senhousia; assembly: GCA_963971305.1. Lineage (NCBI taxonomy): Eukaryota > Metazoa > Mollusca > Bivalvia > Mytilida > Mytilidae > Arcuatula > Arcuatula senhousia. Next base: position 21,183,219 of record OZ020308.1, on the reverse strand, counting down.
TTGCATTCTATTTTTTGTTTTACAATTATAGCAAGTAAAGTCTAACAATCCACGACCTTGGGTTGCATGACCCCGGTGAACTTGAGAATAATCTCTGTTGAAATTTGCAACAATGGAACTTGATCTCTTTGATCAGTTAAAGTAACAGCTATACAAACAAGATTATCTTGTTTTAGGAAAGAGAAATTTACCTGTATGAAAATTTTACCTGTTTGAAAAATTTACCTGTAGAAATTGAATAGTACGAACTGAACTAATGAAATGCTATACAGACTACCTGTAGTAGGTTACATGTTTTTTTTAGGAAATACTTGTTATTAAAAACTATTTTCTATATCAGAGTACTTTTAGCATATTAAAAATATTTTTTTTTATGAAATGCTTTAATAATCATTTTTTTTATGGTTTTTACAACTCTATTCATCATAGTTTGTCCTCAGATATATCTGAAATATCTGATATTACTGATTATTCAGATTTCTTATACATTTTTAGTCATAAACGAGGTCATTCTTATCGAAAGTATACTGTTGAATGACTTTAGATTACATTGACTGTTTAAGTGTCTATCTGTATATATAGTTTTTGGGCTCGTTTAGAAGGGGTACCAATATCCCCCCCCCCCCCCAATCTTTTATCAAATACTCCATTTCCGAAAAAAAGTGTTTGCCAATATCCCATATCAGGATTGAAATTTCCCATTACGGGAAATAAAATATGAGCAGAAGCGGTTTCCATATTTGCTTCATGTTATACATGTATTTTCAATTCTATGTGAATCAAATGGTATGGTCTTTGATGGTGTAAAATGTAAATGATGCATAAGTAAAAAGATTTTGTCCTTAGTGTAACATTATATTAAACAGATTTTGATTTGAAAAGGAAATAAAAAGCTTCGCCAAGCGCAGCATGATACGACCGCAACATGTTGAACCCTGTACGTTTTAGGCCTAATATGGATAGTCTAATGCTCTGGTCACATGCAGCCCATGGTGGACTGACAAAGGTTTTTGTCACATGCTTCTCTGATTGACTTTCAACCCAGGGGTAAAAATATAAATTTTGAATGTTGTATTCTACTCTTTAAAAGAATAATGTTTGGGGAAAAAATTAAAAATCAAACCAGAATTTTTTTTAAATTATGATTACAGCCCCAAAAATTTTATTCTTAAATTTAGAATTGCTACCTGTCAATAATAATTTGCAAAAATTGTTTTTTGAAATCGGACCACAAATAAGAAAAGTTTCGATTTTGGCCCCATTTGTCCCCTAATTACGTAATAGGGGGAAAAAGGGGGGGTCGCAAAAATTAATTCTTAATTTTGTATCCGCTATTTGACAAGAACAAACATGCAAAAAAAATTTTCAAAATCGGACCAGAAATAAAAAAGTTAAAATTTTGGCCCCTTTTGGTCCCTAATAACGTAACAGTAAAAAAAGGGGACACAAAAATATATCTGCTACTTGACACGAATAAACTTGCAAAAAAAATTGTCAAAATCGGACAAGAATTAAAAAAGTTTCGATTTTGGCCCCTTTTGGCCCCTTATTACATAAAAGGTGAAAAACGGGTGGGGGTCACCAAAATAAATTCTCAAATTTGGATTCGCTACTTGACAAAAATAAACTTGCAAAATAAATGTTCAAAAACAAACCAGAAATAAAAAAGTTTTGATTACGGCCCCTTTTGGCCCCTAATTACAAAACAAGTGAAAAAAGGGATGGTCGCAAAAATTAATTCTCAAATTGGGATTCGCTACCTGACAAGAATAAACTTGCAAAAAAAAATTTCAAAATCGGACCACAAATAAAAAAGTTTCGATTTTGGCCCCATTTGGCCCCTAATTACGTAATAGGGGGAAAAAGGGGGGGGGTCGCAAAAATTAATTCTTAATTTTGTATCCGCTATTTGACAAGAACAAACATGAAAAAAAAATTATCAAAATCGGACCACAAATAAAAAAGTTTTTATTTTGGCCCCTTTTGGCCCCTAATTACACAGAGAAAAAGGGGGCGAAAAAATTCAGGTTCATTCTTTTATTGTAAGAAACATTCTTGACAAATTTCACATCAATAGGCCAACTAGGACCAAAGTTATGGTGGAAACAAGTAAAATATTTGAATTTTTTGCCCCTTTTGGGCCTCTAATTTCGAAACAAAAAAGGGGGACCCCCAAAATCAATCCCATTCATCCTTGTATGGTAAACAACATCACTGTCAAATTTCATAGCAATCGGATAACTAGAACTAAAGTTATTGTGGAAACAAACAAAAAAGCAGTATTTTTGGCCCTTTTTTGGCCCCTAATTTCTAAACGAAAAATGGGGGGACCCCCAAAATCAATCCCATTCATCCTTTTATGGTAAGGAACATCATTGTCAAGTTTCATAGCAATTGGATAACTGGAACTAAAGTAATTGTGGAAACACTAAAAAAGTTAACAGATACCGACGACGACGACAGCATCATACCATAATACGTCCGCAAATTTTTTGCGATCGTATAAAAACTATCAAATTGATGGTCATATTACCATCTTTGATGTAGGAGTTTTCTTCCTACAGTGTAGGAGTTTTTTTCCTTAGTGTAGGAGTTTTTTTCCTTCAAGCAAAAAAATTCATACCCATAACAAGTTAATCTCCTCTGTATAGATGTCAATTTAACTGATCACGGTAATCATCTACCATTGTTGCAAATTTCAATAGAGGGATTAAGTTGTAGTTTACCTAATTTCATTAAGGAGTACCAATATAAACACGGGGATTATAATTCTTTATTAGCAGTAAAAGAATATGACTTGTTTATTATGTCACTATTTGTTAAATGCAATACTCTGATTAAACCCTATAACTGGTTTTAAAGGTAATTTTATGAAAATCCTGAAGAAATTCTGTGATTTTAAAGCCATATAGATACATTGTAGATTGAATTGTTTAATTATAATTTGTTTGGAAAATATCTTTTGAAGTATAATAAAGAAGGATGGTCAGGCATGACTAAAATATCATTGGTCTTGTCTATTTCAGCTCTGTTTATACATCTGAAAGACCTTCATCTGGTTACCATAACAACAATGCCACCCACAGAGAGTCACATAGGCCACATTCAGGCCACCATCATCAGAACTCTGAACAGATGACAAACAGAGCTAGATACATTTCAACTGTAAAATCAGAAACACAGCAGAAAGATACAAAAACTCTTGGTGACGAATTCGTAGTAGGCCGGGGCAGGCCACCTAGTGCTAAGAAGAAGGACAACACCAGTGCTCGTCCTACAAGTGGGAAGCCTGTCTACACACCTATAAATGATAGCAGTATAAGTGCTTATATACAGTTAAAGAAGGCTGGAAAACTAAATATGTCTGATTCACCACCCAAAAACAAAACATGTAAGACATTTTTATAGTTGATGTTTGAATCTCAATGTTATTCTGCATCATTCCAATATTAATATTGAAATAATGAAAGGAGTAAAGTTTCACCAAAAATCATTGACTTGATTATACTTTAATTATTCTATTTAAAGTCGGTCCATTTATTCTAGTCCATTATCTAATGGACTAATTTAAGGACCCAAAAGTTTTTCAATTGCACATATTTGGAACAAGAAATCATTGATTTTTCAAGCCTTATAAAAATAAAATAAAACCAAAAAAGTCAGAGAAACATTATATAATTTAACTCAAAGAGTACATTTATAAACTTTATGGATAGGGATATATTCTGTCAAATATTGACCGACACAGCTTCACATCAGTGTGATATGACTCATTTCTATTGACTTTAAGTAACATGGAAAAATAGGTTAATCATTTTATAAAATGTAGGTATATAGGGATATATTCTGTCAAATATTGACCGACACAGCTTGACCTCAGTGTGATACCGTATAAGTGGTTATTTTCGCGGTGATTTAATTTTCGCTTTATTCACGACCAACAACGGGACACGAAAATTAAAACTGGCGAAATATATATATTACGCGCAAATAAAATCATCCCCTTTTTCAACAAAATTGTGAATTTTCCACCCGCAAAAAAAACCACTTATATGGTATGACTCAATAATTTTGTATATGTTGTTGCACAAACAATCACATACAGGATCACATCTACATGTATCTATATTTATTTTCCTTTTTTTCAGTTCCCACAAGACCAAGTTCAGGGAAACCTCCGAAATCCTCTCCACAGACTGATGGTGACTATACTAAGAAGACTAGCTTTACTTGTCAGAACTGTGATAAAATGTACTCCAAAGCTAGGGACTTAGATATTCACATGTCATATTGTACTGGCTGAAATGCATTCCAAACCCAGATTATAGATTATGTGAAATCCATTCCAAAGAAAAGACAATTATATACATATTCTAGCTCAATTAATCATTTATAATAACATTGTGTTTTAGAAATTAAGAAACATGGGCATGCTTATTGTCAAGATCTTCTCCACCAGATGTTTTCAGAAAACTGTTTGTTATTATTCTTATGCACTATTTATACACTAGATCATTAATGTTACATGTACAACTTTTCTGATTAGTTTGTTTGTAGTAAAAAAGTACTTGTGTTTTTTTATGTGTTTAAATGCTTATATTAAGGTTATTTATTGGGGAAATTCACATTTTTTAAAATTTTTATTATTATTTTTTCTTTTTTACCTTTTTTTAAATTGAAAATGGTTCTATTTGTAAAAAGATATCATGAATGGCACAACTGATTATCGTGTATAATTTATTAATCAATGCTTAATTCTAGTTATTCTATTTTGCTTGTTAGATGTCATGATTCCGTTCCAAAGTTGTTGTTGAAATAAAAATTGAGGGTTTGTTCAGTATCTTTTATTTTTAATTTAGGGAGCAATCATTTGATTTTTATTGGGGGGGGGGCTATGGATATTTTCTTTGTCCTGCCTTTTTATTTTTCGAAAAAATCCAAACCTGTTTTTTTTAGCGCTACTGCTCGCAATTTGTTTTATTTTTATTTAAACTTACTATAATTTTTTTTCAGCCAAAACACCATCCTGCCTTTTTTTTAAATTCAAAGCATAGAACTGTCTTTTTACTTCTTGATTTTTGGCATCCTGCCTTTTTATTTCAAATTTCACCAAATGCCCCCCCCCCTTGAAGATCAAATGGTCGCTCCCTCATTGTATTGATTAAGTTTACTATGGTTTGATGCTATGTCAAAAACAATCTTTCTGCATACCCCTTACCTAACAATGAATGATGGGATCACCTTGAAGTTCCAGTTTCCATCTATTACATTCTATACACTAATCATGCTGGATTCTTCATTATAAGAATTAGTCTTCTACTGACCAGACCCTGTCAAGTGTCACGCCACTGGCGTGAGACACACGCATCTTATTTGCAATTTGGCGGCAAATTTCTTTGATCTTTTATTTTTTTTCCTTTGATCTTTCAATTTTTTGTGGAATCTCAACATGCAGCTCATAAAAACTTGACAGCCCTGACTGACTTGGATTGTGGCAGTTTTATTTAGGTAAAAAAAATCAGCATCCCTATATCTCAAGAGATATGTTGATGAAACTTGATATGCATATGCCTTACTACTTTACATGTACCAGAAATGCTGCTTCTCTATCATGCTACCTTGACTTTCAAATTCAGACTAAGCAACTTAAACAAAAATTTCAATGCATTAAAGGAAATAAAAGTTTTTATTACCTAATACAATAAAATTTCCTTCTTTATTAACTATTTTTTAATTTTGACCATTCTCACATTTTACCGGACAATAGAAAAGTGTTCTATTGCCCGGCGACGTTCTATTGCCTGATGACTTTTTGACCTCACATTTGATTGGACGATTTATAAACATGAATATTTATGATCTATTCCGGGTCATTACTATTACATGTTTCTTGACTTTTAACATATAATTCATTAGTAAAATGTTCGGGCATTCTTAAATGTTTCATACATTTGAATTTAGATAAAAAAAAATGTGAAGTTCGAATCAGTCACAAAGAACTGATATACAAATATACTGTTTACTTTATAGTGATAAAAAAAATGTTTTCGCAATTTTCCTTTTCCAGTTTGTGTTAAGGATATATATTGTTCATTAAATGTGCAATTATGAAATACAGTTGTACCTATTGGTACATCAATCTGTTTACAGTTTGTAATAAATTTGATGGGGGTATACAAAATGGTTTGACTGGCCCAACTCCTTTCTACCTTGTCCTTGGAATTTCTTTAGTATGTATATTATAGCTGTAAAAATGTATTAGGTAATAAAACAGTTATTGAATGTGTAACCAGGCAATAGATCAGAAGTATTTTCCCCTTGGTATCCAGATCTGACAGCTCAATGTACTATAGCCCTCAGCCTACAGCTTCGTGCAATAGAACATTGAGCTGATCTGGATACCTCGGGAAAAATATTCTGATCCATTGCCTGGCTACACATTCAATAACAATATACAGTCTCTGTAAATGTCCCCTTATGATAAAACTGATATAAATTGTATTGGTTTTTGAGTGCAATTTTAAGTTCACCTCATGAAAGTGAGGGGAAGGCTTATGTGATACCCCAAGCGTCGGCGACGGCAACAACGTCTACAACCACTTACAGAAGAATGGTTAAATTCCATTCCTGCTTACTGGCCTTTCATGTAAACTGATGGAGAAACCATATAGTCAAACATATGCAAGCTAATTACAAACTGTTTAGCAAAAAACAACTGCACTAAACAATATTTTCCCTTCCCTAACTCTGTTGGACTCTGGGATTAAAATCCACATAAAATCAAATCATACACAAAAGACTTTTACTGCAACTGGCATCAAGACAAGAGTAAAATTAGATGAACTGGAAAGGTAATCAGTTTCTGCTTGATATATCACATCTGTCACTCTGCAAATGTCAAATTAAATTAAGGTCAAATCTGGCTAAAATGACTAAACCTAACTTAAAATCCTTGTTAAAAAAATCCTTAGTTTATTGAAAAAAGAATCATATTTTACATATTTATTTCTTTATTTACATTATATACATTCACTATCAAATTAAAACCTCAGCTAGGTTTTGAAAAACATGTTAAATATACACAAGTTAATGTAAGATGTTTGATTTGATAAAACAATTATGCTTTAATGAAAACTAGAACTTGAATCAAGCTCACCTTGTATACCCACTTCAACATACTTCTTGGTGGACTCTATATTTGGAAAATATTTAATCCAATTGTCTCCCCTTAATAATTTTCAAGAGCATTAAAGCATAAATACAATGCTTGTTTTCGATGTCATACATAACAAAAATTGACAAATGTAACAAATCATGAAAATTTCTATATGATGTATTTAGATCCTCTGAGTGAAGTTTCTATAAAATCCATTTAATAATAAAATTATGAGTAGTTACAAGATATTGTATGTGAAAAGATGGAAAAACATGGTGAATCCTTTCCCCCCAGCTTTTAAGGGGGGGCCAGGAATAAATATATGTTGAAGCTGTGTCCCCTTTAATATAAATGAAATAAATTCAAAATTAGAAAATCTACCATTAAAACATGGTAAACAACTACAGTTGTATTTATGTAATTATAAAAACACAACACAAGGAGAATCATTTCAAAATTCCTAATAATAAAAGTGCCCCCTGACACCTATAAAACAATGTTTATAAACTGTCCTACCAATAGAATAATATGTGACTTCATTACAATAAGATATGCTTTTAATTACGGTAAGATTTTTTATTTAGACTTAAGAAAATATAATTGGAAGAATATTTTTTGTTTGGTTGAATGCATGTTGTGTATTCAGACATAGAACATGGTATGATTCAGCAGACCAGACCAGGTTGGAGATGTTTGTCAGCTGGCAATATCCAAAACATGTATTTTCATTTATCATTTTTAATTTTTAAGCCACAAAGAAACAGCTTTTATATGACGCAGAATGTTGATTTGGTCCAAAATTCAAATATTGATAATTTTTATCATTGCTGACAAAATGTCCCAACAGGTTAAAAATGTTTGAAAACCTGGCAGGTTATTATGAAGAAACAAAATGTTGTCCATATAAACAATATACTAAAACAAGCATAACTCAATAACAAATACAAAACAAGATATATGTACATGTATCACAAATATTTTTACATTCATAATTCTTACATATAAAAATTTACACAAATATTTAAAATAGAGGAGACATGAGTTATGGAATGTAGAATTATGCTGTGTGATCAATTTTAATTGCACCATCACTATAACAATGAACATACATGTACACATCCACACAATTCCCAATTTATATACAACAAGATATGACAGAGTCAAAATATCACAATTTATTAGAATGGCGGTCTTCCATAGAAAACTTAGGTCTGGGTCTTAGAACATTTGGTATTACACCAAAGTAGATGAGTCACAGACATAAAATCGCTATACACCTTTTAATACTATAGGAGGAAGCTACATGCCAAATATCAAGAGGCTGTGACATGTAGTTGTCATTAAAATTGCAACAGAAATGTTTGTGACACCCCGGGATCCAAGACTACACAAGATGACAGAGAGTGTCAAAGTGACTCCTACATTTTGCTTTGCACTATGTTGCAGGTACCATCATGAGCTAATCCACTCCTTAACGTTGACAAAGGTGACAAAGAAAATTATTGAGTCCAAAAAATGTACTATTAAAGGGAGTGGCTCAATCTGGTTAAACATTTCCATTGTTTTCACTGAAATTATTGTAAATTCATCATGTTCATGCCATTCCTGAATTCCTTGGAATCACTGGGTTTTAAAAGATAACTTTAATTTATCATGTTTACGACAAAAAGTACAAGTATAGCTACAAAATAAAATGAATTTGATATGGGATTTGGGTGAAATGTCCATTCAAAAAAAATATTTGAGCAAAACAATTTCCAAAAATCCCTGTTTTATTCAAACAGATGCATTCTTTCAGTAAACTAATATAACAAATGAACTGCTTGTTTTCGATGTCATACACAATAAAAATTGACAAATGAAAAAAATCAATTCAAGGAATACACTTTTCAACATATTATATTAGAATAAAAATAGGTACAAAACAACCAGAGCAAAATTTAAGCCCCCTTTTAACATGGAAGAAAGCCATTGATACCCCTGCACATAAAACAGGAAGTCTTAAAGTCTGTAATGGCTTAATACAACTGTTTGTTATACAAAACCATCTTGCCAAATTGATTATGATTTTCATACCTTCATGGAAAAATCTTGAATTTTCATTTTTTTTTTTACAAATGCTGGATTGTACATAAAAGCAGGATATTGTAACCAAATGCCCCTGTTGGGTCATCCTAAAGGCATTTGATTGAAGATAAATTACAAACACATTTTTCTATCACAACATCATGTATAAAAATAGATTAACATCATCTAACAAGAGATTATGATATAAATAAACCACCAATGCTATAAATAGACATTATGAAATCACATTTTAAGTCACAATATAAATAATACCCACAGCTAATGAAATGCATACAATAACAGTATGATGATACATGTTGCTATCACACTGGCCAAGATAATAGTGTCTCTTCTCTTCCGTAGGTTTATCTTCTGCATTAATGAATTCAACAGTGGAAAACGATCTAAAATCTGGTTAAGGAAAAGCTATTTTATTTTAAATCTTTAATGCTCATTTTATGGATCATGGTGTGCAGTATTTTAATGTAAGAAATCAGTAGTTCTGCAACATATGGTCAAAGTTTGACAGTAACATGCAAACGATGAACCTTATAGCATGTTCAAACAAGTCAGCAAACCTATAATGCATATCTTCTTTTCTAAGCTTTTTAATTTTACCTTGTTTAAAACCTGTTCAAAATGAATATTCCAAAGATTGTTGCAAAAAATTGCTGATTAAATCAGACTAATGATTATTTATTTAATGCTGAGAAAATTAAAACTAAAGAGATATGAATCACCCTGTTATACATAACAAATTGGCCAAAATAACGGAGTCTTCGCTGTGAAAGACACGAGTAAACTCGGGCTTGGAAACAGTAAATGTAATTAAACTTATATGTCTGAATAGCTGAGTCTTTCGGGCATGGGATAGTATAATTTTTAAACAGCTAAACTTTTTATTTTTATTTTAATTAAACAAAAACTAAACAGTGGTGAAGGACGAAACATGCAAATTCTCGCAATCTGCTTTAAATTGGTCACAATAAATAAATTTTCTTATCGGCAATTATCGACAGCGGGTGTCAAATTTTAACAGGAAATTGCGTAACCTTTAACATGTAATTACTCTTCTCAAATTCACCTAATTATGGTAAAAAATCACTTGTTTATTCTGCTATTTCTCTGCTATCTAACAATATTAAATAATAAAGTAATTAATTTAAATTAGGATAAAATTTTAAAGATTTTCCCAGGGCACTTTTCAAAGAACGTATTTATAAATAATTCGTTTATTTAAAACTGTGGACTTTAAAACAGTATTTTTCAGAAAATGACTCATCAAAATTAAAAGAAAATTAGCCTATCGCATGCAGCAGGATTTCCTCTTTCTAATGATATGAATATTTTACATGTCTGATTAATAATAAAAGTGTTTACCCTCGAACCATAAGACCATGTTTCAACAGAGAATCTGAGGACACTATTGCCAGTATACAAAATCATGCGTAGACCTTGTTATTTTCACTTATCGGGAGAGACTTATCTCTTTAGTTTAATTATCTCAGTTTAATGCAACATTTTCATTCCATGCAAAACCTCATTCAGCACCCAAGTTCACACTCATTTTGACATGAAGTCACATTTCTGATTACAATTAAGTTGTATTTTGCATTTAATTTTTGTTACATGTATGTTGTGTGTTTCATTTTTTTTTCATCTGTCTTTTGTGTCTACTAATTTTGTCTCATCCTTTTCAGACTTGTGATTGTTGAATGCCCCATTAGTACCCCTTTGCTTCTTTCATGAATAAATTGTTCAAAATTTTGAACCTGTGCATGAATACACATAAATATTTAAAAATTACAGGTGTTTAACCCACAATTTATAAAAGGATACTTGCTAATGAGTTCATTTTCTGAGTTATTGTCCCCAGAACTTTTCTCTGTGACTGTAAGTTTTCTTTTGTTGCAATAGCTATACTGAAAATGGAAATAAAGGTTAGTTAAGACATAGACGAACCATAAAACTTACAGAAACACTTACAATGAATGGGAGAATGGAAAATAATGATATGTGGAATAAGTGTATGTGACACAGCCCACAATCAGAAGACACTTTTCTGACATAACACAATTCAAAGCAATTTTAATGAATTTTTAAATATGAGTTTGAATCCTTATCTCTATCAATTTTATTGACATTTCCTTTGGGTTTTTTTTTATTCTGGTGGTCTAATGTGTTGTGTACTGTATTTACATTGTACGTTGGTATGCCTATGTCTACATTGTCATTTTGAATCTATTTGTGACCTCATGTTGTGCCCGAGTGAAATACAGAATGAAAAACATGGATTAAAGAGGCAATCTATAGGGCCTCCTTTATCCCTTGTTAAATGTCTGTCTCATTGGAACAACTCTAACAATAACACAAATTGGTTCTCTTTATTTTAGAACAACATACCTTATTTGATCATCTATCATTTTTTCTGAACTGAAAAATATAGATAATGCAATTAATAATTTAACATTAAGCAGTCACAGTAAAACAGTTTGTGTGGTTAATATTTTTATCTTACAAAAATCTATATTATGTTTAAAAAAAATAGGGCATGTAATGGGACATTAAATGATACCCCGCCACGTTAAAATATCAAAAGTTCATAAAATTTGATTTCAAAGTGGCCTATCTCTAAAACTGTTTTTCGGATCATGCTGGAAATTGAAATTGACCTGTATTTTATTGTACTCAATAGCTGTACAAAATATCATTTGAATCCTTTGAAGAGTTTTCAAGTTATTGGTCGGAAACCTTCGGGGGACGGAAGGACTGACGGACGGACCATCGGACAGACACCGAAAAAAACTGAGGACATAACATAATACCCTGCCACTTCGTGTGGCGGGGTATAGCAAGAAAATGTGTGAAACACACACAGTTTCCCTAGCTTTCTCAGCTGATAAAACAAAGTTTTTTGGCAAAAAGAATGAGAAACATAGGTAACATGAAATCTGTAAGCCAATGCTCACTAGTGACACCCCCACTTTCACAACTACTATCAGTATGCAATGTGCTAAATATAAACTTTACTGCAAACAGGAAGTAAATGTTTGATGGACCAAAAATGTATTCCACAATACATCATGTAAATATCAAGCTTCTTACCAAATATCAGCAACCTAAAAGTACATGTAATAGTTGTCTACTTACTTTCGAATGTGTTCATGTTCTTTTAAATATAAATCTGTTCTTCTGTTAAGTCCAGAGGAATTTTTATAAGCACTGCAAATAAACAACCATATATTTTCTAAAATAATTATAGTATTTATAATCTGTCACTACGAAAATTCGATAAAGATTACCAAACTTTGCTGTGTTTTTAGTTTTCAGTAATCCACAAATATTGGCAAAGTCAGGAATGGCGGACTTAAAACTCACCAACTTGGACAGTTGAAATTCTCTTAATCAATGATTTTGTTAAAAGTTAAGTAAAAAATATATATATATTTAATTTACATGAAATATAATATAATATCTATGCATATCTTGATACAATATATGTTAATTGTACACTGCAGCTATAATGGAAAATCAGAGACCCGCGTCTTTAAGCGGATGAAAAGGGATTTTAATTACTTATTAGATAATCGTTAATTCCGCGATAGCCACGTCTTTAGATGGACGTTTTCTATCTATCGTGGAAATCATAGTCTGCTGTTTATTTTATCGATGAGTAGTTTCATTAGTGAATATATAAGGTTACAATCGGGTTTAACAAAACTTTTTATTAAAGTTTGATGATCTAATCAAGTCCGTCGCTCGTCAAATCGGTTTGTTTGATCTTTTCTTTTATTACCTTTTATTAAATGCCTCGTGTAGATTGAAAAATCTCTGATTGGCAAAATGAAATGCCCCATTCAGATTGGAAAATCAATATTTTAGTTTTTCATTTCATTGGATGTTCCACAATTGAAAATAACTTTATGGGCGGAACTAATCAGGTAAGTAGGTGTGAATGACAGGTAAATTGTATGAAGGCGGCGCTTGTGTATTAAAAGTTCCCAACTCTAAAAATGCTGACACCTGTGGTTTTATTATCGCCAGCCTGACCAGAGATCATTAATTTGTACATGAACCTTATCATCAACGTAATTACTGTTACCTGTCAGCTTTATTCTAACTGATTGAAATATTTCAATAGATGTAAATTTGAAAAGTTTTTAATAATTATGAATGTGCTATAAGTTATATAATTATTGAGAAAGACACGTAAAATCAGTCAAGCAATGATTGACATAAAAATTCGTAATGTGTATATAATATGAATTTTAAACTTAGACTTTTTTTATTTTTTGACCCGTAAAAGCGGTCATCATCGATGTTATAGAATTTAAAAACGAAAGAATATGGAATATGCCAGAAAGACATGATCCACATAATGAAAAATCTTCATTGCCGTCAGTTAATAGTATACATCTAAAAACCTAATTTGAAAGGCTATGTTGTATTCAATTTGAAGCATATTTTATGTAAGAATTAGATTTTAAATAAAAGAGAGAGAAAAAAAGACTGATCAAGATTTAGGATCAAGAAAGAACCGTCTGCAGTTCGGACTTCTATGTAGTTTTATTTCAAAAAATTAATTTGAAATCGGTGATGTATTAAATAAGTTTTTACGTTTTGAAATTAAAAGATTTTACAACTGTAACTGGAAAAGAAAAAGAATTAAGTCATATAAAGACCTGGACGAAATTTGTCTTTCTTTTAGGGCAAGCGTCTTGCAGTTTCAGCAAGTCTGCCGGTCCTGTGTAATGCGAGCAAGATTTACTCTTGAAGTTTATAAGTATAACTTTCCACTTTGACTTATTCATATATACGTGTGAATCACAAAACGGAGAAACAAAAATACCATTTTACGTGAAAATTGTAATTTTTTCTTAATTCTTATAATCACCTATCGGAAAATGCAGATGTAATATTTTACGCGATACGTTTGATGAATCAAAATTGTTTTAGACTAGTAACTTACGCTTTTGTAACGAAATTTAATACAAGTGAAATTATTGCAGCAATTAATTTTTGTTATCTTATAAATAGAACAATTCTTTATAATTTTTCAATTTGTAAAAGACGGTAGTGAAAGACTTGCGACAAAGTGAACTGCAGCGCATTTTCATTCTTTTAAAAATGACAACGACCTTGGCTGAAATGAGGTCCTTATGATTAAGATTTCAAGAAAGTTTTAATAAGTTTTATGTAATAAACTTATATGAAAGAAAAATTATTTCAAACTGATTAAAAATCGAAAAAGACAGGAGCCACAATTAACTTCAGCACGGCATTTTCATTCTTTTAACAATGACAGCAATCTGGGCTGAAATGAGAATATGGACGATCTTTAATTATGATGAAAACTTAAGAAGTTTTTATCTTATAATCTTATATGAAAGGAAAATTCATTTCAAACTGATTTGAAATGGAACAAGACAGGACCCAAAGTCCGGGACTTGCACCAAATTTAACTTCAGTTCCTAATCAGCCTTTTAAGAATTACGATTATCTGAATTGATAGAAGACAGTGTAAGATGTAAATTTGACCTTACATGACACTTTGATGCTCGGACCAACAGCAGTGCACAACAGGGGTTTACCTACCGTTTCCTGTGTATAATACTTCAGACCCACATGCTAATTATTATCTGGATTATATAATTTGTAAGGTGGTCTCCCGTAGGGTAGGCCATGGCGTGGCCAGGTATAATTCACATCTTCTCAATTTGTTTGTTTATTCTACGAAGTCAATGGAATTTTCCATTCGAGCTGTTGTGGGTGTGTCTAAATTCTAATCAGGGAAATCTTTGATTGGAGCATCCTTCAATTGATTTACCTGTCATCGTCTGCAACAATAACTTTAACTCCAGGTGCGTGAGAATATTTTAATCTCACCGGTCAGTCACCTTTCATCTTTAAATATCTTAAGGAATGATTGACAGGTGACAATTACAAAGGAATGTGGTTCCAGATAAAACAACTGAGGCTCTTAATGGGGAATGAAAACTTTTTAAAATCATTGACCATTTTTAAACAAATACTTCCATTAAAAGTAACAACATAACTTAGCTGTATAATTTTTTTTTACAAGTAAATCAGTATATATGAAAGCAACCTATTTAAACATCTAAAAATACTTTTAATTAGAAAAACCCCAAGTGTCTATCAAACGAACATTTGTTTCTGCATTAATATATGGCATATCCATTTTCAACGTGGATTTGTTCGCGGACATCGTTTTACAATCCACGATGATTTTATCGATGGCCGTCAAGGACAGTCCATTATGAGGTAATGGTCGCCTTCACGACATCACGGCTTTGATTAATCCGTGTTAGCTGGAGTGTACAAATTTTTAGAACTGTACTATAAATATTTTTAAGTTTTAGCGTTGGTAAGGAATTGCTGAGTGATGGGCTTTCAGGTATATAGATAATAAAAAGCTTCGCCGAGCGCAGCATGATACGACCGCAGCATGTTGAACCCTGTACGTTTTAGGCCCAATATGGATAGTCAATTGTTCTGGACACATACAGCCCATGGTGGACTGACAAAGGTTTTTGACACACGCAGCTTATGGTGGACTTTCCACTCACATTTAAAAAGCCTATTGTGGATTTATGAGTTTTGGTTTCAGGAATTTTTAGGTAAAGTTTGAACGAGTAAAAAAGTTTCAATTTTGGCCCATTATTACAAGAGGGGTCACAAAAATAATTCTCAATTTTGTATCCGCTATTTGACAAGAACATGCAAAATAAATTATCAATATGGGACCACAAATAAAAAAGTATCATTGCTTTTGGCCCCTAATTACGTAATTGTGGAAAAAGGGAGGGGTCGCAAAAACATGCAAAAAATGTTCAAAATCGTACCACAAATAAAAAATTTTCGATTTTGGCCCCTAATTACATAATAGGGGAAAAAGGGGGGGGTCACAAAATTTAATTCTTACTTTTGTATGCGCTATTTGACAAGAACAAACAAGCAAAAAAAATTTTCAATATCGGACCACAATTAAAAAATTACGATTTTGGCCCCTTTTGACCCCCAAATTACACAACAGGGAAAAAGGGGGTGCAAAAATTCATCAGGTTCAATCTTTTATTGTAAGAAACATTCTTGACAAATTTCACAGCATTCCAACTAGGATTAAAGTTATAATGGAAAAAATGTAATATTGGAATTTTTTCGCCCCTTTGGGCCCCTAATTTTGAAGCGAAAAAAAGGGGGACCCCAAAAATCAATCCCATTCGTCCTATTATGGTAAGGAACATTTTTGCCAAATTACAAAGCAATGGGATAACAAGAACTAAAGTTATTGTGCCAACAAACATAAAAGTAGCATTTTTGGCCCCTTTTTGGCCCCTAATTTCTAAACGAAGAAAGGAGGAACTCCCAAAATCAATCCCATCCATCCTTTAATGGTAAGGAACATCACTGTCAAATTACAAAGCAATGGGATAACAAGAACTAAAGTTATTGTGCCAACAAACATAAAAGTAGCATTTTTGGCCCCATTTTGGCCCCTAATTTCTAAACGAAGAAAGGGGGAACCCCCAAAATCAATCCCATCCATCCTTTAATGATAAGGAACATCATTGTCAAATTTCATAGCAATGGGATATCTAGAACTTAAGTTATTGTGGGAACACTAAAGTTCTGGACAACGACGCTGACGACGACGCAGGCGACGACGGCAGCATCATACCATTATACGTCCGCAAATTTTTTGCGGTCGTATGAAAAGACAGACAAATCCTTGAAGCTGGACTTAAATACTGGAAATTCTTTCTTAATACATGTACTGTGGATTCATTTATTTTTGTGGTTATCAGTTTTCGAAGTTTTGCCAAAAAAGACATTTTGTTGGATTTTTTATTTCCTGGCTTGCTCATGTTGCTTAAAGTAATCAATGTAAAAATAACACTTCATTGGATTCTGATTTTCATGGTTTAGAGACACCCACAAAACCAAGAAAATTGATACCCCACAAATAATAATGAAACCACAGTTAATGCATGTTCAATATATCATATATTCTATAACTGTTCTCTTAGCATTTACATTTTTTATTTGCCTGATTATGACTTAACGATAAAATTGGTAACTGAACTTCACAGAAAATCAACCATTCAATCTTATACTAACCTTATATCCCTCCTGACTGAGCCTAATAAATCTTCTCTGTCTCTAATAGCTGAAATGTTAGCCTTGGTTTTCTGGAACTCGTGTGAGTAATCTTGAAAGATGTCCCGATGTCTCTGTAACGTGTGTAACAAGGCCGCACTAGGAGAACTGAGACTTATATTCTGTGTATAGTCTGACATTCTGTCGTTTACATCTTGTAACTGAAAAACAATAAATAATATATTATATCATAGTAATATTTCATAGGTTTTTTGTAATTAGGGTGTAAACATTTTGTGGTTAATATCTTCAAAGTAGGGCATTAAAACATATTGTATTTCTAGTGTAAAAGCAAATAAGGCATTTTTTACTGGAAAGCTTTGAGGGATCATAATAATCTGGTGCAATTTTTCTTGTTTGTATTTTAAGCATCAGGTATATACATGTACTGTGGATTCATTTATTTTCATGGATACCAATTTCCATGGTTTGATGAAAAATTGTCAGTTCGTGGATTCTTAAATTCTTGGCTCTGTAGTTTGCAACATACAAACCAATATAAAATCTCCTTTTTGTGGAGTATCAAATTTTGTGGGTCAAGACCACCCACGAAAACCAGGAAAATTAATACCCCTTAATTAATAATGAAACCACAGTATATGACCAGTGTGCTGGCATGAATGTTTTCATGCAAAGACACGCCTGGCCAAGAATATTGATCATAGAGTTTTTTTTTTAATTTTTGGTCAGTGATGTGTAAAGGCATTAGAAGATTTTAAATTCAACATTGTAAGTAGTTTTCTTATCCTGAAGTATAAATTGTACTATGTACCTTGGACAATAACTGTTCTATCTGCATGGCCATAGATTCAAACATGTGCTCACTGCTGGATTTGTTGATAAGTGGAGCTGACTCACTGTAAATATAAAAATTAGAAATAATGAGAAAAAGGCACATTATATCAGTACACTGCAGGGATTGTCTACTTTCAACCAATGAAACACAATGTAACAGTAGAAAATTTCTTGTTGGTTTTCTGTTGTTGCTTTTCTGATTTTGTTAAAGGCTCCTTAACATAAATTTCAATATACATCTACCATTGTATGATTAAACAATTTATAAATAGATGATTTGCAACTAATATATATACATGTTCATATATACAAGTAATGCAGTAAAAAAGAAATGAGTACCATATAATTCTACTTGACCAAAGCAAAAAGCTACCACCTTTTGAGCCCAACCATGCAAGACATTTCAAAAATAAGGACAGGGCAACACCAGCATTTTTAAATTATACACATACAGTGTCTTAATCGTTACCTTTGAGGAGCCAAATCCTTATCAGTGATAGGTTTGCTAATGAGAAAACATTTTGAACAGTTATTGACTTATCTAAAATCTCACAGGTCAAACCAATTGAAATGAAACATGGTTTCAAATGAGCCAAGTGTGAGGTCCTGGACCTTAATTCTTTTATTCAGAACCTTAAAAATGAAATTCTATAAACATATATATGGAACTGCATGTTTTCTCTAGAATATTAATACAGAACCCATATCAAATTATATAATATACAAAAAGTACCATAATGAAAGATCAAAAATACATGTATATGTACATAAACATAAAAGAAATATCAGGAACAGATCAATCTAATAAATATGATCTATATCTAATGAAACATTTCATAAACTTGCAAAATAATATGGTTGTTACTAAACACATATGTTTGGCTGCAATAATACATTATTTCTATTTATGATTAAAAGCTATATACTATTTATTTTGAAAGCACTGAATTATGTATGGTGGTATAAATAAACACACATAAATTTAAAAGCAAGAGAGCTTAAATTTGTCACAAGGAAAACCCATGAATCTTCATGTAATTGGTGCAATCTTAAAATGATCCCCTATTTTGACCGACATATGAAAATTCAGTGTTACTATAATATGGTTAAAGGACAGAATTATGTGTGAATTAACGTTTAACATATATATTAAACATGTTAAACTACAATAATTGCAAAAATTGAAATCTGGCGACTTAATGATATTTATAGTCCTAAATGTAGTCTTGGCTTCTCTACTCTTGAAACTAAGAAAACATAAAAAGAAAATTTAATCTTTGTTGAAGTTTACAATTGTACAAACCTTCCATAATCATTGTGTGAAGAATAATTTGTACCAAGCTTGCTGAATGACACCAACTTCAGATCAATCTCATTTTCTAACTGCCGGGCTTGTTTACGTAAATCTGCAATCAAAGACAAATGTGTTACATGTTTCAAAAACTGTCAAATACATGTAGCAGAAGCGGATATTAAAAGAAAATTTTTGAAAGAGGGGTTCCTTCTATACATGTAGTGTACCAAGGACAAAAGGAGGGTTCCAAGCTATTTTTGCTGAAAATCTGCAGGAAAATTACAAAATTTTCCAAGAAAAGGAGGGGTTCTAGTAAAGGACGAGACCAAAACCCTCCCTTCATCTAGATCTGCCACTGCATAGTAAAATAAAAAGCTTCGCCGAGCGCAGCATGATACGACCGCAACATATTGAACCCTGTACGTTTTCGGCCTAATATGGATAGTCTATTGTTCTGGACACATGCAGCCCATGGTGGACTGACAAAGGTTTTTGACACATGCTTCTCTGATGGACTTTCAACCGAGGGGCTAAAAATATAAATTTTGAATGTTGTTTTCTACTCTTTAAAAGAATAATGTTTGGGGAAAAAATTAAAAATCGAACCAGAATTTTTTTTTAAATTATGATTACAGCCCCAAAAATTTATTTTTAAATTTAGAATCGCTACCTGACAAGAATAAATTTGCAAAAAAAATTTTCAAAATCGGACCACAAATAAAAAAGCCCCATTTGGCCCCTAATTACGTAATAGGGGTAAAAGGGGGGGTCGCAAAAATTACTTCTTAATTTTGTATTCGCTATTTGACAAGAACAAACATGCAAAAAAATTTTTCAAAATCGGACCAGAAATAAAAAAGTTTCAATTTCGGCCCCATTTGGCCCCTATTTACGTAATAAGGGGAAAAAGGGGGGGGGTTGCAAAAATTAATTCTTAATTTTGTATCCGCTATTTGACAAGAACAAACATGCAAAAAAAATTTCAAAATCGGACCACAAATAAAAAAGTTTCGATTTTGGCCCCATTTGGCCCCTAATTACGTAATAGGGGGAAAAAGGGGGGGTCGCAAAAATTAATTGTTAATTTTGTATCCGCTATTTGACAAGAACAAACATGTAAAAAAAATTTCGAAATCGGACCACAAATAAAAAAGTTTTTATTTTGGCCCCTTTTGGCCCCTAATTACACAACGGAGAAAAAGGGGGGCACAAAAATTCATCAGGTTCATTATTTTATTGTAAGACACATTCTTGACAAATTTCACAGCAATAGGCCAACTAGGACCAAAGTTATGGTGGAAACAAGTAAAATATTTGAATTTTTTTCCCCTTTTGGGCCCCTAATTTCGAAACAAAACAAGAGGCTCCCAGGAGCCTGAATCGCTCACCTGGTCTTGATGTTGACCCTATACTTTTGTAGAGCTAAATGAGCTGAACATTTAAGCAAGCAACAGCTTTTCTCTACCTGCAATAGTTTTCATTCTATAGGCCAAAAACACCATTTTTCACCTATAAGGGACCATAACCCCTATAAGGAGTCATCTGACAACTTTGACCCTATGGAGACTTTTGTAGAGCTATATGAGCTGAACATTTAAGCAAGCAACAACTAATCTCTATCTGCAATAGTTTTCATTCTGTAGGCCAAAAACATTAAAAATCGCTTTTTTCAGGGGCCGTAACCCCTATAAGGGGTCATCTGACAACTTCGACCCTATGGAGAATTTTGTACAGCTAAATGAGCTGAACATTTAAGCAAGCAACAGCTAATCTCTATCTGCAATAGTTTTCATTCTGTAGGCCAAAAACATGAAAAATCAAATCGCTATTTTTCATGGACCGTAACCCCTATAAGGGTTCATCTGACAACTTGGACCCTATGGAGAATTTTGTAGAGCTAAATGAGCTGAACATTTAAGCAAACAACAGCTAATCTCTATGTGCAATAGTTTCCATTCTGTAGGACAAAAACATGAAAAAACGCTATTTTTCAAGGGCCGTAACCCCTATAAGGAGTCATCTGACAACTTCGACCCTATGGAGACTTTCGTAGAGCTAAATGAGCTTAACATTTAAGCAAGCAACAGCTAATCTATATCTGCAATAGTTTTCATTCTGTAGGCCAAAAACATGAAAAGTGGCTATTTTTCACCTTTAAGGGGCCGTAACCCCTATAAGGGGTCATCTGACAACTTCGACCCTATGGAGACTTTCGTAGAGCTAAATGAGCTAAACATTTAAGCAAGCAACAGCTAATCTCTATCTGCAATAGTTTTCATTCTGTAGGCCAAAAACATGAAAAAATGCTATTTTTCACCTTTAAGGGGCCGTAACCCCTATAAGGGGTCATCTGACAACTTTGACCAAATGGAGACTTTTGTAGAGCTTTTGATGCTGAATCAGTAGCGTGGCCTCAGATTTCCTCTATCTCTTATACTTTTTGATTTATAAGCCAAAAACAGTAGTCTGACCCCCATAGTCTATTTTTAGCAACGGCGGCCATGTTTTTTATCAAAGCATTTCAAAATGAGGATCGTTTGTTGCCAACATGTCATATATCATTCCTGCCAAGTTTCTGTTAAATTGGTTCAGTGGTTTCAGAGGAGAAGATTTTTGAAATTGTTAACGGACGACAGACGACGACAGACGACGACGGACGACGACAGACGACGACGGACGCATAGTGATGGCATAAGCTCACATGGCCTTTGGCCAGGTGAGCTAAAAAGGGGGGACCCCCAAAATCAATCCCATTCATCCTTGTATGGTAAGGAACATCACTGTCAAATTTCATAGCAATTGGATAACTAGAACTAAAGTTATTGTGGAAACAAACAAAAAAGTAGTATTTTTGGCCCTTTTTTGGCCCCTAATTTCTAAACGAAAAATGGGGGGACCCCCAAAATCAATCCCATGCATCCTTTTATGGTAAGGAACATCATTGTAAAGTTTCATAGCAATCGGATAACTGGAACTAAAGTTATTGTGGAAACACTAAAAAGTTAACAGACACCGACAACGACGACGACGACAACGACGACGACGACAGCATCATACCATAATACGTCCGCAAATTTTTTGCGGTCGTATAATAGGAATTAAAATTACTGCTTAATATTCCATTTATTATCAAAAATTAAAACCAATTATCAAAATGCACTTATGTTTACTGAGATGTCTTCGAGTATCCAGGTGTGACATGAACACTTTTTAAAAGCCTCCGTTTTACTTGTCGTATCATCATGAAATGTCAAGAGACAAAATCATCATTGGTCATTTCTAATGTTTAATAAAACTTAATTTTGGTAATCAATTGGTCGATATAGAACACAAAGAAAAAAAATTTCTGCAATATTAGGCAAATATCACCCAATGATATTTTTTTTTATGTATAATTTAAAAGTGATGTTATAATTTCAAGCGTACACCACTGCAACATATATTCTATGTTACTCTTTAATTATTGTTGAAGTTCTTTTCTCTTTAAATGTTATATGTATACTCATGCTGCCCCTTGTTGGGCCCTTGATTGGAAAATAAAATATGTTCTACTGTTCTATATGCCACTTGTTTATAGTTAAGTCAATAATATCACGTTTTAGTTTGAAATCAAGGGTACATGTACAATGATACTACATAAACATAAACATAAACATCATTTTATTCCAGATCAGGAGCCCACGAGGAGCAATAAGAGATTACAACAATGAGAGAAAGAACATAATTGATAGTTTAACAAATACAATCAACTTACACATAAAACATAGAATAGTATCTAATTTACAACATCTATTTTCAAAAACAAAAAACACACCTTTTATTAAATGTTACTGTCAATGATAAATCTAGCAACAACATTTAAAATCTGATTGTCTTCCAAAGTCAGTAAAAAAATGAATTTATTAAGAGTGTTTAGATTTGAAAAATTATGATATTTGTTTGAGACCAAATTAAATATATCAGCTCTTTTAACTTCAAAAAATTGACACAAGCATAAGAAATGAATTTCATCTTCAATATCTCCGGATGAACATTTTTAACAAATTCTTTGTGATCTAGGAGTATTATTAAATCGGCCAGTTTCAATTTGTAATCTATGTGCAGAAATTCTAAATCTGCACAATGCCTTTCTCTGGTTAAAATCTTTAACACAATTAAGATAATTTTCAAAACAAAAATTATTTTTAAACTTCAAATAAGTAGAAAGCTTTCCATCAAGTTTTTCATCTCTTTGAACATGCCAGTTTTCAATCAGTTTACTTCTTAGATGTTTTTCAGTGAGATTATTAAAAGTTCCCTTTTTACAACTTCTTTTACTTATATCAATATCTAAACTTTTCAATAATTTGGTTACAAATGAATACCAAGACCATTTTTTGTGACTATCTAAGTTTTGACTACAAAGATATGCATCTTTTAACAATATAAATTCAGTAGAAATATTCTCTAACCTAAACCAATATCTTAGTATTGATTTGATAATATCATAATATAATGGAAATCTACCAACCTCTGATAAAACAGCAAAATTGACACTCTTTTTATTAACACCTAATATATTTTTAATAAATTTAATGTGAAGTTTTTCACACTGTACATTTTTGTAAATATTTTCATAATTAAAAGATGACCTGATCTTAGCAATAGATGCACAATAGCTACCCCATATTTCTGAATTATATAACAGTATCGGCTGAAGTGTATGGTTAAATATATGTAGACAAGACTTGACACTTGGATTCAAGCTTAAAAAATCACCTCTCAACTTATAATATGCTTTTAGAGCTTTGTTATAAAGTTCATTCCTCATTAAATGAAAAGACCCTGATGCAGTAAAATAAACGCCTAAGTACCTATAACTAGAAACACATTCAATTAAATTATTTTGAAAATGGAAAGAATGCTGAATTTTTCTACCAGCTTTATTAAAAATTACTATTTTTGTCTTTTTAATATTCACTTTTAAGCACCAGTCATTACAAAACATTTCGAGCTTTATTAGTCTTTCTTGTAGACCTTCGGGTGTTTTCGAAAAAATCACAACATCATCAGCATACATTAAACAGTTAAGTTTTTGAACATGAAGTGATACTTCATCTATACAAGACTGTAAATAACTTGGAAGATCATTAATAAAAATCTTAAATAATGCAGGGCTCAAACTATCTCCCTGTCGAACTCCTAATTTAATGAAAAAAGATTCTGTCAAAGTATCTCCTGTTTTAACACTTGCCTGACTTTTTTCATACATTGCAGATATAATTTTATAAAATTTGGTGCCTATGTTAAGTTGTAACAGTTTTAGTTTAAGACCACTATGAATAACACTATCAAAGGCTTTGTTGAAGTCTACAAAGCAACAATATAATCTACCATCTTTATGATGACAGTATTTTTCCAGTAATGTTTTTAAAATAAATACATGGTCTGCAGGTCTTGCATTTTTTGTAAATCCAATTTGAGATGGGTCAATCAAATTGTGAGTCTTTAAAAAAACTTCAAGTCTTGAGTTTAAAATATTGTTAAACAATTTACCAATATTGCTGGTAATAGTAATACCTCTATAATTATTTGGATTGGATGGATCATCAGATTTAAATATGGGTGAAATATATCCATTTGCCCAGGATGTAGGATACACCCCATTCTTTAAACATAGATTAAAATTTTTATGAAGACAAGGTAATATAAAAGATTGACTTGATTTAAGCATCTCATTAGATATGAGATCAGGCCCACTTGCCTTACCACATTTTAATTTAGATATTGCTTCACATATCTCTTTATTTGATATTTCTGTATCCAACTCATTAATAGTAGATAGTTTTTCCTTTTCATTCAATAATTTCTCAACAGTTTCAAGCCTTTCCTTAAATTTATCATCAACAGCAGTGTGTAAATTTTGAAAATGATCAAACCACTTATTAGTATCAATATTTAAAGCACAGTTATCCTTCTTTCGCTCCTGTATTTCATTGATTAAATTCCAATATTCTTTAGGATTATTTACCCTTAAGTCATCTAATT
Source organism: Arcuatula senhousia (assembly GCA_963971305.1). NCBI lineage: Eukaryota > Metazoa > Mollusca > Bivalvia > Mytilida > Mytilidae > Arcuatula > Arcuatula senhousia. Next base: position 21,157,702 of record OZ020308.1, on the reverse strand, counting down.
TATTTATAAGTGACTCTTTGTATTTTTTTCGCTTAAATTTTCTGTTTTTATTATAGTTTCTGTAAAGTTTAAAGTATCTACCCCTTATAAATGGATCCTTAGGAAAACTGGCAAAGACTTTACCTGCTGAAATGAGACTTTGTCTCATATTAAAATGATCATGGTCAAACCATTTTTTATTTTTTTTCCTCTTTTTATTAGAAGGTTTACTTAAAGACAATTTAGCCGTTGAAATAAAGATTTCATTTAGGTCATCAGCCAGTTTATTTATATTATCTGGTGATTCTTTCACATCCTGTTCAATATATTTACCTACTTTCTTTTGAAACTCATCTGATGCAAGAGTATACTGAAATTTTAGAGCTGACTTCTCATTCCATCTATAGTTTAATGGTGCTTTATGAATTTTAGTTTGTGATTTTTCTTTTATTTGAAATTTTGCTAATATTGACCATGATATCTTGCAATGACAGTCTGAAAAAGTTGATAAAAAATCAGAAACCTCAAAGTATAAAATTTGGTTAAAAAAAATTTCATTTGTAATAAGGTAATCAACGGTGCTTTGACCATGTGTATTAAAACAAGTGTATTTCCCAAATAAATCACCAATACATCTACCATTGACAATTCTCAACTGATTACCAACACAAATATCTAACATTTCTTTACCTCTCTCATCTAAAGTTAAATCTAAGGTTCTTCTATCCCCTAAACTAAAATCTGGTTGGTATGAATCTGACAAAGGAAGATACAAGGAGTCATCACCAACAATAGTATCGGCTTCGTTAGATGTGCGTGCATTAAGATCACCGCATAGTAATATATCCCCCTTCTGTTTATACATTATAATATCTTTCTCTATAGTTTGTAAAATATCACATTCATGTTTTATATAGTATGATGAATTTGCAGGGGGTATATATGCTGCACATAAATAGACATCTTTCTGTAGATTAAAAAAATCTTTTTCAAATTTAATCCATTGATAGTCATTAGATTTTGTGGGCAATATCTTAATATAATCTTTAATTGAATTTTTTCTAAAAATACCCAGACCACCATAGTATCTTCCATTTGTCGATATTGGTCTACATACAGGAAAGTAAGTGAATCCTTCTATAAACAAATTTTCATTATTACCAACATGAGTTTCACCTAAAATAACAATATCAAAATTCTCAATTTCTTTTAAAAAGATATCATCACTAAGTTTATTAACATTATGTGAATTTACTCCTCCTAAGTTCCAATAACACATTCTCAAACATGTTTCGTAATCCCTTTTCCTATTCATTATCAATAATTATAAACTCTCTGATTTGGAATAAAAGGAAATTTTCTGACTAGAAATCAAAACTAAGAAAACTTTTATCTAAAAAAGAAATCAAAAAGATTTGAGCTAAGAAAAAAGTTATTCCTTTTAACTTGACTCTTGCTTTACTTTCTTAAACAAAACAGAACACAAAAAAAAAGACAGCAGAAAACAAGAAGTATAAAATTCTATTAATTACTGCTCAATATTACTTCTTTGTTTGTTTGCGTTCTAACTTATTCGAACCACCTCTACTAATCTGAACTTGAATCAAAATTAACAGAATTAAAAATAGAAAATTACACTTATTTTCAGAACTAGTAATGTTACAATACAATGCTACAATTAGTATCTGCCCCTCCTGACAGCATAACTATTTCTACCATTTCCTCTATAACCTTTAAAGCGATTTGGAGTGCTGGCTCTATATTGTGGCTTAAGTCCTAACATTGTTTTCAGCGCATATTTGATGTTTGAGGCCAACATTGAACATCCTCTTTGGTTTAAGTGAATATTATCCTGTTCCTTTAACAAGTGTCCTATAGGTACTGAACCATGCCACATGTTTGATACTTGAAATAAAGGATACTGGGCGAGGATAATATCCATTTCTTGGTATTAACCTTGATTTTGGGCATACTTCCCAACCTGTGTAATTCACGCCAACCGATGTTAAAATGTTTGTTGTAAAAATTATAATTAGACTGTCAGACCAGAAAGAAGAAGGAAAGGCTTTTAAAATGAGCAATTCTATGACATTTTATGGAAAATACGCAAAACAATCGAAAACATTGCTCTCTAGACTCTAACCAGCAGTGAAAAACAGCCAGCAGACTACATGTATTTTTCTTTAAATATCCAAAAAATATGGATAAATTACTATAGTTATACTAAAATTGTGTCATCAAACATTTTATCATTATCGCAAGCATATAGTAAGCTTTGTTAACTACTGCGTTTTGTTTTGTTTGTTGACATTTCATGATTTTGACAGACTTACAGGATACAAGAAAAGCACGATTCTAACGACATGACTCTACAATTTGAGTCAAACTAATTGATTTATAAACAGTATTTGTTTGTATGAGGATAAGGTTGGTCTTTAAAATGGCAAATTAAAGCCACAGAACAATATATTCTCAAACAATCACCTTCCCATAAGTTTCCCATATCTGCCATTACTTCCACGGTGTCCGCTAGAGTTAAAACCCAGAGTGAATATACCGAGAACGTCCCGGAACTACAAAACTAGCATTTTACCATCTTTCACTCTGACCTGGCTATAAACAAGATGAATATTTCACAAACATATAGAGTAAACAAACAAGAATAAAACTATTTAGTTTGTCCTTGTCAAAGGACCTGGTTCACCAAGTACCATATTTGGCCTATTAAAATCGAGTCAAATTCTACCTTTGCCAATGATAGATTAACAATAGGTCTACCATGTCACGCTCAATATTTCCGTTTTATTCTATGTAAATGGATATTGATAACATAAAAAATTGAGAAATCATTCAAATCACGACTTTTTTTAAAGAATATATACAATTGTATATATGGTGCCACAACCTCGGACGACCTTACTTTCTCGGGGGGAAACATTATAAGTCTACCATATGTTCAAAAGTATTTGGTCACTCTCAATTTTTCCGTTTCATTTCTATGTTAATTAACAATTTTCCCGTTGAAGCCATTTTTTTCGGGGGGGGGCTCATTATATTATGATTTTTTTCACTGTTATATATGTTAACATGATATAACAGCATTGTCAAATTTTTATGAGCAAGATTTATACGTAAAAAAAGCTTTTGACTTTTAATAAAGGCAGTAATTAATATAGCGATTTTTGTTTTGTTTTCATCATATCAACCTTAGGGACCGACCATATATTGTGCCTAAACCAATTATTGTAATTGAGTTCGAGCAATAAATAAAATTGAAATTGAAATTGAAATTATAGGGCGCATTTCAATTGAGCGAATTTGAAAATGACCCCACCTTTCATTTGAGCGAATTTTTCTATTTCAATTGAGCGAATATTTTTTTCCAGGTAAATACAGGTAAATAAAGGTAAATGGCTAAAAAATTTATACAAAAAAATAAGACAGACTATGAATAAAAATTCGATTTTGTAGCCATAGACAGAATACAGATACATTTTAAAAAATCATAACTGAAAATATAACTTTACATAAAACATATCAAAATCAGTTGTAGAGGTTGCGAAACAAAACAATCGATTTACAGGCTCAATACCTTGATTTCTTTTTTATTCTTTCTATCTATCTATTGTTATACATGGAAAGAGTTCACTACTTGTCGTTCTTATATACATGTACCCGTATTCAAAGACATGAAAAAAATTGAACATGGATTTGAAGCCTACAGAAACCAATAAAGGAAAAAAGGTGTCTTTTATTTGATGGTTATTCCTTTATCTGACAATGTTTTATTCTTTTAGCATGTGAAATATTATTTTAATAAAATTGTTTGCATATTTGTTCTATCTATATATGAATAATATTATGGTACAACAGAAAATAATCGTAATAATTACCTGTAAAAACAAAATTTACCTGTAAAAAAATCGCTCAAATGAAATTTTTTTTTCGCTCAAATAAAACTTTTTTTTCCGCTCAATTGAAATGTCAATTCGCTCAAATGAAGTGCACCGGAAATTATAACTTGAAGGGGGAGGGGCTTGGTTTTTTCAAGGCCTAAAATATTATGGATCTACTTCTTGACGAAAAAACATTTAGCAACAAAGGTGAAGACAAAAATAAAATATATTCTGAAAAAGGATTTCTGCCATATAAAATAATGTTAAAATATGGGGAAATATTGGTGCCGCAACCTCGACCGACTTTACTTTCTCGGGGGGGGGGGATGCCGCTGGGTCATATATCAAATAAGATGACAACATATATCATATCGAATATTAATATGATATACTTAAAATAGCAAAGCTGTACATTCTTCTTTGATATGCAGTGCTTTCTTCTTTATATGATGTGCTCTCTTCTTTATATGGTGTGCTTTCTTCTTTATATGATGTGCTTTCTTCTTTATATGGTGTGTTTTCTTCGGTATATGATGTGCTCTCATCTTTATATGCAGTGCTTTATTCTTTAAATGACCTCTCTTCTGTAAATGATGTGCTCTCTTCTTTACATGATTTGCTTTCTTCTTTATATGGTGTGCTTTCTTCTTTATATGGTTCGCTTTCTTCTTTATATGGTGTGCTTTCTTCTTTATATGGTATGCTTTCTTCTTTATATGGTATGCTTTCTTCTTTATATGGTGTGCTTTCTTCTTTATATGGCTCACTTTCTTCTTTATATGGTGTGCTTTCTTCTTTATATGGTTCGCTTTCATCTTATGGTGTGCTTTCTTTTTTATATGGTTCGCTTTCTTCTTTATATGGTGTGCTTTCTTCTTTATATGGTATGCTTTCTTCTTTATATGGTGTTCTTTCTTTTTTATATCACTCTATCATTATATGTGGTGCATTCTTCTTTATATGGTGTGCTTTTTTTATTTTACTTTATATGAAGTTAAAACTTTTTTATATGGTGACCACTCTTTCTTTATATGCGGTTCTTTATACTTAAAACGAAAGAATATGGAATATGTGCCAGAAAGACACGATCCACATATTGATATGATTTTGATAAATGTACAAAAGAAAAAATTCACTGCGTGTGGAGCGCTTTTCTGGATTAACCTTCATCAGACACGCTAGGAGTAAAAAAACTTGGAAAACCGGTAAAATATTAGATTTGATAAGCCAAAAAAATATTACAACAATGACCAAATAGATGAAGGACAATGTATGATAAGGGCTATTTTTGACCTTTTTATGCTAAAATGTTGATTTATATGATATTAAGCATTGAAAGTTAATAGATTTAAAATTTTTAAACAAACAATAGATCAAATCTGATTTTAGCATTTGACCAAACTTTATGAAAAGTGGCTTTTCTCAAAATGTGGATACTAATGTTTCCAGAAATTATCTTTGTGGGCCGCAGGTCCGCTCATATTTAAATATCACAAAATCCGTTGTCATTTTAACAATTTTCAGCCAATATTGCTACATTTCATAGTTCTATCATTTTGTGCACATGCGAAATTACGCCATATGTCAAATTTTCAATAAAATGTTGCCTGTTCCAAAAAATATAACTTCTGAATCACAAAATCACACTGTTGTAATTTAATATTTCAATTTTTTGAAAATTTGTCCAATTTAGGGGGGGTCAATTCGTGCTCTTATCCCATCTTGTCCTTTATCAAATTTTAAAGAAATAGCCAAACGTCAAATTTTTTTGAAATATGTAAACTGTGTCTTTCCAACACATATTCCAGTACTCGAAAATATATAAGAGCATACAACTGGTGCACGGGGAAGCTTTCTACGACATCCACACGGCACTTAAGCCAAACTCTGAAATAATATTAATAAAAAGCTTCGCCGAGCGCAGCATGATACGACCGCAACATGTTGAACCCTGTACATTTTAGGCCCAATATGGATAGTCTATTGCTCTGGACACATGCAGCCCATGGTGGACTGACAAAGGTTTTTGACACATGCTTCTCTGGTGGACTTTCGACCCAGGGGGTAAAAATATAAATTTTCAGTTTGCATTCTACTCTTGCAAAAAAATTGTCAAAATTGGACAAGAATTAAAAAAAATTCAATTTCGGCCCCTTTTGGTCCCTTATTATGTAACAGGTGAAAAAGAGGTGGGGTTGCAAAAATAATTTCACAAATTTGGATTCACTACTTGACAAAAATAAACTTGCAAAAAAAAAATTCAAAAACAAACCAGAAATAAAAAAGTTTTGATTACGGCCCCTTTTGGCCCCTAATTACAAAACAAGTGAAAAAGGGGATGGTCACAAAAATTAATTCTCAAATTTGGATTCACTACCTGACAAGAATAAACTTGCAAAAAAATTTTTTTTAATCGGACCACAAATAAAAAAGTTTCGATTTTGGCCCCATTTGGCCCCTAATTACGTAATAGGGGAAAAAAGGGGGGTCGCAAAAATTAATTCTTAATTGTGTAAGTGAGCTGAACATTTAAGCAAGCAACAGCTTCTCTCTACCTGCTATATTTTCATTCCATAGGCCAAAAACATGAAAAAACATTATTTTAGGGGCTGTAGCCCCTATAAGAGGTCATCTGACAACTTCGACCCTATGGAGTTTTTTATAGAGCTAAATGAGCTGAACAATTAAGCAAGCAACAGCTTTTTGCTATCTGCAATAATTTTCATACTATAGGGCAAAAACATGAAAAAATGCTATTTTTCACCTTTAAGGGGCTGTAACCCCTATAAGGGGTCTTCTGACAACTTCGACCAAATGGAGACTTTTGTAGAACTTTTGATCCTGAAGCAGTAGAGTGGCATCAGATTTCATCTATCCCTTATACTTTTTGAATTACAAGCCAAAAACAGTAGTCTGACGCCCCCTGGTCTATTTTTAGCCACGGCAGCCATGTTTTTTGACGAATCAGAAATTGAAACATTACTATAGTGCAGGACACCCTAATGATCAATCATACCAAGTTTCATTGAATTCTGTTCAGTAGTTTCAGAGGAGAAGATTTTGAAAAAGTTATTGTAAGAACAAACAAAAAAGTTAAAATTTTGGCCCCTTTTGGACCTTAATTTCCAAACGAAAAAAGGGGGGACTCCCAAAATCAATCCCATCCATCCTTTAATGGTAAGAAATATCATTGTCAAATTTCATTGCATTTGGATAACTAGAACTAAAGTTATCGTGTATACACTAAAGTTAACAGACGACGACAACGACAACGACGACGACAGCATCATACCATTATACGTCCGCAAATTTTTTGCGGTCGTATAAAAACGAAAGAATATGGACTATGCGCCAGAAAGACATATATGTTTTTTTCTTTTTAATGAGGTCCATTTTTCTTAAGATGCTTTGCATCAGTGTGTAAAAAAAATCATATGAATTTGCCTGAAAAAAAATCTGGACATTTTTGGACAGGGCTGAATTTTCGTAGTTGTCTCAAAAATGGAAAATATGGAAGCAATTTGATTGAAAGTGGTTTGGAATCCCTTATAGCTAGAGTCGCTTTTGAAAGAAAACATTACATCTGATATAATAGTTGGAAAGTTATCTGTCTTTCAAATGATACAACTAGATGTATATGATAAAATTAAGAATGACATTTTTGCCATATGGAAGCACACAACCTAAGAAGAAAAATAATGGCAGTGAATTTGATCACATGCGTTTGGGTCCAGGATTTTCTTTTTTATTATAAATACATAAAAAAATTCATCTCGTCTATATACTATTTCCACATAGTAAAATGCGAGGTTCTTTTTTATATACGCACAATAAGAAAAATAAAATCCTGGACCCAAACGCATGTGAATTTGATAATCCTAAAAGGACATTATTGAAAACCTACTTGAAAGTGGCTTCTCTATAGTGGAAATTAGTAAGAATCTACAAAGGCGTTTAGACCTGTCAATATTTTTATATCTGACATATATTCTACTACTTAAGGGTGAGCATCGTTTTTTAATTTACACATGATTGATGTGGCAATTGTCAGTAAGCGTGTATGGATCTTAACCACTCTTCTGTAAATGGGTGCGGACGCCGACGCCGACGCATCTGTAAATGGCCAGTCAGGCAATGACTCAGGCGGAGCATGCACATCACAGCCAGCATCCAAAACATGCAAAATGCCTAGTATCAGCTGCATCTACCATACCAATATGGTTGATAAAGCACTAGTAAGTAACTGGAAACTGCCCTTAACCAATCTGACTCCGACGCCGAGGGTATCACATAAGCCCCCTCACTTCGTGAGATGAGCTAAAAATAAAGATATCGGGACATATGAAGCAGTTGAGCACTATGCGCTTATATATGTTGGAGTGTACTACCTCGCGCAACATGTCTATCTAGAAAGTACTAAATTGAAGGAAATACGACTTGTAGCTTTATAAGAAAACATCATTCAGCCCGTATGGAAGTTTTTTTTTCAGAGCGTCACTTTCATGACGTTTTTCTCGAAAAACAAGTTAAAGTTCTTTTTTTTGTTCTCGCGATATAATAAGCGCTACACGCCCCATTTGGTCTGCACTCTTCGCGCAACCTGTCTGATTTTCAAAAATACTCTGTTTTACAAAATACTGCATCAACGGGTAATTTCTCAGGACGCCTAAATTTCAACATTTTTCTAGAACAACAAGTTAAAAATTTAAAATAATTGGATATATGAAGCGGTTATGAGGGCTATGCGCTTATGCGGAGGTGTACTTCCTCGCGCAACATGTCTACTTATAGAAAGTACTAAATTATACAAAATGCGACTTATAGTTTTTTTTAAGAGCTGATCATTTCGACCGTATGGGAGATTTTTTTCAGAGCGTCAATTTAATGACGTTTTCTAAAAAAAAACAAGAGAAAAAACATAAAAGTTATTTTTGGTCTCCCGCTATTGTAAGCACTACACGCCCCATTTAGCATGTACTTTTTCGCGTAACATGTCTACTTTAAGAAAATACTCTGTTATACTAATTACTACTTACAGTTTGTCTCTTTTACACAGGTGATTTTTTTTTTCTAAGGAGTCAAAATTTCGACGTTATTGTCGAAAACACGTTAAAAAGATAAAGATCTCGGGATATATGTAAAAGATTATGAGCGCTATGCGCTTATGAAGGGGTGTACTTCATCGCGCAACATGTCTTCTATTAGAAAATATTCGCTTTTAGGAAATACGGGGCCAATTGCAGAACCGCGAGCAGCGCCTACTGGCCTCGTTGAAGGCTGCTGGCGGTTGTCCATCGTGGTTTTTCTGAATTGCCGCTTGATTGTGGGTTGTGTGGCATACACTTATTCCACATCTCATTATTTTCTATTATAGTTTCATTTGAGCACATCATTCCGCTCGTATGGAAGATTTTGTCAGAGTGTCAATTTTATGACGTTTTTTTTTTATTTCGAAAAAAAAAACAATTGAAGAACATGAAAGGTTTGGTTTTTTGTATCGCGCTATTTATAAGCGCTACACGCTCCATTTAGAGTGTACTTTTTCGCCCAACATGTCTACTTTTAGAAAAGACTCTGTTTTATTAACTACCACTTATTGATTTTTAAGAAAGACTGTACTTATCGTTTTATCTAGGAAAATCATACCAACGAATCGAAGAGTTTTTAGAGCTTCAATTTTATTAAGATTTTTCAAAAACAAAAATGAAAAGATTTAACTCGATATAATAAAAATGGTCAACTTTCTTTCAAACAATATTTTTGTTTGATGGGAGTTTTTTTAGCAGACCCTTCGCATCAAAAATGGATACAAATTGTGCACAATTTCTTGTCGATTATTCATTCCTTTGAGCAGACTTTTTACAGTTACTTCTTGAGAAAATGATCGAAGACTTGCTTTATCTTTTAATCTCACATTTTGTTAAAATGGCGATGACCTTTTAATAAGCAATCCATGTTGCCATTTTTACATCTCATAGACACTACATGATCCAGGAGGTCAGGCATGGGGTAATGCAAATGTGTAATTGTAATGCATTGTAATGCATTACATGTTTTTAAGTAATTCAATGTAATGTGTAATGCACCATATTTTGCATTACAAGCAATGCATTTCTTTCTCAAAAATTCATGTAATTCATGAATTACAAATGAATTACATTGCATTACTATTATTAAATGAAAAAATAAAGAAGGGTCAGTAAAATTTTCAACATTTTATAGCAGGTTTATGAAATCATAAACATATTGTTCTAAAAATTTGAAGTGAAGCCATACAAACACAAAATAATTAAACATTTTCTTTTTACACTGTTGTAAAAACAACTTAATCAGAGTGTCAAAACAACTTCTGTCAAAATAAAATGGCTTCAAGTTAAAAATATTAATTCAATTATTATTATTTTTATTTATTATGTTTATAGTATTCCTTAAATAGAAGTAAGTTGACTATCAACCAAGAGAGTTGAATTTGTAAATAATTTTCAAATTACTCAACTTAATATGCAAAAATGACATATTTTTCTATTGTTAATCCTCATTGATGATTCAGTAAATACTATGTTATCTTCCTTGACAAAAATGATAATTTTAAAAATGCTTTAAATTCATCTTTACAACTAATTTGATTTACAATATTATTTATGTTCAGATCACAAGCTGGCTTTTCAACAACCTATGCCTAATCATGATCAAATCTTATTTTATCTTATCTTATGAGTTATAAATATTTTTTTATGATTAATATTCTCCAATACATGAGGAATTAACAATATTCTTTAATACATGAGTTATAAACATATATTTTTCAAACTCATATTTTCCGATATTTTTGTTTTGTTCTGAACATAACAAAAATATAGGAAAATAGGAGTTTAAAAAATATAATCATGGCACAATGAATAAAATATACATTTAAAATATTTGAAACAAACAAAATTCTTGCTAAGCAACATTTTTACTTTTCTGTTTTGTTTTGTTTTTGTGCCAAGACATTCAATGTATAACGTGCAAAAGTTTATGAAGTTCTGTCTTAATAATTAATAAGTTTTTATCAAAAATGTTTTTAAACAAGTTAACATTGGTATGATGGTTATTGCAAACAAGTTAACGGAACTTAAAAATGTAATGGTAATTCAATGCATTACTTAGCTAAAGTAATGGTAATTCAATGCATTTCTTTTCATAATCCTTGTAATGGTAATGGTAATTCAATGCAAGTTTTCTCAAAGTAATGGTAATTCAATGCATTACATTGCAATGTAATTCACCCCATGCCTGCAGGAGGTCCGCTTCATTTTTGGATTCATATTTCGAAATCGACACACAAAGACGGCTTTGTACAAAGCTCTGTGACATCAAACGTGTCTTCAACTTTCCAATTGTCAACTTTTTCTAATTGCCTCGAGTTCACGCTGCAGATTGCGGTTTGGTTGTAATATGTTTTTTTTGTTTTTTTGGCCTTTTCGCACTTACAACATTTCTTCGCACGTTAAAGAACCCTGCTGCAGGTCTCGGTAAGAGTAGGCTCCGTAGGACCCCCATGCAGATGGCAAAATTACCAGTCCCTACCGATCATTCTTTTTTTTTAGGTGGCAGTCAAAACGCTCCTCCCCGATTGTCCTTGTGTCCCCAATTCCTCCAATTCATCATCATTGCATGTTCATTTTATCACCCCTATCATATTCATCTCCCGGATATAGCCCAATTCGTGCTGATTGGGAGTAACAGTAAAAAAAAACTTACAACATTCACCATTTTTCAATAACAGTATTCGGAAATTATAAATTCAATCGTTGTTAGTAAAGTCTGAATACTGTGATTTCATTATTATTTGTGGGGTATCAATTTTCGTGGATTTTGTGGATGATCCCATGAAAAGGAAATATAACATTGACTGTACGCTGCAGTCTTCAAAACCACGAATTTAATTAAAGAATTCACGAAATGATCTTTTTTCATCAAACCACGAAAATTGGTACCCACGAAAATAAAGGCATCCACAGTACTTATGAATTAAACTATAGTTTGCTTTGGCCTTGTAGCATTCAACTCGTCAAACGTTTGGTCATATATATACCAGATTGTTGGTATGCGGAATGGATGACTCAAATGAGTGAAATTTCAACAAATTAATTAATCTTGGTTTGTTTCTTTATTTCATTTCAATAAATGAAGTTGCTGATGACGTAAAAGACAGATTCTCTCAGCGAGTTTCATGAAACAAACAACAACAAATATATACATCAACACAATACATACAAATTGAATCAACCAATAACAAAGAAACATAAAACATATCAGCCTATAATAACTTTTGCACAGCTTTCTGTCATTTTATCTTAAGCTTAACACACTATAACTGGTTTCATTTTATCTAAGTTACGCTTAAACACAGAAACACTTGTGTCATTAACATTACACTCAAACGCAGACACTGGTGCCATTTGCGTTACACTCAAACACAGACACTGGTGTCATTAAAGTTACACTCAAATACAGACACTGGTGTCATTAACGGTACACTCAAACATAGACAATGGTGTCATTAACTTTACACTCAAACACAGACACTGGTGTCATTAACGATACACTCAAACACAGACACACTTGTGTCATTAACATTACACTCAAACAAAGAGACACTGGTGTCATTTACGTTACTCTCAAACACAGACACTGGAGTCATTAAAGTTACACTCAAATACAGACACTGATGTCATTAACGTTGCACTCAACCACAAACATTGGTATCATTTACGTTACATTAAAAATGTTTACGTTACACTCAAACACAGAGCACTAGCTGGTATCAGTTACATAGTCTATGTACTCTTAGTTCATATTTTCATATCATAACATTCATGACATTATTTAAGTAGACAATATCCATGAACTTTTACACTATATTGAGATTCATACTTTGAAATGATACTTATTTTTGATAAAAGGTGCAATAGACCGAGTATTCAAAATGTAGCACTTTGAGATTGAAATTCCAAGGCACATAATCCGGCAACGATCAAACACTAGCAAAATGTGTCATTTCCGTTTTCTGTCCTTGATTAATGTTTCTAATTTGTTCTTCCGTACATAAGAGCACATCAGTATAACCGCGTTTACAATGTAGGTCGTACAGCATACAACACATATATCCTCCAGAATGTATACGAGTATATAACCAAGGTACAGAGAGCCGCAATTAGCGAGTATTGCAGTCCAAAATGCCAGTCTTGAAGCATTTACAGAACTTTGAATTGCTGAAACGAAATACAAGATCAATAGACAACAACTATTATACTTTACCTATATAAATCGTAAGCATGTGACCACAGCTTTTGTAAAAGCGTTACGTTTCTTTTTATATTTTTTTTTTATCAAGAAGAAATCTTAAACTTCGTTATAACTCAAAGGTTGGTGTTGCACCCCTTGAAAATGTAAACATAGAAGATATTGAGATGTGGAATAAGTGTACGCGACACAACCTACAATATAAACGACAATTTAAACTAGAATGGCGGTCTTCCATGGAAGACGTATGTCGCCTGCGTCTTAAAATTTTCGATAAACAGGAAGTAGATGAGTTATTGGCATAAAATCGCTTTACACCATAAAGTACCATAGGAGGAAGCTACATACCAAATATCAAGAGGATGTGACCTGTAGATTCCCGGAAAACTGCGACGGTAATTTTTGTGACGCCGCAGGACGACGCAAGTCGACGGATGGTCCCAAAGTAACCCCTATATGTCGCTTCTCCAACACGTTGCAGGCGACATAAAAATCCACAATGGAAAACAACCAGCATTGCAACAAGAGCAAAATGAACTTAAAAGCTATACTTGTATTTGTTAAAATTAGAATCATTTTACCACTGCCGGTTAAGTTCCAAGTTCCCGTTTAAGTGCCTGTTTCTTGACAACCTCGGGTTTTTATTTCCTAACTTACCACATAAAATTTGTATAACATAGAAGAGCATTCCAAATATACTATTTGGTTGATTTAGAACACTATCTTTGCCTGCGATGTACTCAACCAAACCAAAACCTTTTCCGAATCTGAAATGACAAAAACAAATGGAAGATAATTGGGAGAATAGAGCATTATGGTAATATCTTATGCCCCCACGACGACATGTCGGGTGGGGGCATAAACTTTATCATTGTCCGTACGCCCATACGAATTTCCGTCAAATTTTCTCTCTCAGAAACAGTATATTTGAATGATTTGAAATTTGACAGGGTGATAAAGTGTGATAAACTTTTAAATTACATGTACATCCTAGGCGTCTCTCGTGACTGCTGAACATCTACCTTCCATTTGGGACTAAGGCGATATGGAAATTCAGCTAAAAAAAAAACTCTGCCACGCTTTATTCAGAAACTGTACGCGAGAATGATTTAAAATATGGTTTGGTGGTCCGATTTCAGGTCTGTCGGACTATATATATTTGAGGTCCTTCACAAAGCGGCATCTGTGAACCATTGACAAATTTCTTCTTTACTTTGACCCAGAGACAATGGCCATGATGACAGTGTCATAAGCAGGGTCCACTGCTATACTGACTAATTTTGTCTAATTAATATGTAGATTTTAAAACGCCGATCTTATGAAGGTAACACTTGACTATATTTATTCTGCATCTAATTATTCCGTAATATTTATTCCTCTATGTGTAAGCAATTGATAAAAAGAATGGTTCTCGTGTACAATTATAAGAGGATGAAATTTTCTGCTTCAACGCTGAATGCTCGCCCATAATTATCTACCTTTGCCGGTTTCTTAAACGCATTAATAAAACATCTTAATGTATAACAGCTTCTGTTTTAAAGAAAACTGATACAAATATATAAAACATATTAAATAAAACAATGATCTTTAAAACAAAAACTCAAATTCAGTGATATACTGATGGAAATTTTGCAACTTTTCTAAACGCTGACGTGTACTAACCTAGAAGTGAAGACCTTTGAGCAGCTCATTTTTGAGTTAACATCACACCATGCTCGAAATTTGGAATCTCCTTCAGCGTGTATTTCAACATACAAAGCATACACAGACAGCAATATCCCAAATGTACAAAATATCAACAGGAAAACGGTTTGATTGCGAATACTCTTTCTCAACTCAACCGTTTGGTTTGCCATTGTTTACAATGATGTTCCTTAGATCATTGAAAAATTGGATTTTCCCTATTTCCTTATTTATTTTTCAATAATTATGAATTTCGACTGAACCAAAGGAGCAAATTTTATTTATCATAGAATAAACGATTTCTTTAAACAACGTGGATATAGTTAAGAACAGGCGAACAGCATAGTCATTAAGGTACCAGTCTTGTAAAAGATTTTTACTTCCTGGGTGCACGTCAAAACATGGACGCCAATAATATAGTCCCTATTTTTCTCTTTTTTTCTCCGCACCCCATATTTGAAATAGTACAATTTATGACATTGATTTTAAAAGATATATAATTACTTTACTTGAAAAAAAAATTTGGCAGCATTTGAGAAAAGGGAAAATGTAGTGATATGCTGTTTACTATGGGTGGTGCGGCTAAGGATAAACAGTGAAATGAAAGTGGAAAACATGCGACTTTCACTTTGAGGTTAGTTATCTTGAAAAACTTCGTGGCCTCATATGGTTTTTTTGGCATGAAATGATTTTTTCATCTTTCCTAAAGTACAGTATATGCTTGAAAGTTTGATTGAATAGATTTTAGAATTTTTAGAATTTTTTATTCCAACCCTGTTTAACATTATTGGCAATGGGAAATCTTTTACAAGACTGAGACCTGGTAGACAGTTTTGACAGTAAAGTTGAATATCAAATAAATGTTTAAAATCAGGTTTAAAGGAAAGAAAGTCATATTGTATGATACTTTATGATGATATTTTTTAATTTTATGAAAAGGTTTTACTGCCATCCTTCATTTTTTGCTCTAATGGTAGGTTTTGACCATATTAGGACATTAGAATAACTTTTGTCTTTTTCATGGGGAACAATAAATTTAAATGCACAAAGTTTTTATATTTAGTAAGAATAGATTCATAGTAGTGAGTTTTTTCATTTAAAGTTGCATTATTTTATACGGTTTGACTTTTTTCGCACTTTCCATATGTTAAGTCTAATGTAAGAAATGACAGTTTTCATTACCTCTCCACACATATGGCAACTGTGATAATTTTTAAAATGGTGACTCCTTAAAAATAAAAATGGTTTAAAAATGTTCTAGATAGATTTTATGATTGATTTCAGCCCAAAAAACCTAAATAAAATCAGCATTTTTTTCAAAGTGGTCTTTTGTGATGTGCATACAATGTGTTTTCTTTGTGCGGGAAATTCAAAATTGCTATTTTACAGTAATAAAAGCCATTTTCTCAATATAACTGATCAAGTCATACAATATTTTGGTGATTTCTGCCTTGTATACCTTCTTTTTAAGCAACTTGTTCAGTTTCATAAGCCTAATGTATAAATTCTAACCAATGGAGGGCCATTTATATCTGCCCAGGGCACTAATTTGGCTTGAAAAGCTCATAAATTAGTCAATAAAGCCCAATTTTCTTACTTATGATGTTGTTCATTTCACATTTATTCTTTTTCTCATATAAGTCTTGCCATATTTGTTACATCAAAAGGTTTGATGGGCTTGGTTTTGATTTTTGGATAAACAAGAGGCTCCTGGTTGTCTACATAGGTGAAAAAGGGGGGTCCGCACATAGCTTTTTCTTCTTTAAGAACTTAAAACCATCTTGAAAACCATTTTTTTGCTCTTATATCTTGCCTTGGGTATTGCTCACATCAAATCAACTAAGATATTTTATCTGAGAATGACTAGACTGGAACAGGACCTTAAAGTGTTCATTTTAAGTCAAAAATGAGAAAACTAACAAATATGTTATGAGGGTACCCATTTTAAATATGGAATTAAAAAATCCATGTTGGCAGTTGGGATATGAATTTTTCAGAATTTTATTGCAAAATGACTAAAGATACAGAAAAACAACAGTTTTAATAAATATTCAAACATGTATGGCAGTAATAGGTACCAGTCTTGTAAAAGATTTTTACTTCCTGGGTGCACGTCAAAACATGGACGCCAATAATATAGTCCCTATTTTTCTCTTTTTTTCTCCGCACCCCATATTTGAAATAGTACAATTTATGACATTGATTTTAAAAGATATATAATTACTTTACTTGAAAAAAAAATTTGGCAGCATTTGAGAAAAGGGAAAATGTAGTGATATGCTGTTTACTATGGGTGGTGCGGCTAAGGATAAACAGTGAAATGAAAGTGGAAAACATGCGACTTTCACTTTGAGGTTAGTTATCTTGAAAAACTTCGTGGCCTCATATGGTTTTTTTGGCATGAAATGATTTTTTCATCTTTCCTAAAGTACAGTATATGCTTGAAAGTTTGATTGAATAGATTTTAGAATTTTTAGAATTTTTTATTCCAACCCTGTTTAACATTATTGGCAATGGGAAATCTTTTACAAGACTGAGACCTGGTAGACAGTTTTGACAGTAAAGTTGAATATCAAATAAATGTTTAAAATCAGGTTTAAAGGAAAGAAAGTCATATTGTATGATACTTTATGATGATATTTTTTAATTTTATGAAAAGGTTTTACTGCCATCCTTCATTTTTTGCTCTAATGGTAGGTTTTGACCATATTAGGACATTAGAATAACTTTTGTCTTTTTCATGGGGAACAATAAATTTAAATGCACAAAGTTTTTATATTTAGTAAGAATAGATTCATAGTAGTGAGTTTTTTCATTTAAAGTTGCATTATTTTATACGGTTTGACTTTTTTCGCACTTTCCATATGTTAAGTCTAATGTAAGAAATGACAGTTTTCATTACCTCTCCACACATATGGCAACTGTGATAATTTTTAAAATGGTGACTCCTTAAAAATAAAAATGGTTTAAAAATGTTCTAGATAGATTTTATGATTGATTTCAGCCCAAAAAACCTAAATAAAATCAGCATTTTTTTCAAAGTGGTCTTTTGTGATGTGCATACAATGTGTTTTCTTTGTGCGGGAAATTCAAAATTGCTATTTTACAGTAATAAAAGCCATTTTCTCAATATAACTGATCAAGTCATACAATATTTTGGTGATTTCTGCCTTGTATACCTTCTTTTTAAGCAACTTGTTCAGTTTCATAAGCCTAATGTATAAATTCTAACCAATGGAGGGCCATTTATATCTGCCCAGGGCACTAATTTGGCTTGAAAAGCTCATAAATTAGTCAATAAAGCCCAATTTTCTTACTTATGATGTTGTTCATTTCACATTTATTCTTTTTCTCATATAAGTCTTGCCATATTTGTTACATCAAAAGGTTTGATGGGCTTGGTTTTGATTTTTGGATAAACAAGAGGCTCCTGGTTGTCTACATAGGTGAAAAAGGGGGGTCCGCACATAGCTTTTTCTTCTTTAAGAACTTAAAACCATCTTGAAAACCATTTTTTTGCTCTTATATCTTGCCTTGGGTATTGCTCACATCAAATCAACTAAGATATTTTATCTGAGAATGACTAGACTGGAACAGGACCTTAAAGTGTTCATTTTAAGTCAAAAATGAGAAAACTAACAAATATGTTATGAGGGTACCCATTTTAAATATGGAATTAAAAAATCCATGTTGGCAGTTGGGATATGAATTTTTCAGAATTTTATTGCAAAATGACTAAAGATACAGAAAAACAACAGTTTTAATAAATATTCAAACATGTATGGCAGTAATGGGTACCAGTCTTGTAAAAGATTTTTACTTCCTGGGTGCACGTCAAAACATGGACGCCAATAATATAGTCCCTATTTTTCTCTTTTTTTCTCCGCACCCCATATTTGAAATAGTACAATTTATGACATTGATTTTAAAAGATATATAATTACTTTACTTGAAAAAAAAATTTGGCAGCATTTGAGAAAAGGGAAAATGTAGTGATATGCTGTTTACTATGGGTGGTGCGGCTAAGGATAAACAGTGAAATGAAAGTGGAAAACATGCGACTTTCACTTTGAGGTTAGTTATCTTGAAAAACTTCGTGGCCTCATATGGTTTTTTTGGCATGAAATGATTTTTTCATCTTTCCTAAAGTACAGTATATGCTTGAAAGTTTGATTGAATAGATTTTAGAATTTTTAGAATTTTTTATTCCAACCCTGTTTAACATTATTGGCAATGGGAAATCTTTTACAAGACTGAGACCTGGTAGACAGTTTTGACAGTAAAGTTGAATATCAAATAAATGTTTAAAATCAGGTTTAAAGGAAAGAAAGTCATATTGTATGATACTTTATGATGATATTTTTTAATTTTATGAAAAGGTTTTACTGCCATCCTTCATTTTTTGCTCTAATGGTAGGTTTTGACCATATTAGGACATTAGAATAACTTTTGTCTTTTTCATGGGGAACAATAAATTTAAATGCACAAAGTTTTTATATTTAGTAAGAATAGATTCATAGTAGTGAGTTTTTTCATTTAAAGTTGCATTATTTTATACGGTTTGACTTTTTTCGCACTTTCCATATGTTAAGTCTAATGTAAGAAATGACAGTTTTCATTACCTCTCCACACATATGGCAACTGTGATAATTTTTAAAATGGTGACTCCTTAAAAATAAAAATGGTTTAAAAATGTTCTAGATAGATTTTATGATTGATTTCAGCCCAAAAAACCTAAATAAAATCAGCATTTTTTTCAAAGTGGTCTTTTGTGATGTGCATACAATGTGTT